>VWZI01016423.1:14170-26758 GCA_013396835.1 Psilopogon haemacephalus
GACTCCACCACCTCCCTGGGCAGCCCATTCCAATGCCAATCACTCTCTCTGGCAAGAACTTCCTCCTAACATCTCCCCTGGCACAGCTTGAGACTCTGTCCCCTTGTTCTGTTGCTGGTTGCCTGGCAGAAGAGCCCAACCCCACCTGGCTACAACCTCCTTTCAGGTAGTTGTAGACAGCAAATGAGGTCACCCCCGAACCTCCTCTTCTCCGGGCTAAACTAAACCTGTCTGGGGTATAACCTCACACAGACTGCGCCCTTCCAACGCCTACCATTAGGGTTTAAGCTAACAAACGCTGATGTTTTTATTGTGCCTGAATGTTTCCTCTCTGGTGTCCTCCGCGGTCCCCAGCCTGGCTGCTGCTCGAAGCAGCCTGGAGAACTCCGGGTGCCTGGAAGGGCAGGCTGGGAGGTCAGGAGCGAGGCTGCCTGCCGTGCAGCAGCTGCATCAATGCATCGCTTTTGCGTGGCAAGGCTTGGGGAGCGAAGGAGCTGCGGGGGAAGGCTTCGGTGAGAGGTGGGAACCTGCGCCTTGTGTCCGACCGGCGCCAAGGCCGACCTGCCGCTGGCCAGACTGAGCCAAGTCGTGGCAACGGCAGGGCTTCCGAGACATCAAACTTAAGACAGCATTAGGAACTGCTGCCTGAGCGCAGATGGGAGAGGTAACGCGTGAGAAACAGCCGGGAGGCAGGCACCAAGGTCCGTGAGAGGGGACGCGGCGCTCCACACACGGCCGCCGCTCTTCCTTCCAGCCCGTGGCTAAGATCTACCTAAAGGAGATCTAACGGCGGCCCAGCCCTCGGGGCCCGGGAGGGTTCCTACGCCCGGGGAAGCCCCCGGACCGCGGCCACACTCCTCACAGCCTCGGTTCGCGCCAGAGCGGCGGACACGGCCGAGGCGGGGCCAAGGGGAGCGGCAGCCGAGCCCCGCCCCCATCGCACCCCCAAGGTGAGCGCCGAGGGCGGGGCAGGGCGGACTGGGGCTGTGGGGGTGTGCTCCGCGGGGCTGTGGGGGTGTGCTCCGCGGGGCTGTGGGTGTGCTCCGCGGGGCTGTGGGAGTGTGCTCCGCGGGGCTGTGGGGGTGTGCTCCGCGGGGCTGTGGGGATGTGCTCCGCGGGGCTGTGGGTGTGCTCCACGGGGCTGTGGGGGTGTGCTCCGCGAGGCTGTGGGCGTGTGCTCCGCGGGGCTGTGGGGATCTGCTCCGCGGGGCTGTGGGGTCTGCTCCGCGGGGCCGTGGGGTCTGCTCCGCGGTGCTGCCGGTCCCAAAGGCTGAGAGGAATGGGCCTGGCCGTGCTGGCCGTGAGGCAGCCCCTGCCCGCCGGCAGCGGACAGCAGGCCCAGGGAAGCGATCGCGGCCCCGTGCTCGGCACTGGCGCGGCCGCACCTCGAATTCGGTGTTGCGTTTTGGGCCCCACTCACTGCAGGGGACACTGAGATGTCTAGAGAGGGCTGCGTGGAACAAAGCACACCAGGCTGCTGAGGAAACGGGAGCTGTTTAGCCTGGAACAAAAGGCGACTGAGAGGAGGCTTTAACACCCGCTGAAAGGAGTTGGGTGTTTGTCCCCTCTACCAAGCAACAGGACAAGAGGAATGGCCTCAAGTTGCCTAAGGGGGCTTTAGATTCGGTTTTAGGAAAAGTGCCTTCACCGGTAGGGTTGCAAAGCACTGGAAGAGGCATCCCAGGGAAGCGACTCAGTCACCATCCCTGGAGATACTTAAAAGATGCGTGGAAGTGGCACAGGAACCTTGGTAACATCCTTGGGCTAAACAAAGTGTCCTGAGTCAGCTCCTGCGAGGGTTATGAGGGGAGAAGGACTCACTCTTCTATTACTAGTGGGAAAGTCCCAGAGATGACACTTGAGATTGTCAGGGACCTGTGGAGATGATCTAGTCCAAGTGCCTTGCTCAAGGAGGGCCACCTATAGCCAGCTGCCCAGAACCACGTCCAGGTAAGAGTCATAGAATCATAGAATATCTCCAAGGATGGTGACTCCACAACATTTCTTGGCAACTTGACAGTTCCTAATCACCCTCACAGTTAAAAAAAAAGTCTCCTGGTGTTTGGATGGAACGTAGTTCCAGTTTTATGTCCAATGCCTGTTACCCTGACAGTGGACACGAGCAGGAAGACCCTGGCTCTGCTGTCTTTGCACTTGCAGATGTTTGTACACCACCATGCTGTCCACCCTGAGCCTGCTTTCCTGTAGGATGAACAGTTTCAGTTCTCCTGCTGTTCTGTAGCAGGTGTTCCAGTGCCTTACTCATCTTTGAGGCCTTCTGCTGGACTTGGTCTCCAGTAGCTCCCCTCTCTTCTACTAGGGGAGCCCAGCGTTGGGTTTAGTGTTCTGGAGGTGGCCAGAGCAGTGCTGAAGGGAAGGATAACCTCTCTTGACCTGCCTACAACACTCCCTACTAATGCAGCCCAGGATACCAGTGGGCTTCTTTGCTATGCTGGCCACAGTGCTGGCTCACAGAGCCCACTCTATAATTTGGTGCCTAAAGGGCAGAAGTCATGGAAGACCTGAATCTACAAAGTGTCAAAGTGTTTAAATCCCCATGCAAGATGATCGTTGTTCTTCAGTTCATCCCNGGGCTGTGGGAGTGTGCTGCGCGGGGCTGTGGGGTCTGCTCCGCGGGGCCCTGGGTGTGTGCCCCACGGGGCTGTGGGGTCTGCTCCGCGGGGCTGTGGGGATCTGCTCCGCGGGGCTGTGGGGTCTGCTCCGCGGGGCCGTGGGGTCTGCTCCGCGGTGCTGCCGGTCCCAAAGGCTGAGAGGAATGGGCCTGGCCGTGCTGGCCGTGAGGCAGCCCCTGCCCGCCGGCAGCGGACAGCAGGCCCAGGGAAGCGATCGCGGCCCCGTGCTCGGCACTGGCGCGGCCGCACCTCGAATTCGGTGTTGCGTTTTGGGCCCCACTCACTGCAGGGGACACTGAGATGTCTAGAGAGGGCTGCGTGGAACAAAGCACACCAGGCTGCTGAGGAAACGGGAGCTGTTTAGCCTGGAACAAAAGGCGACTGAGAGGAGGCTTTAACACCCGCTGAAAGGAGTTGGGTGTTTGTCCCCTCTACCAAGCAACAGGACAAGAGGAATGGCCTCAAGTTGCCTAAGGGGGCTTTAGATTCGGTTTTAGGAAAAGTGCCTTCACCGGTAGGGTTGCAAAGCACTGGAAGAGGCATCCCAGGGAAGCGACTCAGTCACCATCCCTGGAGATACTTAAAAGATGCGTGGAAGTGGCACAGGAACCTTGGTAACATCCTTGGGCTAAACAAAGTGTCCTGAGTCAGCTCCTGCGAGGGTTATGAGGGGAGAAGGACTCACTCTTCTATTACTAGTGGGAAAGTCCCAGAGATGACACTTGAGATTGTCAGGGACCTGTGGAGATGATCTAGTCCAAGTGCCTTGCTCAAGGAGGGCCACCTATAGCCAGCTGCCCAGAACCACGTCCAGGTAAGAGTCATAGAATCATAGAATATCTCCAAGGATGGTGACTCCACAACATTTCTTGGCAACTTGACAGTTCCTAATCACCCTCACAGTTAAAAAAAAAGTCTCCTGGTGTTTGGATGGAACGTAGTTCCAGTTTTATGTCCAATGCCTGTTACCCTGACAGTGGACACGAGCAGGAAGACCCTGGCTCTGCTGTCTTTGCACTTGCAGATGTTTGTACACCACCATGCTGTGCACCCTGAGCCTGCTTTCCTGTAGGATGAACAGTTTCAGTTCTCCTGCTGTTCTGTAGCAGGTGTTCCAGTGCCTTACTCATCTTTGAGGCCTTCTGCTGGACTTGGTCTCCAGTAGCTCCCCTCTCTTCTACTAGGGGAGCCCAGCGTTGGGTTTAGTGTTCTGGAGGTGGCCAGAGCAGTGCTGAAGGGAAGGATAACCTCTCTTGACCTGCCTACAACACTCCCTACTAATGCAGCCCAGGATACCAGTGGGCTTCTTTGCTATGCTGGCCACAGTGCTGGCTCACAGAGCCCACTCTATAATTTGGTGCCTAAAGGGCAGAAGTCATGGAAGACCTGAATCTACAAAGTGTCAAAGTGTTTAAATCCCCATGCAAGATGATCGTTGTTCTTCAGTTCATCCCACTGTAAGAAGATACTGCTTTAAGACTGCCTGAAATATCCAGGATTAGAGATTAACACAGAGGGATGCTGTTTGATTTGCATTATCTCTAGGGGAAGGAGATTTCATCTAACAGATAAACCAGCAAGATGCAATTCCTAAAACCTTAGATTAAGTCAGAGCAGCAGTATG
This sequence comes from Psilopogon haemacephalus, assembly GCA_013396835.1. Taxonomy (NCBI): domain Eukaryota; kingdom Metazoa; phylum Chordata; class Aves; order Piciformes; family Megalaimidae; genus Psilopogon; species Psilopogon haemacephalus. The sequence continues at coordinate 18,428 of VWZI01016423.1, forward strand.
TTTTGAATTTTTAGGCTTCTTGTTTAGTCACAGTGTTCACAAATACTAACTCTTTTCCTGGTTGGTGCAAAATAAAAGCCTAGGGACCATAAATATCTGAAGTAGTGCTTGACTGAAGGTTTACTTAGGTTAAAAATATGTGTAAACAATTCAGGAATCTGAAACAGTCTCAGGAAGGGCTTGAGGCACCGTAGACTGGATTTCCAAAAGTAGTTCAAGCCGAGGCCCAGAAGTATTGAAATGCTAATAGCAGTGGCTGGCTAATAATAATTAAAACCCATGCCTGCAGTAACCGAAGTTTTCTTGGCTTTTAAGTATGTCTTTGGTCTGCTAGACAACCTCTAATGGACAACTCCACTGGGTGTGCAAGGGTTTAGCTCCATCCTCTTTTTTACTCAGTGGGGGAAAGGCAGATTTATCCAGTCCATGTTCACATAGCCTGACAGTTTAGGTGTTCATTTCATGATTACAAGACGTTGTGAAGTGTGGCAGTGGGACATAGGTTGACAGAGTCTCCTGACTCTGCTGCAGAGGGAGTAATCAGCAGTACTGAAGTGTGGCAGAGAGGGTGGTGTTGGAGGTGGTCCTACCTCAAATCCCCACTGGCTTTTTGCTTTTGTGCTCTCTCTAGTTCGTGAAACAGTTTGGAACAGCTACCTTCACTAATCGGTAGATTTCCGTGGGAGTGAAGTGTGTACACAGAACCTGGTGATCAGCATCTCTGAAAAACTCCACTTTGGTGTAATTCTGGCAAATGCTACCGGAAAACTTTTCAGCATCTCCTGGCACAGGCTCAGCTGCATCTCAGTCACCATTTTCCTTTATGGCAGCCATCTCTCTGAGGGAAGAAAAGACAAGACAAAGGCGAAAATGGAAGAAAATTAAAGCAGGGTGGTTGAAACAAGACCCTGGTGAGCCAGGGATTTCGACAGGGTGGGTCCACCTGCACAGGAATGCTTGCAGGACCGGGGCCAAAGTGCTAAGAGTGCAACACCAGGTTTTCCTTGCTTTTGAGTCTGCAGCTGATTATGGAAACAAATCCCAGTACCCAGAAAGCTGGAGGCAAATTTTAAGGGCTGCAATCAAATCCAAAAGATGAGCTGAGAAATATTTTAATCTGCCAAAGTTTGTATGCAGAGATTCTNATTATGGAAACAAATCCCAGTACCCAGAAAGCTGGAGGCAAATTTTAAGGGCTGCAATCAAATCCAAAAGATGAGCTGAGAAATATTTTAATCTGCCAAAGTTTGTATGCAGAGATTCTGTTTCCTCTGCAAAGATGTGAGAATAGTTTCCCGCCTAGCAAAGGATATTGCAGACATCAGTGTGAGTGCAATCAGACTTGAACACAAGAGCCTGTCCAGTCAGGGGGTGAAGTAAGTGTTTTTAATATGTTATTTTTATAGGTAACCTCGGAATTATAAACAGCTTTTCTTTCAAAACTCTTAGTTCACCTTTGACCTGTTGACTTGCACAGGTGTGAGCTTTTTCGTTTGTTTGTTTTGGGGGTTTGCTTTGTTTTGCAGGTTTTTTGTTGTTGCTTTGGTGGGGTTTTGTTTGTTTGTTTACCACTTTTCCTCCAAAATGTAAACTCAATTCTTCTCTTAGATGCATTGCTTTTTAGAATCATGTAATTAAGCAAGACTGTGGTGACCTGCTATTAAAACCTATTTAAAGACTGGCAGAGCCAGAAAGCTTTTAACAAAACAATCAAGTGAGCTTGTATTAGTTTAAAGGAGACAGGAAGATCCAACCAGATGCATATTTGTATTTTTTAGATAAACAACATATTAACCCTTAGTTTGCAAATTTAGTTCCTGATCCCAGGTGAACAGAATTTATCCTGGTCCGAATTAAAATTATTTTTGCATTAAGGAAAAGCTCACCTGAAATAGTTTATCCTTTTTAAAATGACCTTCCTAGGTTGAAACACCATGTAAACAGATTATATAGAATGACTGAAAGTCTTGGTCTAATGTATTTATAAAATTCTAGACAGAATAAAATCTTAAGATCAAGTTTTGCTGTATCCTAAGATTAAAAAAAAAAAAAGGCCTGAGAGACTATAATAATAAAAGTCACATTTGTCAAAGTCCCATTTGTTTTGAGCTGTTTGGTGTTCCACAATGTACTTATTTAGTCATCCTAAATATTTTTTTTTTTTTTTGCAATAGAAAGACACAGAACAGACTTTACAGAATTTCAGTGTAATGATCAGCACTAGAACAATGTAACCATAAAAGGACTGAAGGCACCAGTTCTTAGTTACTAGTTTGTCAGATTCCTTTTTTTTCTCTGTGTGTGTGATTTTAGATATTCAGGATATTAATATAAAATAATTTAGTTTTACAGCAAAATGTTTCTTTTCTGAGTGTTCCTTTAAGTAATGAAAGGGATCTTAGTGTGAGCTCAGTATAGTCACTAAGCTTCGTTTTCTTCTAACACAGGAAGGAATACACTCTCTAATTGAGTTGTGGTTGTTCTTCCTTTAAATATTTTCAAATTAAAGAATTCAGTTCTGATCTCATCTTTGGATGCCCTGCCCTCCCAAAGTCACTGAGGTTAAATCTGTGTAAATGAAAGTATTTCTTCAGAGTACATGTGTATCTTGAATTAAATGCAGTAAGACAAGTTCTGTGTTGGCTTATATGGGCTGCGAAATGAAGTCACCTTCCGTGGGGATTTATCCAGTTGTAAATCAGCATACAATCTGGCCTGATTTCTTTTAATAAGATGCATAGGATAAATCCTGACTTATTACAACCATAACTCAAAATTCCTAGTTAAAGAGGAAGATTTGCTCATATAAGCAATTTATTCCCCAACACCTACAATATGCCTCTAAAATATGCATTTACCTCAATGAATATGATGAAATATGAACACTTAATAGGTTTTGTGTGTTTACTGTGTAGAATAATTTCAAATTACACTATTTTCCTCCTGATACAGAGGTTTTAATGGGCCTTCTTCACTGATAGAAGATTATCTAATCACAGAAGTTCCGTATGTATTTTCTGCATATTTTTTCCCAGATATGTGAATCCTGTGCTATTTTTAAGGTGGGGTTTGTTTTGTGTGTCTTGTTTTTAGTTTTGGTTGGTGTTTCTGGTTGGGTTTTTTTGTTTGTTTGTTTGTTTGTTTGTTTGTTGTTTGGTTTTGTTGGATTTGGGTTTTTTTTACTCTATGCAATGATAAATTGAAAAAAATAAAGTTTTACGTTTCATATTTGATTTTTCAGACTGGGCATAAAAAAGACCACACCATAACTGAATATACTGCATCTGTAAGTCTGAAAATATTTTATTACAGTATACACTTTTAAGATGATTCCTTTATTACCATGTTCTACTTTTCCAGATTTATGCTGATTGAATGAACTGATTCTTTTAGTTTGTAAATTTACTGCTTCTTGGCAGCACACAAATATCATCATATTCCAAACAATTTACAGTTTTCCTAGAGTGTTGGCTAAAGGTCAGCAACTGGATTCAGCAAGTATTACATCTATCACATTAGAGTTGGTTAAAAAAAAAAAACTTTTATTATGCTACACTGTCTGTTACCTCATCTAGCATTAAATGTATTAATGTTGGCTTTATTGCAGTCAGTTTACTACAGTTTGGCAGTTGAGTGCAATCAGTTAATGCAAAGTGATGTCCAGTATCTTTTAGCACAGCTAAATTTATTCATCTGCATGTACTTTGCAAGTCATCTGCAGTAATACACTCCTCCTTAATATGGGAATTACAGAATTGTTTGAGTGAAAAGGGACGTTTGAAGGTCATCTGGTCCAACCCCTTGGCAGTCAACAGAGCCATCTTTAACTAGATTAGGTGACTCAGAGCCCTGCCCAATCTGACCTTGAATTTTTCAAGGGACAGGGCTTCTGTCACCTCTCTAGGCAACCTGGTCCAGTGTTTCACCATCCTTACTGGAAAAAAATCTCTTCTTTACATCTAGTCTCAATCTACCCTTCCTTACTTTAAAAACATTACATATTGTCATTTTGCAGTAGGTCATAGAATCATAGAATCATAGAATGGTTTAGGTTGGAAGAGACCTCAAAGATCATCCAGTTCCAACCCCACTGTGCCATAGGCAGGGACACCTTGCACTAGAACATGTCACTCAAGGCCTCATCCAGCCTGGTCTTGAACACCTCCAGGGAGGGAGCAGCCACAACCTCCTTGGGCAACCTGTGCCAGGGACTGGTTGTGTAATTGTTGGCTAAAGTGCAGTCTTACACAGCTTTCAGTCATTCACTGAATTACCAAAGTATATATGTGGTGTATTTGCCTTTTACTAACCACTGCTACTTGGCCAAAGCAAAGTTTTCTTTGGTTTGACAGAACAGATAAGAAGAGACCAGAGCTAAAGCAAAAAGTATTGCTGATAGAACTCCACCAAGCCTGAATGTTTTAAGACTTGAAGGCAGAAAATAAAGCTTTCTGTCAGGCTTTCAGTCCTTCATAAGAATAAGTATGTATCTCAGGTTTCCTCTGAAGCAAAAATGTAGCATAATTATGTTTCCTTCAATTGCATTAGTGGCATTGTACATCCTTCAGACTGTTGAAGCAAAGTGTGTTTAGACTTATTTGAGACTATGAGTCTAATATGTTTTGTTTCCTTAGCCTCATAAGTCTAACTTGCTACTTGCTCCACATTCTGCAAAATGGAAAACTTATACAGAATATTTCCATATTTGTTAAAAAACTGTCAGGTTTCATAAAATAAAAAATCTTATTCTAAACAATCCCCAAGCAGAAGTCTATTAACTTTTCTGGGGGCTTTGCTGTACTTATTGATCCAGAGTTTGCTAGGAATATATGTTAGAGTAACATGATTTCTAGCAGCTATTGTAAATCATATTTCTTTTATAGCTGCCTCTGTTACAGCTTGGTGGCTGTCTCCCTGTGGTAAGTAATTTCTGTAGCACCTGGGAAAAGGGAAAGGAGAGGGGGTGCTCCATGATTGAGCAGAGCTGGTGGTTCAGAGAGCTCTGAGGTCCGCAGAGAAAGGAGGTAGTGAATGAAGGTTGAGTGGAGAGGCATGTATTGATTGGGTGCGATTGAAGAGGCTGAAATTATAAATTATAAATTATGTAGCTTTTATAATTTCCAAAAGCCCCACCCACAATCTGTGTGTAGATTAGTTTAAGTTTGGGTTCTAATTCGGTCGGGAAAAGTCTTCACGAGGATGCCTTTTCTTGTAATTCAGGAAAAATCAGAAAAATGGAAAGGTTTGGGCATGAAACAGCTTTGCCCTACTTACAAATGGGAGACTGTCTCAAAGTCCGTGCGAGGTTCGTGTCTCCAGGTCCGTGTTCAGGTCCATGCAGGTCCCAGTGCAGGTCCGTGCAAGTCCCAGTGAAGGTCTAAGTCCTTGCAAGTCCAAGCAAGTCCTGCTCCAATCTGTCCAGCTGCCATATATATCCTGAGGTGATTTGTTGCCTCCCTGTTCAAGTCCAGGGAGGGTGGGAGAAGTCACTTCACACCTATTGTACTAAGCCTCAGGTGACAGACGTGGGGAGGGAGGAAGACCATTTCCTGCCCCATTCACACCTCTGGTGGGGCAGTGGACTGGGTGTGCCCTGCCAAAGTTCACATCTCATTCAAACTTCCGGTGGGGCAGTGCCCTGCCCTGCCACAGTTCACACCTCATTCAAACCTCTGGTGGGGCATTGCCCTGCTCTGCCACAAGGCATAATGTGAAGAGACCTACTGAATGTGAACCAAGTGTCACTCCTTGTACCTCCAGGGACTTAAGATAGTGTATGGATGCGGACCCTATTTAGTGCCCCTTGGGTGGTGAGGCACTGGAACAAGTTGCCCAGGGAAGCTATGGAGGCTCTATCCCTGGGAGTGTTCAAAGCCAGGTTGGATGGTGCCTTGAGCAACCTCGTCTGGTACAAGATGTCCCTGCCCATGGCACAGGAGTTGGAACTAGATGATCTTTAAGGTCTCTTCCAACTCAAACCATTCACTGATAAATGGCCCTCTGGATATTACTCTCACAACCCATAAACTGGAAAAGGAGTACACGTACCTTAAGGCTTAATCTTCATACTCAGTTCTTAGGAGACCAAACTTAGGTGAGAAGTATGTTCCCCTGAATGGGGAGAACACAAGTCAGGACAAATAAAATAGTATAGCAGAAGTAATCAAGCATTTGCTCAAATAATCAGAACATCTAAACCCAGAGAGATCAGAGTGGTGCTTGTTTATCTACCAGTATCAGTGAATCTTCGATTTGCTCATATGACACATACAAGATGAGAGAAGAAAGAACTATTTGAGAAGTCAATTTAGGTTCTATCAAGATTTGTTAAAAAAACCCTGCCTATAAAGGGCAGGATTTTAGATTCCAGAAACATGAAGAACATCCACAATTTTTTGAAGACCATTCATATTTTTTTCAGAGTCTGGATAAATAAGAAATAGCTGGCAGATGACTTTCCATGCTTCCCAGAACAATGTGCTGTCAGCTCAAGGTAGATGATTATAAGATCTTATCCAGTTTTTAGTAATGGAAAGGCCAAAATATGTCCCATAATGAGAAACATTTTGTTTACTGAATACATTTTTGGTATTCAGTCAGTTTGTCTTTAGGACACTCAGGGTTTGCTTTATTTAGTACTTAATATTTGTAAGCAGTTACTGAAATATGCTTACAAAATTACTACTGATGAATTATTACTATTGCACATTCATTTCAAAACGAGGCATACTTGAAAAATGTTTTTCTCATCCCACTGCAAAATGAAACTAAATGTCAAAGTCTTTAAATATTTCCCTATGTTCATTTTTTCTTCATTATATTGCTTCAAATGAAAAAAAAAAGGAATGACACCAACAGAATGCTTTAAAGGCTCAGACCTAGAAAATCCCTGCTTTCACACTGTGGTAGGGAAGTACTGCCTGTATGAAGAGGAACCAGAGAGCAGAATATGCACTGATAGTTAATTTTGGCTCCTTTGGACTGAAATGTTTGCACCTTTTTGGAATTATTTACTAACAGGTTACTTTTCCTTTTTTTCTTTTTTTTAAATTTTCTTCCTAATCTAATGGAGATCTAGAATGTTATTTTTAAGAGGTGAACTTTGCTGCTGTGGAAAGTAAGCATGGTCAGTTAGTTTTTCCCTTACATTCACTTAAAAAAAAAAAACCAACAAATATTTCCATGCCTTTTCCCTCCTCTCCCAGCCCCCGCCCCTGCTTCCCCCTGCACCTCAAAAGTGTCTCCTCAGAGCTGTGATCCTGTTTATAAGAAAAACTGCAGAGGTAAAAACTGTTTTCTTACTGTTTTCTTTAGTGAAATATAACTGAGTTGATTTAACTGAAGTATACAGAATTCAGAAGGAAATAAGAAGGCAGGTATTACATCTTCTTTGAGGTTGTGCCAAGTGTGCAAGAACTGAGGGGCACGGTTCCAAGCCAAGTGGGTCAAGCCTGCAAAAAATGCAAGAGAAATTTTCTTTGGAGGTTGTGGCAAGTAGATAAAACAGAAGTCAGTCAGTAGTAAAAGCAATTACAATAGGGGAAGCTGAGAACCATGTAAGGTACAGAGGAAAATGCTGGCTAAAACATATATGTTAAGACTGTGTGACTCCGCTTAAGAGGCTGACCTGCATGCTGTGGATGTGAGAGGGAGCTGACCTCTCTGCGTTCTTTGGCCTGTGTGCAACCTTAAAAAAACTTAAAAACCCAGGTGATCTTTCTGAACAAAGTCCTGTTTAAACAATCATATTTATAACTTGACAATGAGGACAACTCCTAATGACGGGATGAGGGGCAATGGTGGAAGTTGAGGCATAGGAAGTTCCATGGAAACATGAGGAGAAATTACTTCCCTGTGTAAAGGGTTAAGCACACCTGGGAACCCCCTGACTCCTCCCAAGAGGTGGTCTGACCTTTTCCCAGGGGTCATGGTTAACCACTCCCACTTTCTGCTAGGACCTGGCTATGAAAAAGGAGAACCCATCTTGTCTTCTCTCTCTTTGGCCCTTGCTTTGCCTGGAGTGACTGCTCTGATGCTCTCTGCTGCCAGACCACTACATGCTCCTCTGCCACCACGTGAAGAGCACCACCATTTTTATTTGGAATACTTACTGCTTTTCACCATCAAATTCCTACATCCCACTTTCATCTAACATCAAAACCATCCACCTCAGCCTTGGGACTCAATTGCCTTCCATGGGTTGTATTTGTATTTTGTTTTCCCTTTCCTCCCTTCTCCCCAGCTTTGTATTTCTTCCCTCATTCCCCCTACCCTGCATTTTGTTTACTCTCTTAGAATCATAGAATCATAGAATGGTCTAGGTTGGAAGAG
>VWZI01016424.1:7179-32686 GCA_013396835.1 Psilopogon haemacephalus
TTTTAATCTGATATTTGTTTCAACACCCCTTGAAGTGCTTTGGAAGATTCTTCCTGATACTTTCTGTCTTTTAAATTCAATGCAAAGCAATCAGTTTTACTGGTATAAATGAATACATGACACTAGTATAAATCATTTGGTAGTGACTGATGTATATGTGACAATGTCAAATCTGTTACGTTGAAAGACATGAATTTTCCCATTCAGTAAAAACCTGGCATGTTTGTTACCAGAAACTGCAGGTATTGCAGCAAGAATGCCTGAGTAACTCAAACCTAGTCACCATTTTAGAGTTTGGAAATCGGGCACACATGGCTCACAGCAAGGTTTGTAAGGTTCATGTAATCTTCAGATCCCTGGAATGATTTTGCCTTGCATATACCCTTTAGAAGTTTGAAATATTCCCTTTGAGTATGCTTCCAGAAACATTGAAATCACTTCTCCCAACATATGGAAACTGACTTTGAGCTAGTTGAGCCTCATGATAGAATTTTTTTTTTTTTTTTTTTCCCCAGGGTCATCTTATCTCTAAAGAATAAAACCTGCATTGAATTTCGAGCCTGTGGAGACCAGCATGAAAAGTTACAGCCTAAAAACTCACTGAAAGTCTTGCACTACTCAGGAAATTCTCTCAGGAGCAAATATAACCACTTATAAATAAATATTAACATCCTGCTATCAGCTCATTTGTACTATCTTTGTATCATGCTTCTGGGGGAATTCTTCTCTACTAGTCTGATTATATATATATATATATACACACACATATATGTAATTTTTTTGTCATAAAAGAATGTCTTGAAAATGAGCTGATCACAGAGAATTAAAGTTTTCCTCAATATATTTAATTCTATAAAGTATAAAAATTAAAAGGGTCTTCATCTCATACGAATGCATGTTAAACTTCAACAAATTGGATGCATTTATTTCTGCCTAGCTGACATTATTCATTGTGTTAAGCTTGCACTTACCTTCTAATTCTGCTTATGTTGCCTGTGGCAACTAAAGCTTTGAGATATGTTTCATCAGGTAAAAAAAAAAAAAAAGAAAAAAAAATAAAGGAAGTAATTGTTTCTAAGATATATTCTGTTTAATTCTAGTTAAAACATTTTTGCCTAGTTTATTGGCTTAAAAAGTAGTAGTAATTGTCTTGTGTCTGTGCAGTATTTATAGGCATCAAGAGTATACCTGCTTATGCACAGTTGTTCTATACCTATTGGGCAGAGGAGCAATTTATCTGTATTGTTTGTGGTTTCATAATAATTATTGAGTAATTCCTTAGGTTCATCATATACTTGTTGAAGTCATGCTGTGAAATAAACAAGAACCAATTATATAAATGTATTTATATATGTGCTTACATTTGTGTTTATACTTATATTATTTACACCCACATTAAAATTAGAATTTATATCAATATTTATACTGCAATTTAAAAAATAATTTGCATACTCTAATGTCCAAATCAAAAGCTTTGCTATAGAAAAGTGTGTACTTCAAACAAGAAACTTTGGCCAGGTCTCTACATAGTTTGAGCCAAGAGGACGCATGGAGGTTTTCATAGAATAAAATCATAGAATTATATGTAGTTTTGGTTGGAAGAAATCTTTAAGATCTTCAAGTCTAACTGTTAACATAGCAATGCCAACCCACCACATAACCATGCCTCTCAACACCATATCTTTCAATTACTTCTGTGGATGGTGAGTCAGCCACTTCCCTCACCGACCTGTTTCAGTGCCCTACAACTCTTTCAGTGAAGAAAATTTTCCTAGTGTCAAATTCCTGGTCCAATTCGAACTGGTTTCTCTTGTCCTATCACTTGTTACTTTGAAGGCCAGACTAACTTCTATCTTGCTACAATCTTCTTTCAGGTAGTTGTAGAGATCAGTAAAGCATTTCTCAGCTTCCTCTTCTACAGATCCTTCAGCCACTCCTCCTAAGATTTGTTATCCAGACACTTCACCAGCTATGTTGCCCTTCTCTGAACATACTCGATGACCTTGATGTCTTTCTTGTAGTGAGAGGTCCAAATCTCAAGATGTGGCCTCACCAGTGCTGAGTACAGGGGACAGTACACCTGTCAACATTATTTCTAATACAAGATAAGATGCTGTTGGCTTTCTTGGCCACCTGAGCACACTGCTGGCTCATGTTCAGGTGTCTGTCGACTGACAAATCCTCACTTGTACATGCACTTGCTCCCCAGACAACAGCTGCCTGGGGGGCTTGGTGCAAAGACCACCTGAAATATGCAATAGAGATAAAACACATCCTGGCAAGATAAGCCCATGGGTGGATGTGGTGAACAGGTGGCAGGCAGAAGGGAGCCAAGGCCAATCTGGTGCTGACTCCTGCAAGATTATGCATTAGACCCCTCCCCATGAGGCAATACCTGAAAGACATCTCAGCCTGGATGCAGCAACCCAGGAATGTCTTTCCTACCCACCACCACAAGAGAACAAAAGAACTCCACTGAAAACACCACATGCTGGAAACACCACAGGACTTGCAACACCCTACCTTCTCATTAGATTGAGGACAGCACAAGCCAAAAAGGACTTGGGGGTTCATTTCTCTCTCTCTCCCCTCATCTGGCTGGAGACACCACATAATGCAACAACACAGGGCTTGACAGCACTCTTGGGCAACAGAAGCTGAAGTGGACTTGGATTCTGGGACTTCTCTCTTTCTCCTCCTGTGGCAATATAATCACTTTCCTGCTCTCCACCTCTCTTTCTCCATTTGTTTCTTTCTCTCCCCTTTCTCCCTTCCTCTGTTCCATTCAATTTATCCTTTAATAAATGGCCTTGCTTTTGATACTTAGCCTCGTTTATACCTTAATTTCACAACATGGGAATGTTTGTAAAGAACGAGTCTCTTTCCCAACTTCTGGACCAATACAGGTTGTTACAACTGAAGTTCAGGACCTGGCACTTGTTGAACCTCATACAACCTCATAGATATAGTCCATCCAGACCCCTTTGAAAAGCCTTCCTACCATAGAATCATAGAATCAGTCAGGACTGAAAGGGACCACAAAGATCATCCAGTTCCAACCCCCCTACCCTGGGCAGGGATGCCTCACACTAGATCAGGCTGGCCAGAGCCTCATCCAGCCTGGCCTTAAACACCTCCAGGAATGAGGCTTCCACTGCCTCCCTGTGCAACCCCTTCCAGCCTCTCACATTAATTTATTCTTTCTAATAACTTTAAACATCCATAATTTTCTTTACAACATTAATTTTTCTTCCTGATTTTATATTTATCTATGCATCTGTCTATGATTTACTTCTACTAATTTACCTATAAAGGATCAGACATACAACTTCTTAATTTTCTACTTTTTCCTCACATTTCCCCTGTCAAATTTGTGTATGGGTCCTATTAAGAAAAATGACATAAAATTTGCTAAATCTATTATTCTCATACAGAAGCTGACTCAAACAATACTGTAAGAAAGATCTATGGTCAAATGACAAGGTCATATTTGAGTTTTTTTAAGAACCCCCTAGTTTATAACATCTTGACTTGGCAATTTGTTACTATTCATTTATCTATTTGGTCTAAAATGACTTCTATTGACACTTTAATTTAAGATAGTTCCTCCAGGTCATCTTTAGCTAAGGAAACAGCCACTGTGGGAATCTTCCTAAACTCTTCAGTGGTGAGTATCAATTTGAAGAACTCATTTAATTTTTCTACCATGGTCTTATCTCGTTTGAGTTCTCCTATTACATCTCCATCATCTATCAACTCTGCAGACTCTGGCAGACACACTGCTTCTGATGGGTTGGGGAAAAGGGCTTATTATTAGTTTCATGCCTTTCACAAACTTGTCCTCTAAACCTTTTTTTTTTCTTTTGGTCTTAGCTTGATTTGACACTAAATTTTTCAGAACTCATGATATTCAGATCTTCCTTACCTGTCTACAGGTTCCACTTCCTGTGAGTAAGATTTTTATTTGAAGAGTTTCTTTATTCTCCTTTTTATCAGCAATATGATTTTATTTTTTAATGAGCTTTACAAAATTTCCATTACACATTTTTTTTTATCTTTTAAGATTCTCCTTCTTTGTTTTTTTTTTTGGTTTATTTTTTTAAGTATTGCTCATTTTTATGGAGGTCCCCTTGTTTATATAAATAGAGGAGTGTGTGTGCATGCACAATTATTCTTTTTCCTTTCATTTCTGTAGGGAAGAAGAATGTGAATGTAGTATATTTGGGATTTTGTAATGAACTCTCCAATACTAAAAATTTCAGTAAGTTCTTATGCTCTAATCAGAACTATATAAAAAATAACTGTTCCAAGAGGCAATCATTATAGCATCTAAATTTAGTTTTAGAGCATGTCCCAAAATTACTTTTTACCAATCTTCTTGGGAATAATTGAGTTTTTCATTATTACCGAGTTTTCTGCCTTTGTAATCCTATTCAGGTGATTAATAATATGACCTTCTTACAGTATTTTTTCTATTTAGACATGAAATTTTCAGATTGGAGAGAATATTTCTTGTTGATACAGTTAATTTGTTTACTATGTTTGACTTTATCTGCACTTACACCACTGAACAACTTGGGGCCTCAAGTCAGGCTATGCAGAGAAGGCTGTGACCACACTGCTTAAAGCTATGTGTCTTTAGAGAAAAATGCACATTTACAAGGTTTACAGCTTGGCCAAAAACTTTTTTGCTGCCTGTCTTCTGATCTTTGTTATTTTTGTTCTCATGCATAATTTTTCTGTTCAAAGTACTTGAGAGAGAGGATGTAATAGCTATGATGCAAAATATGGGATTGAAATGATTGAAAATATTGGGATTGAAAGACAGCATAATATGGGTTGGACATATCAGAATATTCCAGGAACACTTGCACTTTCATACACTTGGATTTAAAGTAAATCCAGATGCAAGAGTTTGTTTCACCTGAAAAAAACACTTGGCACATGAAGAACACACAAGCTGTTCAGTGAACCTGGGAGCAAGGAAGTTCTACGAAGTACATGTGTCCCTATATCTCTGTTACTTAAGGTATAGTAACATCTACTCAAATGTACTATCTGACCTATCAATTCTAACATATAATCTCATATTTCAGTGTCTCACACAGTATGTTCACATCTGGGTTTTATATGCTTCTTAATTCTAAATTTATGAGAAAAAAAAACCCACAAATTTTACTAGAACCCAACTGCTCATTTATAAGGTTTCTTCACTAAATACGACTATTATCTGGTGTTCTTCCAAATTTCCTACCTGTATCTTCTCTATATACAGGCTCTCCAAGAAAAATCATACTTCCTCCAAGATCAACATATTTCACTGTAAATAATTAATTTAATTCAATACAGGGTATATATTCAAAAGCTCATTTCAAACTTCTCAGCTTACCCACCTAGATCTATCACACTCCATCATATGATCTGCTGCAAATTACCACAACTCAAATTCATAATTTCCAGATATTTTTGCAACAGGTCTAGAGGTGCTTTTTGGTATTTGCAAAATTGCAGTTGTTTTCAGCGTAGTTTGCCATACTAGAATATGTATTTTCAGCATAAAGGCAATCTTTGCTATGTCACTAAGAGTAGGATTGTTCCAATGGGAAACATCAGCTGCTCATTAACAGCTGAAATTTCTCCCAGAGACATGATTATCTACTTTGCTGACATGCAGAAGGAACTAGAAGAGTGTCAGATAAAAAATAGGTGTTGATTCTGCCCTAGAAATCCCTAAATTATCTTTGTGCCTTGTTACCTGTTGTGCTTTCACAAATAGAAAGAGCTTAAGAACTTTGGTTCACCGTGTTAACAGGGTGGTAAGACATTATTGCCCAGCGTTCAGACTTACATTAGTGCACTAACATTTAGATTTCCAATCTAGGTATTCAAAGAATACCCAGGAAATTAATTAATTTTTAGCCTTTATTGAAGTTTAAGGAATCCACTAAGAGAGATCTAGAAAGAATATATGTAAAGATGATGATTCAATTTAGTTTCAAAAGATCCTATTCCACAATCTACTTTTTCTTTGTTTGTTTTGTTTTGTTCATTTTGGTATAGTATGTAAAGTGTGGGAAGTATATAAAAACACATATTCACATACAGCTTGAAAATGTATCAGACCTGGTTTCTCATACTGTCCAGGAAATCTGAACTAAAAGAGATGTGAATTTAGATATTACATGGCAATAGATAAGATAAAGTTACCATAGAATAGAAGGACATTATATAAATTAATTTTGGTATTAAGTTGAAAAAAAAATTGTAATTTTTGGAGTCAGCACTGTGAAAATAAATTTTATCTGGGAGACATGCTTTTGATAGACAGCCTCCAATGAGAATTAACATCGCAGCAAGGTTACAGTAGCAGCCAGCATATACATGCATTTCCTTGGGCTCAGGGAATGTTAGGAGTTTATGGGATCAGCCTGTCTCTCCATTTGCTTTTCTTCAGTATATATTTTTGGTTTTGCTTTCCAGAGTTTTGTTCTACACCTGTATACAGTAGTGGGTGTCCATAAGAGATGAAACAAAATCACATAGACATGAAAAAAATCAGCCATTCTCTTATTGGCTGGATTTAGAATAACTAATTCTGCAGTGATGTACACCTGCAGAACAACTTGCAGAAAAGCTCAGAACTTCTTCACTCTGACTTCTACGCATCTCCTTATCTACCAGCTGTAATAAAGGCACTTTAGTTCTAAGACTGTGAAAATATTTCTGTGTGAGTTTGTTGCGATTATTAATTTTTATTATTGTTAATAATCGCGGGAATAGTTCCCCGGGTTCTTTTGGATGTTTGGGTGGCAAGAATAACTACACAAAATTGCTTTAAACACCGAATCAAACAGTTTAAACAGTCAGAATTAGGAAACAGAGAGCCTAATAACAAAAGCAATCCCAACCGCAGGTGAAAATACTCAGAAACGCGTGCTGGATACAGAGCTTTCCCGAGAAAGAGGAAAGAAGGAGGATTTGTACCAAGGAAAAATGAAAAAGAGATGTTTGCCTTTGCCGCCTTTGCAATATGCTGTGCTGCCGCTACTCACTGCAAAACATGTGGCCGCTGCTGGACTGGGTGCAGAGGCGTGTGTTCCTCACGGCGGTGGTGGAGAGAAAGAGAAGCCCCTAACAGCCATTGCACCCACCTAAATACCTCATTAGGAAAGCATGGAACTGACCAATAGGCAATTAGCGTCCATTGTCTGGCCAATTGGTTCAAAAGTCCCGTGCCTAGGGGTGGGTCCTAACACCTGGAGAGACAGCACAGATCACCTGACTCGTGTACGTGACCTGTCCATGTGTCCCAAGACTTCCTGGTTCCAGAACCACACAGTCTGCCCCTGCAACCCACCTCTGGACCTTACAACGGAAGGGGGAGGGGAACCTCTGGAAGTGAACCAACTCTGGACAGTAATTCTGCCCATACCAGGACAGAGTTACCATTAGAAGATTATGTTGTCATATTCCTTTTACTAAAACTGAGTGATTGAGGACAGAAAGGAATCTTCCTGTACTCTTTTATACAGCTGTTAAAAGGTGGTGCTGAAGACATACTGATGTAGAGCTAAATAACTTAAAATTAAATTAGTGACTAAAGTGAATTTAGATAAGAAAGTAAATTGTAAATGTAGACTTACTGAAACTCACATTTTAAACAGTGAAACAATATGTCCACTAAACTGTATTAGAAGGTGCCCTGATAGCAACATTATAGCTAAGAGTATACTATAAGACAGTCTTAAAATAGACCAATTCTTTAGTATTAACAGTTCTGGCTAATATCTGCTTAGAATTTTAGGATTTGTACCTCATAAAAAAAATTTTCTTGCCTTTGTCGTACTGCATTTCTTCAAATGGCAGGTTCTTTAATAAAATGTGATGGAGAAGACCATCAGAAGAATTCTAGTGTAGCTTATAGGTTTCCTTCAGAAATAGAGCTTGGAACATCTTAGTGTAAATATTTAATTTCTATGAGTCCCCAGGCTAGTGGGTGGCAAATATAAAGTCTCATTCACATGACAAAATAATTCTATGATTAGCAGAAGCTGCAGATTAAACAGTCATTGCTAATTTATCATCATTTATGATTAACTTACCAGAACTGTATGTACATGTGCAGTTATTATCTACATGGATGCATTTGCACTTTGCAACATTTCCATTTTTGTTGATTTTCTGCTCTTTCCAGTCCTTTTATCTTACTTCTACACACCATTTCCTTCATTCTTTTATTCTTTCCTTACTGTCTTCTACTTATTTTTCTTTTTTCTCTCTTTTTTCTTCTTTTTTTTCATTGCAAGGCCTTCTACTCTTGTCATTCACAGAGCGTTTAATCTTCCACTATACCTTTTTTTTTCTAGCTCAGAATAACATTGTCACTGAATCATCTCCACCCAAGTATATATACTCACTTTTTTTGCTCTCTTGTTTTAACTTTCACAGAGTCTCTTTAACTATAATAATTTAGAGCCAATGTTGGTGGAGAAGGACATCTGCCCCTCAATTGCTTTGCAATGCAGGGGAAAAATGATGACTTGTTGCTTTGCCTTTCTAATAAAATGTTTGAAAAATCTACACTAAGTACAAGAGAATGCAAGGTTTAGACATCTAACTTAGACATCTTGGGTAGCTGAATACGACTGAGCATTATCTGGCCTACATATGCCAAAATTTGCACTGTAGCAGAAATGCCCATAAATCAATGGTCAGTTCAGAAATTATGGACTCTTAACATCAATCCTTCTCAATCCTATGAGAGAAGGACAATGATATTACTTCCTTAACCCAGCATGTCTATTCAGACATCTGCTGCCTAGGTGTTAAATCATACTATCTCCTATTAGTATTTATTCAGGAAAGAAATTTTCTGAAATCACTGCCAGTCCTCAGGAGGTAATTACAGGCTGGTGTTTAAAATTCCTTTATATCTTGAGTAGCCCTTTGAATCTGTGTGGAAGTGATAAAAGTATACTGAGGCCTTCCACAAACGTAGTGTTACTTATTTTGTTCATCTCTGCACTGTATTTATAGGTGAAGTCTTTCTGTATTTTACCCTTTAAGACCATGGAGATTAGTTAAGGTATATGTATACAGTGGAGGACAAAAATTTAGTATGATTTCATATACTTTAAGTAAATTCATATCGTTAATGAGTTGGAGAAGAACTGGCTTGTTTGAATTCAGCAAAGTTACATAACTGACGTAATTGATGCAGTTATGTAGTTGAAACTTTGTATATTCCATTTTGTCTAACATCTAATATTTTCCTGTTGATTTAGCCAATCAGTTTTTATGTTATCTTTATCTATCAATAATTGAATAAATGTCCCTATCAGCCTAATATTTCTTTATATATTTCATAATTATAGTTGGTTTTCCCTCCTACCTTTTCCATTTTTAATTCTTTTGTTTTATTTAAGTGGAATCCAAAACTGCATGCAAAATTCTGTGTAAAGCTTGATTAACAGTTAACTTTCTAATTATCTATTTAAATACACTACTACTATGAAAAATTCACAGATTATAATGTTATCAGATAGTTCACTTACATTTGGGTAACTGTGAGCTAGGTCTTCATTTGTGCTGATAATGTTGGCAAAATATATAATCTTTAGTTATTTCTATAAGTTGTCTTACTTAAAGACATAAAATTGGCATACTTAAAGATTAAAAACATCAATTACATTTTTTTTTAACCCACTCCCATTCCTGGCAACGTAAATTTCATACTATAAACTCATTAAGTCAGAAAACCAAGTGTCAGTGTATTATGCATTCTGCCTCAGAAGACTGAGCGAGATAGGAATTATTATAAAAAAAGAGTTGATCCCTACCTGGTCACATCCCAGGATCTACTTCAACATGAAGCTGTTTGCTTCACGAAAAACCCTTTGAGTTTCTGATCCAACTCAAACTTTGTATAGAAGATTCTTGGGTGGGAAAACTAATCATCCTAACTGACCCAGTCACAGAAAAATATGTTTTCCTTCTATCATTGCTATTAACTCAGAAAGTGGGCAAAGCTTTTGCAGGGATTTATGTTTTATGTTTTCTGTTTAATTTTAAAAGCCTTATGGCAGTATTTCTTGATATCCAAGGAAATCTAACTAGTTTTTCTGCTTTTTTGATTAGCATGCTTTCTACTTTGTTTTCTGAGCACACGGTAAAAATATTAAGCCCATGACGCAAAACAGTCCTCTGTAGGCCACACTTGATACTTCTCTCCAACCTGACACTGAACCATTAATAGTTGTGCTGTGGATTATTTTGTTGGGTTGTTGTGTTTTGGTGCTTTTTTGTTGTTTTGTTTTGTTTGGGTATGCTTCTTTGATTTTAGTTGTAACTTATTTTTCCCCCTTCTCTCTAGCACTGTATTTATTTATAAGTGATTGCATTTAATCAACCTTTATCTAGTTTCCTTATGACAATGCCATGAAGAACTGTATCAAATTCTTTATTAAAATCAAGATGTAGTATGTCCACAGCATTTCCTTTATCCACTAAGCTTGTTATCCTATCAGTAAAAGAAATCAAGTTAGTTCAGCATGATTTACTTTAGATGAGCCCATGTTGCCTACTATTTGCAAGTTATTTTCCTCTAGGTGCTTACAAATTATCTGCTTTATTAATTGTTCTAGCAATTTATGAAGTATTGAGCTTATACATGTCAGAGAGCAAGGTTTTATCACATAGCATGAAGGTAATTGCCCATCTTGAACATATTATAAACAGGGATTTATAGAAATGTTCTACTGCTTAATTCTTTATCTAGGTTAAAGTTTTCTTTATTTTTAAAGTTAGATGACCTTAGACTAAAAGTGTATTTTTCTAACAATACATAATAATGTAATGAAATTATATCTGTCACAGAAAAGAACACCGTGATAAATCTCACTGTGATATCTTGACTGCACCACACACAGCCCGTATGAGGACCTGCCTGCACATCTGCTACTATTTCATTGTCCTACCCTTTTGCTGAAGTTTTCTGCGACACCTAAGCTATGACCCACAGAAATTGCTATCAGACATCAGAGTATTCATCAGGGAAATCACTGATTGTTTAAGGCTCAGCCTCAGCCTGAGGTGAATTGTGCCCTAGACTGCTCTACATAGATTATGAAGGGACCCAGCCTGACCTCGTCAGATATGAACATTTACCTTTGTTCTTTTTCTAAGTTTCTAGTCACTCTGTTCAAAAGTTGAATGTACTTTCACATGGGGAAATTTCTGCTGTGCGACTCAGACATGAAACGGAGAGTTAACATTGTAGCTCCATTTTTCTCCTTCACTGATTCCAGAACACTAGGAACCCAGATGTGTAATAGATGCACCCCTTGTTGGCAGTCAGTTTCTATCAGTAATCAAAAATTCATTATCAATAGGAATTGGGATTATTTCCCTAATTCTACAGTTATCAACTGCTTGATGAGAATTCTAGGCCCTGATTTAATTAGTGCTGTTGCAGAAAACTCAGACTTTTCTGAGATAAATTAAATTGCATCCGTTCATGCTACCAGTGATTTTGTTAGTATAATTAGTCAAAGATGGTTTTAACTGTCAGAATTACAAGAAGTGCTTCTGTGCTATTAGTAAAATAAAGTGAATGACGTTTTCATACCTCCCACTAAATATTTCCTAAGATTTGACAAACCAAACCTTGCTTTCTCTTTATCCAAATTATCTTTTGCAAGAATTGCCGGAAAATAGTTAAGTGTTAAAGGCAGGGATCTTCGATCTGTTCACTTGCAAAGAATTTATGAAGAAATATGAAGAAAGAAAAAATGTATGGTACTGTGTGCATTAGAAAATCAAGATATTGATTTAGTGTAGAACAACAAAAAAAANGAGCACACTTAATTGAAAAAAAAAAAAAAAAAAAAAAAATCCAGCATCATGGAAGCAATGCCTGATAAAGTGAAGAAAAATTGACAGCTTGAGTATGAAATATTCTCAGAAAACCATATTTATATCCACTTTTTCCAAGCAAAAACAAGGTACACCTTTGTGGTTTGTTGATTTTTTTTTTGTATAGCTGGGGATATTTTTTTGTTTGCTTTCTTTTTTTTTCCATCTGCCCCAGAATGAGTAGAGAAGAGCAATGGTAGAGAAATGTCATTAGATTTTAAGACTAACATCAACTAATGAGACTAAGCTTACTATACCCCATCAGATAATTTTTAAATTACAAAAAAAAAAAAACCCAAAAAAAACCCATGAGATTTTCTCAACATTAAGGATTTATTTTAGGCCATAATTATAATGGAGATTTAGACAGGAGAATTACATTCTTGTGTTCCCTAAGAATTTCAGCTCACCCAGGATATGTTCCATGAACTTCTGTATCCCTGGGGTAACTGCATCTGTACTTAGGCTGAGAAATCAAAGAATGGTTTAGGTTGGAAGTGACCTCAAAGATCATCCAGTTCCAACCCCCACCATAAGCAGGGACACCTCCTACTAGAACAGGTCGTTATAGGCCTCATCCAATATGGCCTTGCTTCCAGGGAGGAAGCAGCCACAACCTCCTTGGGCAATCTGTTCCAGTGCCTCATCACCCTCACTGCAAAGAACTTCCTCCTAACATCCTGTTTAAATCCCCTCTCTTCCAGTTTAAACCCATTACCCCTCGTTCTATCATTACAAACACTTGTGAATAGTCCCTCCCCAGCCTTCCTGTAGACTTCTTTTAGATACTGGAAAGATACTATAAGGTCTCTCAAAGCCTTCTCCAGGCTAAAGAGCCCCAAATCTTGTAGCCTGTACTCATAGCAGAGGTACTCCAGCCCTCTGATCATCTTCATGGGCCTCATTTGGACTCGCTTCAACAGTTCAATGTACTTCCTGTGTTGGGGGCTCCAGAACTGTACACAGTACTCCAGGTGGGGTCTGACGAGAGCAGAATGAAGGAGGAGAATTACCTCCCTTGCCCTGCTGGCCATGCTTCTCTTAATGCAGCCCAGGACACAGTTGCTGTCTGGGCTGCATGCCCACACTGCTAGCTGATGACGAGCTTTTCATCAACCCAGACCCCCAGGTCCTTTTCCTCAGGGCTGCTCTCCAGCCATTTGCCACCCAGCCTGGATTTGTGCTTGGGATTGCAGCAACCCAGGTGCAGGACCTTACACTTGGTCTTGTTGAATTTCATGAGGTTAGCCTGGACCCACCTCTCCAGCCTGTCCTCTGGATGGCATCCCTGCTCTCTAGCAAGTCAACTGTGCCACACAGCTTGGTGTCATCTGCAAACTTGTTGAGGGTGCACTCAATTCTTCTGTCCATATTGCTGACAAAGATGTTAAACAGCACTGGTCCCAGCACTGACCCCTGAGGGATGCCACTTGTCACTGGTCTCCAGGTGGACATTGATCACCACTCTGTGTGTGACCATCCAGCCAATTCCTTATCCAGTGAGTTGTCCACCCATCAAGTCCATGTTTTTCCAGTTTGGTGACCAGGATGTCATGTGGGACAGAGTCAAACACCTTACTCAGGTCCAGGTAGATGACATCAGTTGCCCTTCCCTTGTCTACTGTTGCTGTGACTTCATCATAAAAAGCCACCAAATTTGTCAGGCATGATTTGCCCTTGGTGAAGCCATGCTGGTTACCACTAATCACCTCTGCTTTGTTTTCCATTTTCTTTAGCAGAGCCTTGAGGAGGTGAGACGCACTGGTCTCTAGTTACCTGGGTCATCTTTTTTTTCCATTTTTGAAGATAGGTGTTATGTTTGCCCTTTTCCAGTCAGCAGGAACTTCACCAGTCTGCCATGACCTTTCAAATACGATGGACAGTGGTTTAGCAACTTCATCTGTCAGTTCCCTCAGGACCCATGGGTGGATGTCATCAGGCCTCATGGACTTCTGCTCCTTCAGATTCCTTAGGTGATCACAAACATTATCTTCAATTATAGTGGGCAGATCATCCTTCTCCCAGTCCTTACTTTTGCCCTCTGGAATTTGTACATTGTGGTTGGAGCCCGTGCCGTTGAAGATTGAGGCAAAGATGTCATTGAGCACCTCAGCCTTATCTATATCCTTTGTCAGCAGCTCTCCATTTCCCTTCTGGAAGGGTCCCACATTCTCCCTAGTTCTCCTTTTCTCACTGATACACCTGAAGAAATTCTTCATATTCCCCTTAATTTCCCCATCCAGATTCAACTCTAGCTGTGCTTTAGCTTTCTTAAACTGATCTCTGGTTGCACGAGCTATTTCTTTGTATTTTTCCCAGGTTACTTGTCCTTGCTTCCACTCTCTGTAGGGTTTCTTCTTATGTTTAAGTGTGTCCAGGATCTCTGTATTCATCCATGCAGGCCTGATTGGTAGATTTTTTTTCTTTGTCATTTTTAGTATTTGAGTAACATTCAGGACTTTAAGTTCTTCTAGCATGAAATGATAATAAAATATAAGTGGTGAAATGTGGGGTTTCAATGAAAATCCAACATGAAAATTTTACCTCAGAATTTTTCATCAGCAAATGTGAAAGTAAATTTTTCCTGTCTTTGTCTTTTCCCTTGTTTTACTTTTTCCCATTTCGTTTGCTCTCGAGGACAGAAAAGAAGGAAGAAAAGGTCATGGCAGTTCTGTGTACATTCCCAATCAATCTGCTTGTCACACACATCAAAGACCAGACAAGAATCCAGATACAAAGGTGTCATAAAACTATCCTTCTGTTCCTTTATCAAGACAAGCTCCATCTGAGAGCTGAGCTCAACTTGTGGAATACCTATTGAAAGACCTGATACTCCTCTTTTCTACCTCTTTCTTTACCAGAAACAGGGTACAAAATGCTACCAAATGAAAATTAAGTCACTGGCAGAGTGCCTCTATGACAATTATCAATGCAGCTCTCCAAAGATGAAATGATTGTTTGGCAAGATTGCTTCCTGAAAAGAAATGAAAAAATAGCATAGCGAGAAACTTAAAGAAGAAGAAATAAAAACATGAAAACCAAGAAAATACTGATCTAATATGCAGGAATGAAGAATTATTTAAACTATCTACACCCAATAACGTTTCACTCCTTATTACCTACTTGGGATCTACTGTTAGAGATATGATGTATTCTGAGTTTGATGAGTAGTCTCATAACCTCAACCAACTTGCAGATTCTTCTGTATGTTGGTAGATGTCTAGATACTTGAAGTCAGCAATGCATAAATTTTACCTATACATGTTGATGCATTTAAAATCCTTTAATGTATACATGTTCTCTGTAACCATTTTGACATTATAAAAAAATAATGAAGATATATTAGCAGACCTGTTAACAGAGAAGAAAATTATGGGATGAAGGGTTGTGCATTGCTGGATATAAAAGAAATAAAATGTAATCTGGTTTTGGCTGTAGGAACCTTGCAATACTGTGGAATGAAGAGTGAACACACTTTAGTCAGACAAAAAATTAAATTGGCTTCCATGTCTTTTTACAAGTGTTTATTAAATTGTTTAAATTTTAATTTCTAATTTCTTTTATGCCAGTCTCTAAAATGGGAAGATTAGTTTGACAAAATACAGACAAATGTATATAGTCAGTCTCTTCACATGCTTTTTAAAGCTGATGCAGAGAACTGGAAAGTTTTAAATCAATCATAGAAGAACCCAAGTTGAAAAAGTCCTCAAAAGATCAGTGGCGCAAAAGATCACTCTGAGATGCAATTTCTTTTGTCTTAAACCAGATGCATAAAATAAATGAGACAAATCACATTTTATAAATGTCTCTTGTTCTCCACTTCAGTACTGGATACTGACACTACTAGTACCTACATAGTCTGGAACCAGCATAATTTTAATAATATTCAAACAAAACAAAACAGAACAAAACACCAACCCAAACAAATAAAAAAACCCTGAAACCAACCAACCAACCACCCATCCCCCCAAAATAACCAACCAACCAAACAAACATACAAAACTCCACTAACCAAACAAAAAATAAGTGCATAAGCTTATATTCTATTTATATTACCTTACATTTGCACAATTAATATCTCTCCAAACTTCAGTGAAAACACAATTTTAAAATAATGTTTAGGAAAAAACAATGTTTAAAGCATCAATGGTTAGCTATGATGAATTTTTTTAACACAGGAAGTACCCATGACAATTTTTGAAACATTAAAACTTCATTTTCTCTGTGAAAAGGCTATTTGAGTATTTTTAAATGCTATAATAAGTTTTCCCAACAGAAAATGAAGCTTTTAAACCTTACTAAAATATTAATGGGGGCTTTCTATTCAGAGATATGAAGTCCAAACTTTAGATGCAAGAATCTGATTCTCCATGGCCTTGTATGTTAAACCTCACTTACCATTCCAGTGGAATACCTTTACAGTTTTCAGGTAGTGTAATTGCATTTCATATATTCTTCAAGGCCTTTTATCATTAAAAACCCCCAACCCAGTCCAATAAACAAAAAAACTCCCCCACACAACCAAAACACAACCCCCACAAGAAAAACAAAACAAAGCAAAACAACAAAACACTGTGGTTTTTATGAAGCTCATAAAGATGCTTTTTGATGTAATCACTTATTACTGTGTAAGTCACTCTAACATATTGCCAAGGATAAAAGTACCATTTCATAGTGCCTGAATTTCTCTGAAAAAAACCACAGAAGATATAGAGTATAAAACAACGAGGTCCTAAGCCAGTAAATTTGAATTCTGCTTCACTTAGATTTCTGGTCTCAGAAGAAATACTCTTCCCTTGCATAAATTAAATAGAGAGGAAATCAACATATTTTTAATACCAGATAGAAAAGCATCACATCTTTGAAAGACACAGAAGCACAGAAAGCCTTTTAATTATGCCAGATTAGCTGAAGAACCAGAGCAGGACTATGAAAAATATTATTTCGTTAGTCATGCCATTTTCATTTCTGCCCTACACTAGAATCTATGTGGGAGGGACTCCTGTTTTCAGCAATGTGTATCAAAGTTGTTTGGTTCTGTGGGGTTTTTTTTGGTGGTAATGAAGATGCTTCTAAAGGAGACAATATAAATAACTGGGAAGACAAGTTCTGTGTATCCTCTGCAGGAAATAATCTGCATCTCTTAAGAGATATATGTTACCCAGAAATCACATAAGCTTGAAAACTCTTGCATGTAGTCAAGTTCAGTGTAGCTATGACCACTGGTACTGCTATGGGTATGCCTAATCAGACACAGTGTCTCATGTTGTAGCCTCAGGCTTTATTTTGACACTGTCTACTAATAAAGCAAAATTAAGTGTTGCAAAGGATGCACAGTACTTTTGCTTATGGAGTCAAGCATTCACAGCTGTTGCTGTGTGGCACCATCAACAAACATGATTCAATGCAAAAACCTAAAACTGGAATAACACAATGTTGAAAAAATACAAGTTTTTGAATGAGGATACGCTTTTTATTCTGAATCATTTATGAAGCTAATAGAATCACAGACATTAAACTGCTTTGGTTGTAAGAGACCTTTAATATCACCAAGTCTAACCATTAACTGAAAAATACCAGTCCACCACTACACCATGTGCCTAAGCACTACGCCCATACTTCTTTCAAATACCTTCACAGATGATGACTGCACTATTTCCCTGAGCAACCTGTTATAGAATGGTTTAAGTTGGTAGGGACCTCAAAGATCATCTAGTTCAAAGTGTTATATAGTTATAGTGCTTTACAACCCTGTCAGTGAAAAAAAATTTCCTGATATCCTACCTTAACCTCCCCTCACACAACTTGAGGCTATTTCCTCTTGTCTTACACCTTGTTACTTGAGAAAACAGATTAACCATCATGTTCTTACAACCTCCTTCCAGATAGTTGCAGAGAGTGATAAGGTCTCCCCTCAGCATCCTTTTCTCCAGATTAAGTGAACTGTTCCCTCATCTGCTCCTCACTAGTCTTGTTCTCCAGGCGTTGTTTCCCATCTCTGGACAAATTCCAGCAATTCAATGTCCATGTGCAGTAAAGGTCCCAAAACTGAACAAAATACGACTATAATACTACTGTAACCAATTTGATTTTCTAGGTAGAAATCAGAAGGCATAAGCTTAAGATCATTATTTGTCTGATGCATTGAATAACAGACTAACATTGCCTTCAAAACTATATTCACTACATGGCTCAAGCAAAATGACAGGCTACCATCATTAGCAGGGAAATTAAAATCTGTGACCTGTCACTAGGTCAAGCATGTATCTTTTCTTTTTTTATTTTTTTTAACACTTCCCATCTAAGTAATTTATCTTTCTGACCCAAAAGTTGTGAGGCTCCTTATGAAGACTGAGAAAAGCCAGTTGGGAATAAGCAACTGATCACAAAATGAAATAAATCCTTTTATTTAAAAAGAAATTTTTGTTTCTTTTCATGTTAGGAAACTATGCAAATTGCTTTAGAGATCATTTTTCTCTCACTATAGTAAACAGGAGAATTCACATTGACTTTGGAAAGCACAACTTTGTCTCAACTCCTTTTGTTTAAGAATGAAAAAAAAATTGTTTCTTTGCATATCTGTTGTTTTCCAGTAGGATAAAACTTTACTATTGAAAGTTTTGAAATTAACTTCTTACCATGAGACTGGAGACACATCCCTGTATGCCTAACAGTGAACTCTACAACACCATATTTGATTCTTCACTCCTTTAAATGAAATTTTGTGAATAGAAAAATTTGTTGAAACAAACAACATTGTGCCAAAATAAAACTGACATAGTAGAGAACCGTAATCTCTTGGACTTTAATGGATATCCAGTTGCTCTGCTAAGGAACTGTAAAATGTTATAATTACAATTTATGAGCCTTTCCCAGCTTTTGATGACAAAAAAAGAAGGGGAAAGTAGAATGAGGACAGGGTCTAGTGAGTAACTTTCCCTTGCTCTTGTTCTCTGAACTTCCCACAGTCTGCACACATGCGAGAAATTATTCATCACTATTCCTAACACAATGGAAAGTTCAGTGATTCTTGCTGGTCTGTGGACAGTGCACACCACTTCCTGATCAGCATCTTAGTGAGCACTGCATTTAAAAATTACTACACAGTAAAACTGTTCAATTTCTGTGGCCTGTGAAGCAAAACTTTCATCACTTCTAGAGGTCATCTCAACAGGTTAAAATCCAGTTCAAAGCAACTTTAACATCAAAGTTAGGTCAGGTTTCTCTGGGTCTTATCCAATTGAGTATTGAAAGGGGGAAGATACTACAGCCTCTGTGGGCAACTTGATCCTCTATTTAATTACCATTGCTGTGGCAATTGTTTCCATTATATTCAGTCAGAATCTCCCTTGCAACATCTTCTGACAGTTAACTTCCTTTTTTCTTCTGTGCATCTTCAAAATTCTCTCAATATCACTATTCTATATTCATCCTTTAGTTGTCAAATAGGGCAGCTGAATTCCTCCTCTCTCTCCTCTCCCTCTCACCAGGTTGTTTGATTCACAATTCCTCATCTTCAAGTTGTGTTCCATTGCTCCAGCACCCTGGCCACCAAAATACCTTCATGTGAATTCAGTTTTATCACTCTCAGCATGTGGTTGTTTGAGGAGTCACAGGTTTCCTTAAGACCACAGAGGGAAGTCCATCCCAGGGGATGAACTTGGGCATCCCCAGATATTGTAATTTTATTATTCAATCCCATAATCCTGCTGACATTTTATGAGAGCAGCAAAGTGAGCTCTCTCTCTTTTCTCCTTTCCTTTTGGATCTTTGGAGGCATTCTTATCTAGGTAACCATGAAGGAGTCAACCCCTGCTTTGCAGCCTTCAAGGCTGCAACTGCAGCTGCAGAGAATTTCCAGCTGCCCAATTCAGACCTGCTTGGGCCTAACTGGGAGACAATGGGGGGAGGTGGCAGGGAGGGTGGGGGTGTAGAAAATGAGCACTGGGGCTTGCTGGTTTAGCTTGGTTGAGGGGAAGGTTTTGGGAGAATTCTCATGTATCCTGTATCTGTATTAGGTACTAAAGATTCATGTATACCATATCTATTCCTGTACATCATTAAATACAATTTTCCTGTATTCCTCTCTAATTCAGCAAGAGGGTTATTATTTCACAGTTTTGGAGTTTTCAAAAATTATAATAATCTAAGTCTGTCATGCTCTTAAACAAAATATTACATAGTCTTACTTCTGTGAGTCCAAAATAGGACAAAATATTCCAGCTGGGGCCTCAGAAGGGTTTAGAAGAAAAGAACCAATTTCTTCAACCTGTCTACTGCACTAACTTCCCTCTCTACAAGAACACATTGGGGCTTTTTTAGTTATTCTGTCACAAATGCAGGAATCTTCATTTGCTTTTGCTGAACTTCATGAGACTTCTGTCAGCCCATTTCTACAGCCTGCCAAACCTGCTGCCTGCTCCCTCTTAGTTGGAGCATTTGAAGAATTCAGTGACATAACTGGTTTTCTCTTGTCCCCAGTGAAGATCTTAGACAGTACCAGGCCCACAGGTGACCCCAGAGAACACCACTCACTGTTTCAGGAGAATGCTGATGATCTTTTTCAAGACTTGATTTTTTTTTCTCCCTGCAGTACTGTAAAGTATTAGCGAAATAAGGTAGCAATGAGTGTTATAACATTTTAAAAATTATGTTACATCAGAGTTTTATCTCTAGATGAGCAACCAAATTACCTCATTGTGATAAGCCACCCATTCTGTCACAGCCTATGCCACTTGCCATATTTATTAATCAGGAAGTCACATTTTAAATCTTTGCACAAACTCCTCAGTTCAAAGATCACTTCTGTTAATTTTTATAATGATTTCCATAGATAAAGACAGGGGTTATTTTGAAGGAAAAGTTCTGGTGGCCCCAGTACATTGACAGATAATCTATTGATAGAAATGCTGGGAGACCACAAATTCCTTATAGGATGGTTAAATGAATATTTATTAAGGGTTATTTTCTCTCACACTTTGACATTTCCTTGCTTGAAAAGTAGGCATCTGACCCAAGTGGAATGGCTCGGTGGAATGACAAATAGACAATTTGTCTTTCCATAGAACACCTCAAAGGAATAAAAAGAGGCTGGCCGGATAAGTTGTTTCTGCTGGAGGAAAACAAGGCTTCATTCATTCCCCAATGTCTAGGACAGAGGCAGAAATTATGAGATACTGCTTTGAAAAAGACTATGTTATACTTAACAGTTTTCAGTTTCAAGAAACCTATTGTGTAAATAGGATTTAGAGGTAATAGGTCTGTGTTGAATTTACATGATGCATGCATGCATCCCATGGAAGTATGTTAAGAAATGAAAAGCAAGAATGTAGTGTACTCTGTATAAGTTAAATTCAGCCAATATACTGTTATGTATTACTGACCATGGGCAGGGTCAGAGGTGATAATGTCATCATGATCATTACTGTGATCCTAGGTATTTAATTACTGAGATTTATTTATAGCTGTTTCCCTGTGTATGGATAAATGATGGCTTAGTATATTTGCTCAAATAATATAAAAAGAAATGTGTTTAGATACTGACATTCATCTCTCAAAACAGTGTTAGTAAGGCAGTTGATTAGTGACTTTGCTGTTAGATGTAGTATGCAATTAAGAAAAAAACAAACCCACACAAAGATTCTTTTTTTTGCCAAGTAAGACAGGAACTGTAACAGATGGAATAAAATGTGTAGAAACTTCTACATAACCTCTTAGATACATTACCAAAACCTGGAGACTTCAAAATTGACTACAAAAGAAGCACTGATAGAGTATTCTTTTTTGGTACACAGCCTGCATAGAGAGGAATAGGGATACCTTTTCCCTGTAGCCAATGCTTTTAAAAATACATTATAAGAGAGAATAACACAGTTCAGAAATCACTAACTGCAGAGGATAAGAAAACAGTAAAATCATTGAAAGGGAAGAGGAAATAAAGAACGTAAGTCATAGTGACCTCGTCATCAGAAAACCTTGGCAAAAGTACTAAATATAAGGACTTCAACTTCTACTATATTGTTCAGTGTATTAATAAGAAATGAAAAATCTGAACTACCCAAGACATCTCATATATATGACCACTTATTATCAAGCTTGTCTTTCTACATCTCATTTATGGTTGACTTTTTTTTTTTTCTTAAAATAATTTTATGTGACTATATTGAAAACTATTTCCTTGAAGATTTCCTTTTTTAAAAAAATTCTGCAGAGATTTTTAATGTGATGTTTTGATTTTGTTTGATAATTGATGATGGCATATCATCAGTTATATTAGAGATAATTCTAGGGGCAAGAGATCAACCTTACAGTGGCATGTCAGTGTTTGAGGAGTAGTGCACTATTAAAGTCCTTTTGTCTGCCATCTCAGTGGGGGTAGAGAATGGAGAGCCATGTGGTAGCAAAGACACATCCTTCTATAGATGTGTTAGAAATGATGAAAGCTCTTGAGAATGGTCACATAGAAATTAGAACTTCTCCCTCTAAAAAGGTGACTGGATCAACAGCCCAACTAAGGTGCATCTACACAGCATGAGCAACCAACAAAAAGACCTGGAAGCTACTGTGCAAAAAAAAAATAAATAAATATAGCATAGTTTTCATCGTGGAAACATGGTGGGATAAATCACACAACTGAAGTGCTGCAACTGATAACTAGAAATTCTTCAGAAGGGACAGTAAAAAGAGAGGAGATGGGCTAGCCTTGTACATTAGAGAGTGTTTTGTCTGCCTAGAGCTTAATGATTATGACAATAGATATGAGTCTGAGTCAGATAGAAGGTCAACAAGGCAGATATCACAGTAAGAGTTTGTTATAGATGTCTCAGCCCGGTTCTAGAGGCAGAGGAAATATTCTAATAGCACCTGAGAGAAGTCTCACAATCACTACCACTTGTTATTGTGGGACAGTTCAATTTACCAGATGCCTGCGGGAATTACAGTACAGCCGAGAGGAAAATAATTTAGCAGGTTTCTGGAATATGTGGAAAATAATGTCCTGACACAGATGGTGAGCGGGCCAACTAGGGAAGACCCTCTGCTGGACCTATTGTTTGTAAACAGAAAAGGACTTTTGGGTGCTGTGCCTATTGAAGGCTACCTTGAACATAGCCATCACAAAATTATAGAGTAGTCAATTTTTGGAGAAGCAAGGAGGTGAGGCTGTAGAGCTGCCACCTTAAACATCCAAAGGGCAGGCTAGTCTGTTTTGGAGCCTGATTGGCAGAGTTCCTTGGAAGGCAGTCCTAAAGGTCAAAGAAGTTCAGAAAGGCTTAACATTCCTCATAAAGAAGATTTCTAATGTACAAGAGCAGGCCAAGACAAAAGATCAGCCTGAGAGAGATTCAGCTGAAACAATGATGAAAAAAAAAAGTTTATGTCCTTTGGAAGAAGGAGCCAGGATACTCAGAAGGACAACAAAGGTATCATGAGCCTATCTAAGGTGAATATTAGAAGGGCCAAAACAAATAAAGAAGTGAACAAACAAACAAAAAGCTAGAACTTAATCTAACTACTGATTTTTTTTTTTTTTTAAGGCAATAAAAACTGTTTCTAGAAATATTTTAGCAACAAAAGGAGGGCTAAGGACAATCTTTGTCCTCTCCTGGATGTGGGATAAGTCTCATAATGAAAAGCTTGAAGTGTTCAAAGCATTCTTTTCCCTAGTGTTTTAAGGTCAGTTCTCTGTGTACACAGCTCACTTTGCTGTAGACAAGGAAGGAGAGCAGAATGAAGCTCCCATAATCCAAGGGGAAATGCTTAAAGACCTGCTACATCACTTAGATACACACAAGACTATGAAATACCCTATGGGAATCCACCCAAAGGTACTGAGATTGCTGGTGGAAATGCTCACCAAGTCACTTTCCATCATTTATCATCAGTCCTGGCTAACTAGAGAGGTCTTAGTTGACTGCAGGTTAGCAAATGTGATGTCCAAATAAAAGAAGAGCCATAAGGACAATCTGGGGAAATAGACACCTAACAGAGGAGCAGATCATCTGGAGTGCTATCATGCACACATAGAGGACAGCCAAGTACTCAGGCCCAGTCAGCACAGGGTTGTCCTGCTTGGCTATCCTTTACTCCTTCTATTGCAAAGTGATCTGCACAGTGGATGAGGGAAAGGTTGTGGATATTGTCTACCTGTATATTAGTAAAGTGTTTGACGTTGCTTCCCATAGAATTCTCCTGGATAAGCTGGTTGTTCATGGCTTGGCTGGAGTGGTGGTTTTGGGAGTGCTAGGTTAACAGACTGGATCTTGAAGGTCCTTTCTGACCTCAGTGATTCCATGATTCTATCATTTACTTTTAAAATATGAATAACCTGGCTTCTCAATCTTTTAGGATAATTTAAGGGGTAACACAGAATCATAGAATTAGTCAGTGATGGAAGACACCACAAAGATCATCTAGTTCCAACCCCCTGCCATGCCCAGGGACACCCTACCCTAGATTAGGCAGGACAGAGCCTCATCCAGCCTGGCTTTAAACACCTTTGGAGATGTGGCCCCAACTACCCCACAGGGCAACATGTTCCAGGCTCTCACCACTCTCATGTTGAAGAACTTCCTCCTCACATCCAATCTGGATCTCTCCACTTCTAGCTTTGCTCCATTCCGCCTAGCCCTGTCACTACCCGGTAGCCTAAAAAGTCCCTCCCCAGCATTTTGTAGCCTCCTTCAGATACTGGAAGGCCACAATAAGGTCAACTCAGAGCCTCCTTTTCTGCAGACTGAACAGCCTCAACTCTTTCACTCTATTCTCATAGGAGAGTTGCTCCAGCCCTCTGATCATCCTCGTGGCCCTTCTCTGGACACGCTGCAGCATGTCCACATCCCTCTTATAATAGGGGCTCCAGAACTCGGCACAGTACTCCAGGCAGGGTTTCACCAGACTGGAGTAGAGGGGGAGAATCACCTCCCTCGATAATCTAGCCACACTTCTGATGCAGCCCGGGACATAGGACAATGTATTTCATTTCCAATGTTTTCTAAGGTATTGCCATCAGACAATCACATATTTTCCTCACTGAACTAAACATGAAAAATCACGTCCATTTTTGAGGGTTCTCTCAGGCAAAATAAATGATTTTTTACAATTTATTTTTGGTAATGTGTCAATATGGAGCCAAAATATTGTAATTTTTTTGAGGGCTATGAATAAATAGATTTTAAGTCTTTCAGCTTACCAATTTTGACTTTTGGAAAGTCTTCAGAGCTATTGTTAAATGCACAAATAGAAAAGATAAATATTGATGACAAGACAAAAGAGCAGTGACCTTCAGAATAAACTATATATAATTACTGTTTATGTATTTGTATAGTGATGTAATTTATTTTCATTTTGTTCTCTTTCTTTTTTTTTTTTTCTTTTTTCCATTTTACTAAAATATTTTGTAAAGAGTTATGAGAAGAGACTCAATTCCCTGAGACCAAATATGCCCTGAATATTGTGGACTAGTACTGGTTTACATGAATTTTATCATCTACAGAATATCTCTCTTTTACAAAACCAAACATTTTACCATGCTAATATAAGAGCAACTGTTATTTTAAACCAGACAAGACATTTAACACAGAAAAAAAAAAAAAAA
>VWZI01016424.1:32773-85767 GCA_013396835.1 Psilopogon haemacephalus
AGGAGAAATCAGATACTGTGTACTTCTGTCTGTACTTAAGCTTCTTTATTTTTCAAGCTTATTGATCAATCCTCATTATT
The DNA here is from genome assembly GCA_013396835.1 of Psilopogon haemacephalus. NCBI lineage: Eukaryota > Metazoa > Chordata > Aves > Piciformes > Megalaimidae > Psilopogon > Psilopogon haemacephalus. Next base: position 32,854 of record VWZI01016424.1, read on the forward strand.
TTATTCGGAATACCAGCACTGACATGCACATTTCATTTCTGGATGCATTTTTCTTGGTTCCTTTTGCTTTGCTGGTTGGTGTAGGGAGACAGTATTCCTTATGAACCTCATGGTTTTACTCTGTCTTTTCTCAAGGTAAGGCAGTTTAACACATGACATTTTTACATCACAATATATAGGATTTCTGCTATGACACTGTATGATTAGCTGATGGATTATTTAGTGGCTTGATACGTTTGTGGTCACCTCTACATGTGGCTTTGTAGTAGCTCAACTTCATGATGTCTGCTTATCATTAATTTTTTTAATTACAGCATGGCTTTTAAAGGTCATTTCCAACCCACTGCATTCTATGATTCTATATATCTGTATGTTAATTGCTATAAATACGATACAATAGTATGTCTTCTTTCTTCACCTACAGTTCTTTATATTGCCCTCACAATGGCTTTATTGTACGTTTTTAATAATTATTCATGTTCTTTCAGTTTGATATTGTTACTCAGTTGGACAGTGGCAGTTGTAATGCAATCATGTCTACAGTTTAGTTACAATCAGACTGAGTGTTGCTGTGAAACCATAGTAGCAAGAATGGGTTTTTTTGAGCAGTTGAAGTGTTCTGTAGTTTAATGGGTTTGGATCTGCTGAAGTCACGGTGTGGATGCCCTCTTCATTGGAAGCTTCCCAAATATACTCCTTCTTTCAAATGGTTTGTATGAAAATACCAACTTTTCTTCCCATTTTTTTGGTTTGTTTTTGTTCTGTTTTTGTTGTGTTTTGGTGGCCTTTTTGGTTGGTAGGTTAGTTTGGTTTTTTTTCCTTTCTTTTAAAAAAGTTTTATTTATTTTCTTTCCCATCTTCTTGCCTACCCCTAATAAGTTTAAGAATGACATATTCTTAGTATGTTCAAAGTTAGAATATTCTCAGAGGTAAAATTTTCCTAAAGATCATAGAATCATAGAATGGTTTAGGGTGGAAGGGATCTCAAAGATCATCTAGTTCCAACTCCCCACCATAGGCAGGGACACCTCCCCCTAGAACAGAAAGACGGGCTTCCATATCAGAGTAGAAGCACATACTGAGGGACAGGCTGTAGCACTAATTTTATATCACAATCATTTGATGTATCAAATTCACACATTTATGTCTCTGGACCAGAAAGCACACATTAGCAGCTAAAGGCCAGGGTGAAGCAGGGGAAACTGCTTTAGAGAGTGATCATGGTTGATCTGGAGAAAACGCAAACTGATCAAAGGAGGGCACTTTGAAACATAGGGAATTATTCTACTGTTGAATACAATGTTACAGAGGAGGAAGGTTGAAACACAAAAAGTTGTGATGAATGCACAGCAGAAACCTGAGTCTGTTACACAGACAATGTATGGAGCATATAGGTTTGAAAAACAGATTTCATCAATTCAGTGACTTATTGAATTAATTCCACTGTTTGCTGCATCTGCCTTGGTTATTTGTAGTATTTGAACATATGGTAGCTTTATTTCTCATTGTTCTAAAGGAAAACAATTTAAAAAAAAAAAAAATCTCCACAACTCTTTTTTTTTTTTTTTTTTTTTTTTAATTCATGTTTAATTCACAGTAAACCATGGATCAGTTTTTCTGCTTTCTTTTGTTTTCTGTCTGGGTGTTTGTCTGCATTAGAGTTCTTGTGTTGTTCTCTTAACTCTTTGTCTTAGATGTCCTTGCCATCTGTATGCTTTATTTAGAGATAGAACAGGAGGGAACAGCCTCAAGTTGTGACTGGGTAGGTTTAGACTAAATATTAGGAAATATTTTTTTCACAGAAAGAATGGTCAGGCATTGGAACGGGCTGCCCAAGGAGGTGGTTGAGTCACCAACCCTGGGTGTCTTTAAAAGTTGTTTGGACATGGTGCCTGGGGATATGGTTTAGGGTGAACCTTGTACAGTAGGGTTTTCAGTTGGACTTGGTGATCCTGAGGGTCTTTTCCAAACTGAATCTTTCTGTGATTCTGTGTGTATTTGATTATAGTGTCCAGGAACATTACTTCATACTACTCATATATGGATTTTATATATATGCCCCATCACAATGGCATAGGTTGTCCTACCTTTCTACAAAATATAGCTCAATTCTAGTATACTAAATAAGAAAATTTAGTATCTAATTCTGATTTGCTTCTTCCTTTGAATTACAAAACCAAAATCCAAATAATACTTGAATCTCCAGGAGAGAAAAACATTTTTAATTTGCTGGAATGTTTCACAGAATCAGCCTGAGTCAGTTCTTCTCTTCCTTATTCTCTATTAACAGTTTTATGAAGAGACAGAGCTCTTACATTTGTTGCTTCCAGGCATAGATATATTTCTTGTCTGCTAAGTAAATATTTTTTATTGCTATGGGTCCCTTGGTCTGGTTTTGTCCACTAGTGTTTTGCATCCTCTGGGTGATGAAGGATCTCACCACTTTAACTACTGACACTATGTTTCATCTACCAACTGCTGTGCTACAAAATGAAAAGTATCCATGCCTGTAAAACTAAATTCTTTCCTTATTATGGGTTGTTGTGTATTGAACTCAGCTATGACAATCTAGCCAATTCCATGAGCCATTTTAGAGTTCCCATGAGCTGGACACTCGGATATTGAGAAGTGTCACAGTATAAACAGTTATAACTAAGAGCCCTTATGAAATATAATTACTGCAATAAATCGATACAGACATTTCTCTGTGCTCGAGTTCTGATCTTCTTAACCCCTCCCAAAAATTATCTTCTGTGCTTGCTGAGAAATAAGTTTATCAACACTTCTTGAGACAACCAATTTCTTACTATTTTTCCATATGCTTCTGATATCTCAGATTGATTGGGTTATTTTTTCTTTTGTTTCACTTAAAAGGAGGAGGGGGGGGGAAGTTGTCAGTTTTGGGGTTTTATTCCCCCAGTATTTCAACATGTACTTCCACTTTTGATGAATCTATCTCAGAATGCATTCTAGTTCATATATGCTGAAGTATGAAATTTTAATAAACCCCAAACAAAGCAACACATTTTTGTTGTTCTTTGTTTTTCTTTTGAACAAAAACAAGATTGTAAGAATTGCATTTGAGAAAATAAAGAGTATATTTTTCCTACCAGTAAAGAAGCATGAAAAGATGTGAAAATACAGGGGGAAAAACCCAACCAATAAACCAACCAAACAAAAAACCCCAAACCTACAGGAGTGTAGAAAATTACAAGCTTGCATTACTGAGATACCTCTTTTTTTTACTTTATCCAGCTCATATTGAATAGAAAGTTTTCAGAATTATACATTTTTATATCTCCAGCTTTCTGTTTCAAAATGATACCAGAATTCTACAATGTAAGATGTCTTTTAAATCTCTCCTGCATTGCGAGCAGCTTCATCTTTTCTATTGTGCAGTCAGAAAATAGGATAATTGTCTTTCTTTACCATGTAGTCCTTTGTCATAATTAAGAACTAGAACTATTAACCCGTTTTTGGTGAGGTTAGCTGTTCCTCAAAATGAAAGGTAAGAAAAAATATATTAACATATGGGCATTAGATATACAAGGAGTAATACATATTTTTCTGTCTCCCATTGCAGCTTCATGGTAAAAGGTTTCTAAGGATTAGTGGAGGATTAGCCATGTTGAAAGTTAGAACATTTTTTCAGCTGAAAAATCCAAACAGCCATGCAAAGAATGGATTATCCCTCCAGTCTAGACAGGAGAATCTGGTTGATGATGGTTTTCCTTAGAGGTGTAAGCATGTGCCATGAGGCAAATTTTGATACAGCATTTAAAAAAAAAAAAAAATCAGTAGAAGTATTTAATCATTAATATGTATCGACACTATCTCAGAAATATCAAAGAAAGTGTCAGTAATTCAGTGTTGGTGTCATTATTAACCTTGTGAGATAAAATATGATGGTATTTTGCTTCACTGTGTAGTAGTAAGCAACCAAACAGAAATGCTTGCCCCTTGTTATTTTAAAACTAGATTGAGTGCAGCCTTTTCCAGGATATCACTGAAGTTACCAAGTTTCCTATTCCTTGGAAATAGGAAAAAATATTCTTTCTCAGTTCATGGATATGCTCCAGAAAGATGTCAAGTTTTCCTACAGGACCAACAAGTAGAAGTTCACTGTAATGCTGCTACATCAAACTCAACTCCAGAACTAACAAGTGAAATTTTATGACTTGCCACATTCCTATCATTAGTGAACACGTGTGCTGCACATCATCTGGTTGTCTTGACTCTTCCTTTGGAAGGGAAATGCTCTTTCAATTTCACATCTATACATTTAAACCTTACACATATGAAAGCAATTGCCCTGTGGCAATGTGAAAAGAATTCTAGCTTCAGGTCAGTGGTTTTTATTTACTTTATTACACTGGATCTGATGGGCCAAGACATGATCTCTGGCATCCACAGGCTCAACAAAAAGATTGGCCAAGGAGCTCATCTTTAATGGAAGAATAAAGAATATCTGATCTGTGTATCACTTTAAGTAATGGTGTAAGACTTTTCAAGCTGCCTACAAATGATACAGCTTTGTATAATCTTCTCAATTTGAAAAACAAAGTCTTTAGTCATACAGCTATATTTTAGTTTATATAGACCTCAATTCTTAATGCAAACCCCACGCAAAACTAAATCTGATAGTCACTGATGTTTGAAAAGCAGCTTACACCAAAAAAAGGAAAGAAATTTTTAAAAAATTAAAAAAAACCAAAACACCCCAAGCTTCTAAAGCTTCCAAATATCTGCATTATTTCATCTTTTCCAGGAATGCCAAGGGGCAGTAGAAAGGGACACATTCTAGATTTTACTAAAAACCTCTCTAATCTAAGGAGAAAGAAACCATCATAAATAGGTCTGTATTGTAAAATACACTTCCTAAGAATTTACAATAATTTTTGTAACAACAAAAATCTCTTGAGAAGGGACCAGTGTATGCAACAAAGAAATAATAATAATAATAATAATAATAATAATAAAAACCCTATTTTGTATGATAAATAATGCAAAGTATCCATTTTATTTCCTTTGTGTAACAAGATTTAGTGAGATACTCAGTCTGAAAAAAAACAATTAGCATTGATGAGTGATTCTAGCTGTCTCTATTTTGGGAACTCAACCCGCAGGCAATAACTGTTCTGTTAAATAGATGACTAGCTATCTAGTTTGGGTACATGGCCAGGCTCTTGACATGGGCTAAGGTGTAGTTGGATCATATTCTGAATGTCGGTTTCCAGGAAAAGAAGACCATGCAGGCTGAAGGAGAGAAGGCAGCTGCACAATTCTCTGAACTACGACTGAGAACATACAATGCAGTATCCTTATAGTGTCAAGACATGACGCCTCTGATGCAATGGGAATACTAAGTCAGCTTTCAAAGATAAAGGTTTTTATTGTGTCTGATTAACAATTTTGACTGAGATCATCTTGTTTGGAAATGCATGTAATAAAAAGATGGATATTATTGTGAACTTAAGAAGTCTAATTCCAGTTGCTGTTTAAAAAAGAAAAACCTTGCCTGAAAAATCCACCCTGGAAAAAAAGAAAAAAGCAATCTAGAGCAAAAAAGGTTTTTCCCTAATAAACCACAAACTCAACAGTTCATTCTATCCCTTCAGGTTGAAAATATTTAAATTACTATATTCATTACTAATTACATAATAATTTTTCCTTCTACAAAGTTTTATATTGTATAAGTTCCCTAGATTTTTGTATATGGTCTCTAGATTTTTTGTCCTGGTTTTGTGTGGGATAAAATCAGTTTTCTTCATAGTACCTGGTTCAGTGCTGTGTTTTGGATTAACTATGAGAATAGTGATGACAATACACTTATTTGTACTTACACTTCAGTTGTTTCAAAACAATGCTTGTCCTAAGCCAAGGACTTTTCAGTTTCCAATGCTCTAACAGAAAAATGGTTTACAAGAAGCCAGGAGGGAGCATAGCTAGGAGGGTAGACCTGAACTAGCTAAAGGGAGATTCCCAAGTATAGAGTGTCATGCTCAGTGCATAAACTGGGAGGAGTTGGCCAGGTGGGGCTAGTTGCTGGTGAGGAATTAACTGAGTGTTGGTGGGTAGTAAGCAATTGGAATGTGCATTGCTTGTCTTTTTCTGGACTTTTATTTTTCTCCCTTTTTGTTATCTTCCCTTTAATTATTATTTTTATGTTTTATTTTATCTCATTTATTAGACCATTCTTATCTCAACCAATGAGGTTGAAGTTTTTTTCAATTCTCTTCATTCCATTGAGGAAGAAAGGAGTAAGCAAGTGGCTGTGATGTGCTTAGATCATGTCTGATGTTAAACCACAACAACTTTATCATTTCACTCACCAAGACACTGTCTCAGAAAAGAAATACAGAGAAAGAGTTTTTTTTTTAAAATCAAAAAAACTTCAAATATAAATATGCGGAACACTCAAAATTGTAGCTTTCTCACTTTAAAGATGCAATAAAAAGAATAGGCTGGAATAATTATAATAAGGATGAAAGTTAAAAGGAGTAAAGATGTGGGAGTGGAATTTCAAAATGAGACAAAAGAAAGAAAAAGAAAGGCCAAACAAGAAAAGTAAATTATCATAATGAAAACTAAAAGCTTCCCTTCATCTGTCTTAAAAATAGATACCACTGTTTTGCAGATTAACTTTAGTTTTGTAATTACTGCCTTACAGAGAAAGGAATGTTGGTGAACTGAACTGCCCACTTAGGGAGTGTAGCCAAATCTATGGCATAGTAGAAACAGCTGTTACCCATTATGCTTTGCTTTTTAGTAATAAGTAGTAACAAAGGTTGGGAAAAGGTGACTATTCAGAACTTACTATTATGAGGCAATAGCTCCAATGGTGTTGGCAAAATAATTTTTTAAAAATCATTCCTATTCTCTGTAAAGACACTTAACATTGTTTCCATCTCTCCCTGCAGTCCTAAAATATATTCACATATGGAGTAATAGTGGAGGTTACCGTAAAAATAGAATAAATCGGAATTAAAGATATTTTTGCATTATCTACACAGCTCTAATCCAAACGGGGCAATTCAGTGTTCCTACACTATGTATTTAAATTAAAAGTATTACTCTTATTCTACAAAAGGAGCAGTAAATGTTTCTCTCAGTTATAGCTTTGACTGGAAAGCTTTTTCCATACATTAGTCACAAAAAGAGTACAAATTTTTAGTCTTCTGATTTGAGAAAAACATAATATGTCGCCATAATAACAAATATCCTGATATCTTTGCATCATACAAACTTCTACCCAGCCATTCATTCACTCTGCCATTTCTCTATGCAGGATGAGGGAAAACGAAGAGGAATGAGAAAGTTTGTGTGTCACAGTCATGGGATCTTTAAGGTTGGAGAAAACCTCTCAGTTCATCAAGTCCAGCTGTCAACCCAACACCATCAAACGCACTTTCCTCAGTGTTTGATTACTTGACCACTCTTTCATAAAAGAAATCTAATCTCCCCTGATGCAATTTGAGGCCATTTCCTCTTGACCTATCATTTGTCACTAGGAAGAAGAGGCAAACACCCACCTCACTACAACCTCCTTTCAAGCAGTTGTAGAGAGCAAGAAGGTCTCCCCTTGGCCTCCTTTTCTGCTGACTACATACCAGTTCCTTCAGATAAGACTTGTCCTCCAGACCTTCCACCATCTTTGTCACCCTTTGCTGGACATTCTTTAGCAAAACTGAACATGATTATTTGAGGTGGGGCCTTATCAGTACCAATTACAGGGGCATAATGACTTCTCTACTCCGACTGACCACGCTATTTCTGATACAGGCTGGGATGCTATTGGCCATCTTGGTGACCTGAACACACTCTTGGCTCATGTTCAGATGACTGTCAACCATCATCACCAAGTGCTTTTCTGCTGAGTAGCCTTCCAGCCACTGTCCCTCAAGCTTGTAGTGTTACATGGAATTGTTGTGAACTAAGTGCAGGACCTGGCATTTGGCCTTGTTGAACCTTGTACAACTGACCTTGGTCTGTTGATCCAGTCTGCCCAGATCCCTCTGCAGAGCCTTCCTGTCTTCAAGTAGATAACACTTTCACTGATTTTGGTGTCCTCTGCAAAATTCCTGAGAGCACTCAATCCCCTCATCCAGATCATTGATAAAGATATTAAACCAGGCAAGCCCCCAAACTCAGCCGAGAGGAACTGGCAGACTCCATTCACCACAACTCCCTGTTCTCAGCCATTCATCCAGTTTTTTCTCCAGTGACAGTACACCCATCTGAGCCATGAGCCATCAGCTTTTCTTGCAGAATGTAGGAGACAGTGTCAAAGACTTTATACTGAAGTTCAGGTAGACAACATCCACAGCTTTCCCATTACCCACTAGGCAGGTCACCTCATCATAGGACATCTGGTTGGTCAAGCAGGACCTGTCTTTCATGAACCTAGGCTGGCTGGGCCTGATCACCCTGCACATGCTGTGTGAGCACACTCAGGATGGACCACTCCATAACTTTCCCCAGTACCAAGGTCAGACTGACAGGCCTGTAGTTCCTCAAATTCTGCACCTTTGTGTAGATGGGCATTACATCAGCAAGACTGCAGTCATCTCAGATTACCCTTGTGAACCGAAACTGCTGATAAATGATGGACAGCAGCTTGGCAAGCTCCTCTGCCAGCTCAATCAGCACTCTTGGGTGGATCCCATTAGGCCCCAGAGACTTGTGAGTGTCTAGGTGGTGTAACAGGTTGTTAGCTGCTTCCTCTTGGATTAAGGGTGGGTTATTCCGCTCTTTCTTTTTCTAGAACAATGGGCTGAACACCCTAAGAATTGTAGGTCTAACTATTAAAGACTGAAGCAAAGAAGGAAATACGTATCTGAGCCTTTCCCTCATCCTTAGTGGCAATATTCCCCACCACACACAATAAAGAGTGGATATTCTCCTTGACTCTCTTTTTGTTAATAATGTATTTGTAAATCCATTTTTTTGTTGTCTCTTATGAGAGTGGCCAAATTGATTTCTATCCAGGCTTTTATCTCTTGATTTTCTCTCCGTCTCACCTAATGAGATTTGTGTACTCTTCCTATGTTGCCTGCTCCTTATTCCAAAGGTAATAAACTCTCCATTTTTCCTGAGTTCCATCAAATTCTCCCTGTCCAGCCAGGCTGGCTGTCTTCCCCACAAGTTCACATTACAGAGAGTGCAGACAAATAAAGAGATAAAGGTTGGTCATGCTCAGCATGGCCTCTCTGTGGAGAGCACTCCATCTGAGAACACAGTGAGATCTGTGTTCTCAGATCTCAGATCTGTGTATTGGGTTTAAGCTAGCTACCCCTGAGCCCAAAAGCCCGTTAAAGACTCAATCCAATTTAGAAGTAAAAAAAAAAAGGTATAAAACTTTAACAATAAATAGGAGGGGAAAAGGTTTTTTTTAACAGAAGGTGGGAGGAAAGGGGAACCAAAATGCAGGGTAGGGGAAATAAGGGGAGAAAAATACAGAAGCTGGGGAGAAAGGGAAGAAAGGGAACAAAATACAAATACAACCTGTGGAAGGCAATTGAGTCCCAAGGCTGAGGTGGATGATTTTGGTGTTGGATGAAGGCAGGATGTAGGACTTTGATGGTGAAAAGCAGTTAGTCCAAGTTTCAGATAAAAAATGGTGGCACTCTCCACGAGGTGGCACAGAGCATGTGGTCTGGCAGTAGAAGCAGCAGAGTATCTCCTCCAAGCAAGCAGGACAAGAAGGAGAGAGATAAGATAAGATGGATTCCCCTTTTTATAGCCAGGTCTTAGCAGGAAGTGGGAGTGGCTAACCATGACACCTGGGGAAAGGTCAGACCACCCCTTGGGAAGAGTCAGAGGGTTCCCAGGTGGGCTTAACCCTTTACACAAATGTATCCTCAGGTTTGATATTTCACACACAGAATACAGAAGTGCCGAACCTATGAGGGAAATGTTTTCCAAACCTGTAAGGTGATCTGGCAAATAAGTGAGGCTCCTTGTAGTAACATTTCCCTGTAGATTCCTTTCTTTGGAAGGCGCGTTTGATAATGGGCATTATGACCAGAGAGGAATTTTCCTGCTTCTTAATTACACTTCAGATAAATAAGATAAATAGAATCTTATGGGCTTTGCTCACTTTAGAAAAGAATGTACCCTTTGCACCTGAAAGCAGACTGATGTTCTCATATCATTAAACAGGCTTTAACATACCGTACCACACTCAGTGTAAGATAGAAGATGGAAGAATTTCTATGCCTAGGCAAGAAGATTCAACAATTCCTAGATGCAGATTTTAGAACTGAGCTTTTGGTAGACAGTCAAATTTCTTTGTAGGTTTTAATGAACAGTAAAAATGTTGCTACTTGCATGGACAGATGGAAGAGAGAAAAACAAGGCGTATGTTCATTGAACCATCAATCCTTAAAAATCTTTTAAAACTGAAACCACGATTTAAGTCTCTTCTCTGATGAATGGTTAGCACAAAATTGCCATCCTCTGTTTTGAATAGCTCCTAGGTCTAGACCCAAAACAACACAAAGAAACACAACTGTTCCTAAATAAACAAATAAATATTCACTGGGACAATGACATAAACTTTTGTAGAAATTATTGGGATGAAATGAAACTTTTTGTACATTGGCTAAAAGCACTGAGAAGATAGTGTCATCGCTCTATGAACTGAAGTATAGCTAATCTCCAAAACTCACGTAACGTCAGAGAGAAATGGAATATTAATTTCTCAGGATTTATCTGAGGGGTTTTTTTTCACTAGCATGTACAGACTAACTTACCAGATAATCATCTTAAAATGATCAATGTGAACAGGAAGGCAAATAATTGGGGTAATACTGGATCTCCTTCTTTAGGTCATCAAATGTTTTCATGGATATTCAATATACTTGGAATAGATGCAGTTATTTCAGGTGTGCTGGATTGCATTCTCTTGTTATCATAAGCCTCAGGTATTAGTGAAGTGATTTCTAAAATCAATACATTATATTCCAGCCAGAACTGCAATGTAAACCAACAAATCTTAACTCATTTGTCACATTAAAATATATGCATAATAAATCAATAAATATAAATGTCCTTAGTGAGAAATAATTGTTCTAGATTCATTTTACAACTCATATAACAGTATCAGATGCTTTATTCCCCATAGGGATGGAATTCTATTATCTGGCTGTAAACTGAAAGAAGATAAGCAGACTTTTCAAATTTGTATAGTAAATAGTTATTTATCATATATTAAATTTATAACTTTAAAATGTTTGAAGCCATGAAGGAACTAGTGTTCTATAAATAATAATAATTTAAAAATAATAATGAAAAGCTAGACTGTGAGAGCAGTGCAGCTAGACCAAAATTCTTTATAATTAAATAATCAAGTAACTACTATTTGAAAGGTCACTATGAAAGCATTAGCACTTAATCAGAAATAAGAATATATTTTTATTTCTCATCCTGTTAAAAGTAACTATGAAATCAGATATTCTTCCCCAAATCCTTGTTATGGTTAAAAGGGAGAACACCATGTAAATATAGCCAAGAATTTACTGTTAGTACAGTAAATTCCAGCTAAGATCTTAACATCTTAACATCTTAAATTCCAGCTAAGGTCTTAACATTTCACTCAAAGTTCAAGTGATAATTAACATCCCAATTACAATAGATAGTAATAATTCCAGACCAAATAGTCCAATGAAAGCATTACACATGAAATTCCTTCTACCTACCTGCCTTTTCTGGAACCCTTCCCATTGTTTCTATGGGTCAAAAGTGTTAGGCTTTGTAAATAAAACATAAAGAAGAATTATGAGAGACATCACAGTGTCCAGGACATGTGAGGACTGATGATTTAGAACCATTTTTTCTCAGTGTTCAGGTCTGCTTAGTGTTATTTTCATATATTTTCTCAATTCTGGTATTCTTTTCACTGTCTCACAGCTGAAGCTTGAAAATTGCACACAAGTTATTAAGATAAATATTACTGTTTTACTCAAAATGTATGTGCTGGTTTGAATGAATTGGAGGATTTGAATGAGAAATTAGACTATAAGCTAGGAAAGGAAAACTCTGATGATGCTACTCCACTCATAGTTTTACTGAGAAAGAGAAAAAAAAATGTTTTAAGAGTTGTAACCCAAATATAGATAAGTCAGACCGTTTCAGACTGCTTTGTGCTATGGCTGCTTTTGCATGGCTCTTTCTCCCTGCCTTTCATAGCTGAATCTGAATAATTTAACTAACTTCTTTCCTGCTGCTAATCCCCCTGGCCGATCTACCTTCACCTATCTGCTGTATAAAACAGATGATGAGATAAGATTGGAGAAGGGGGGGAAGGTGGTAGGGGTGTTAGAAATCCCTCTTAGGGATTTCTGATCTCTGGGAGGAGTTTGGTGTTTCTGTGTTCTCTTTTTACTGTATATATCTGTAAATACCTGTTATACATTATAAATATCTGCTTGTGTATTGTGTAAAACTGTAGATATAAAGCTTCATTTATTAACTTTCAGCTGACTGAGTCCTAGCCAGGGTTATTTCAAAGTGGGAGGGGTTGGGGGGGGATAACTGCCGAACCACCACAATGGATATGGATATTTTTATGCACAATAAAGCAGCATAAATAAATATCCTGTTAGAATGTGAAACACATGTATGTAAAGATAATTGATCCTCTTTTTTCCCTCCCAGTCTCTCCACTAATGGCCTCAGTTAATGATAAAAGACTCAAGTAAAAAGTCATTGCTTCATGTACAGTGACTGCCTAGGTTTGTCAGATCTCTCCAATATGTAACTTTAAAAAAGTTAAATAAAAATATGTTAGTAATCAAGTATTCACTTGGCCATTAGACAGTTGCCGTAACAGCTAAAACCTACTTAGGACAAGGCAAGCACCCATAACTGCTGAGACATTGTAGTGTCAGGTCAATACAATTCCTATGGTCTTTTTATTGGTAATTGCACAAGTCATATTTACTGGGCTACAGGTATTACCACAAAAAGAAAAAGGAGTGCTATGCTTTTTCTTTAAATAATTCTTATGCAGCCAAGAAAACTTATTTAGCCTTGAAAGCTTCTGTTTCTTCTGTCCATCCATAAAGCTTTTATCTTACCACCTGTTCATAGAAATCTGTTTCTGTAATTCATGTAATACTGGATAGGGCTCCATGACATCCCAAATTATGTATACTTCTCCATTCCTACTTTTAAATTCAACATTGCAAGAAGTAGATAAAGTTTTGAATATGCAGTCATAATTCATAAGGAAATAAAAAATGGCCAACATAACAGCTTTTACAGTATCATATCCATGATTTCATGGCTGTCATCTGTTATAAGCCCTCTGCTCAAGAAAGGCCATTTAGAACAGGCTGCCCAGGGCAATATTCAAAAGGGGTTTTAAGATCTCCAAGGATGGAGACTCCATGGGAAACCTATGGCAGTATTCAGTTACACTTCAGTGAAAAATTCTTTCCTGATGTTCAGACAGAGACTCTGGCATGTTGATTTGCATCCTCTGCATCTTATCCTGTCACTAGGTGCCAGTGAAAAGAGCCTGGCTCCTTTCTTTTTGCACTACCATTTCAGGTATTTACACATGTTTTTAAGATCCCCAATGAGCCTATTTCACTGTAGCCTAAACAGTCCCTGTTCTGTCATCCTTTCCTCACATAAGAGATGCCCCAGTCCCTTAATCACCTTTATGGTCCTATGTTGGACATTTTTCAGTACATCTATGTCTCTCTTGGACTGTGCATCCCAAATTTGGACACAAAACTCCAGGTGTGGCCTATCAATGCTGAGTAGAAGAAAAGAATCACTTCCCTCAAACTGACTGGCAACACTTTAATACAGCCAATAATTCCATTAGTCTTCTTTGTATCCAAGGCACATTTTTGGCTCATGTTCAAGGTGGTGTCCATCTGGATCCCCAGGTCAATTTCTGCCGTTTTCCTTTCCAGCTGTATAACATCAGCACAATGCAATTGTTTACCACTCACTGACTGATGACAAAGAAGGAATCTTCAGTTGAGCTTGGGTGATGCAAGTTTCATGGCTCTATCACTTTTGACTCTTCTGAGCAGTTCTTTGAGGAGTTCAGTCTCTTGTTTTGAACTCCATATATGTGAGTATACTTTTGAACCCTCTCCCTCAGGATTTTGAACTCTGCCATCTTGTAGTCACCAAAATCACAGCTGCCTTGGGCTCTCCAATACAAGAGAAACAGGGGTCTGCTGGAAATATTGCAAAAAAGAGCTACAAGGATAACTGCAGGACTTTCTCGTATGAAGAAATACAGAGAACTGGGGCAGTTTAGTCCTAAGAAGAGAAGGCCTAGAGGATATTTTATCAACATCTATAAATACTCGAAGGGTGGGTGTCAAAATGAAGTTAATAGTCTCTTTTCAGTGGTGCCCAGTGATAGGACAAGCTAGAACATGGGAGGTTCCACCTCAATATGAGGAGACACTTCTTTATGGTGAAGGTGACAGAGCACTGGAACAGGCTTCTTGGAGAGGTTGTTGGGTCCCCTTCTCTGGAGATTTTCAAAACCTGCCTAGATGCATTCCTGAGCAGCCTGCTCTAGGTGATTCTGCTTTGACAAGAGGGTTGGATTTGATCTCTAGAGGTCCCTTCCAAGCCATAACATTCTGTGATTCACATCCCAGTGAGACTGTCCTTGTTGGTAATGTAAAGTTCAACACAGCACCTCTTTTCGTTGCCTTCTCTATTGCTTGGTGGATAAAGACATCATCAACTCATTCTGGGAACCTTCTGGATTGCTTATGTCCCTGTGTGTTGTCCCTCTAGCACATAACAGGAGGATTTAAGTCCACCATTAGATCTATAGCCTGTAAATGTAAGGCAGCTTTATACCTTGTTTTCAAGGACCTCATCCACTTGTTCTTCCTGTACCAGACATCCACTATAACATTATCTCTGTCTGTACTTCTTTAGTTGAAAACATCAAGCCTCAGTTGGCTCCTTACCCATGGACAGGCAGAGAGGTCTGTGCACTCCATCTGGTTTCTGACATAAAGAGCAACTGCCCTTTATATTTTCTCTTCCTGACCTTCTTAAAGAGCCTGCCCACCACTGCAATATTCCGGTAATGGGAGCTATCTCACCACATCTCCATAATCCCAAAAATGTCCCTGCAACTGCAGACAATTTTCTAACACAGCATGTTTAGTCCCATTAGTGCATACCTGAGTGTTCAGGCACTTTAAAGAGATATCCCAGCGTATTGAGTTCCTAGAGAGGATTTTGTGTATTTGCTGTGAATTGTATATTGCAGGCACTTCTCATTCTCATTTAAAGTTAAAATAGCTTTGTCCTGCTTCATGAGCTGGATTACACTTCTCCCAATAAGGGATTGGTCTAAAAACAGCAACACATGGTCATAGAACGTAAAGCTTTGCCATAAAGAGCAGTTTTGCAGCCAGTTATTGAGAATGGAAACACCATCTGGGCCTGTATGCACTTAATTACCACCCCCAGAGCTTCATAGTCGCTTTTAATACTACCTATGTTTCACCTAGAAGTATCCTCTGTGCTTAAATGGAATAAATGTAGAGTGTGTGACAGTCTGAGGGACAGACGAGTTGTGGCAATCTCACCATGGTATCCCAGATCTTGACTTCAGCAAGTGGTGAATCTTTCAAGGTGACTGATAGTTGGTAGATGGGTGTGTCAGACTCATCTTTTATTCCTAGTAATCTTGCATAGTTTACAGTACATTCCGTATGTTCCATACTTGTAACTGTATGACCTTAATCTTGTGGATGATGAAACTATTTTGCAGTTTTAAGCATTTAAATGGGGAAGTAGCCTCCTCTGTGCCAGAGCTCATCAACTTTCACCTTTGTCCCTCTCCGTAGGCTTCATTTACCTTCATAGTGAGGACAGACACTGCCTGATTTTCTACTGCAGGTGGTCACTGAGACCAATCAAGCTACAGAGTCTCAGAACAGATGCTGATTATCTCCCATGTAGGTGGCTGTTTTTCTTCTCTGCCGTGTTCTAAGGTATAATGAACAGAAGTAGCTGTATCTTGGAAAACAGGTAACATTCATTGATAGAATGAGAAATCTGAGAAATTCAGTGAACAAAATTATTGCTCCGTGTTGGGAGGAAGCAGGTGATGCTCTGCATGCTGTGTAACATACCTGTGAACATGACACTTAGGGACATGGTTGAATGGCCATGACAGTGGTATGTTGATGATTAGAGGTATCTTCCAATGGAAACTATTATATGATTCTATACATGAAGATGAATGGTTGCTGCACTAGGCTGGAGTTCTGAGGATCTTGACTACAGTAAAATATTTGTATACACAGTATGTGTCTTATCTGTATCAGTGTCGCATTCTTCAATAGGTTACAAATAGAAAAAAAAAATGCTCAATTATGTTTATATATGTTTCTGATCCTAACAGGCTATTTAATTATTCTGTCTTATGATTTATGAAAGCATGTATTTCCTTTTTGTGTACAGCAGTAGCAATTATCCTTGTAACTGAATGAAGTGGTGAAAAACAGGTGGCTTAAGGGCTAGGTGATGCAAAATTATCCTGAGTTTGTTCTAAACATATTTTTTTTATACAATGTTGCATTGGTCTGTTACTTTGGAATGAATGGATGGGTTATGTTTACATTGAATACATTGGCTTCTTACTTTTTTTTTTTTTTAATTATTCATTATCTAGAGGCCCAGATCTTGACATGGGACACCAAATAAACAAACAAAAAGCTGTGAGTTTGGATTACAATCAAAATCGTTGTTTTATTGTTGTGTATGAGGAGGGCAGAGTGCAGTCTAATCTGGGTACTGTGCTTCTGAGGAGAAGTATCTGGTTACATATTGATTCGGAAACTATGAAAGAACACCTCTATAAACAACCATTTTAAAAACAAATCTGCTGCTACTGCAATTTCATCTTGAGTAGAGACATGAAGTACTTTTAACGCTTAGATGAAGCTTGTAAGATAGCAGACAGCCTCATTTCCATAGCAGCCAAATTTTATGAAGCCCTAAGCCAATTATTTAATTAGCTAATTTGCTCAGTCACAAATAATTTGCATGTAGCTCTAAATGTCAGATTTGAAAACACTGGGGAGAGTTAGTCCTAGTGGAAAGTGTATTATTGAAACTAGAATTCCTTTACAAGTTTTTTTCAAGGAAGTCTCAACAGGTTTGAGGGATGAAGATCTGTTTGTATTGGCGATTGTGTTGAGGAAAGAGGAGAAAACAGCAGCATAAATCTTAATAGATGATAGATTATGATCGTATATAGATATTACATATCTCTAATATCTCAATATTTTTATATACTTATTTTATTGAATTTTAACTCAATAATTTCTGGAATTATGCACCCGCATGAGACAAATAGACTTTCCCACTGATGTTAATAAATGGAATGTTAGTGTTTTGGAAGTAAAAGAATGCCAACGTTTTCCTTTAGCTCATATTCTTCCCCGCAGTTTATTCTGTTGCAATCTCCAGAGCTATTTTGTTTTCCAAAATTAACAGCCCTTACGATCATTAAACCTTTCTGCCTGCATAGTGTAACACTTTAAATATCTCTACCTTCTTTTACCTTTGTCTCTGCTCTTTCTATGTTTCTTCTCAAGAAGAAAACAGGAGCAAAAGAGTTTTAAAACTCTTTCCCTTTCTAACTAGTGCACTCTAAGAAAACTGGCAAAGTCATCTGTCAGATACATCAGCAATCTTTTTGCTAACCTGCTCAATGAGAACAGTCACTCTCAAGAATTCTTCTTCTAAGAATTTCCCTCTCACTACAATCAAGTAATTTGCAAGAGATTCCTGAGCTTTGGTAATGTTGGCATTGTGGGGAGGTGGATAAAGAGAAAGAAGCTTTGGAAGAACTCCAGTGGGTTAGCATTATGTTTTTTTTCCCCATTAACTATTAACTGTGATTCTCAAAAGCATTTTCAAACCATCTTTGCAGCAGCTACTTTATCCCACTTAACACAATCTTTCCTTTGCATGTGTCTAGTTAGATCACTTGTTTTCCTTAGAATTCCTATCACACCTTTTTTTCCCCTTAACAACTGTGATGCTCTTCTGTCCTCACAACTACCTTTTTTTTTTTTTTTTTTTTTTTTTCCTCTGTGAAGACTATGGTTGGTGAATTTTCAGGAGAATTTGGTTTTTTTGCAATCCTACTCACAAATAGGAAGAATCAGGTAAATTAAAGTTGTCAGCATTTAGCATTTCTTAAAGTCAGCAATGTGATTTTGGATGGTATGAAAATCTGATTTCTGAATACTGAGTGATTGCACAGAGGTAACTAGAGGGTTTTGTCCCTAATGCTTTCTTTTCTTTCCTAAATGTGCGTCTCTGTGTGACCACCCATTTTAACAGGTACTGTCAATGAAGTATGATTGGAAGTCTTCATCCACAAAGGATCTCATATACTAGGGAATGTTGTGTGAAAAAATACATATAAACAAACTGTGTTGACTTTAATTTGCATTTGAAAATGGTCAACAGAACACACCACTGTGGAAAATGCAAGAGAGAATTATTTGTTGCTATTTTCTGTACATTCAAACAGTGCAAATAATCCATCTGAACAGACACACACATAAACCAGACTACCTCAGCTACTATGTGCCATGTAATGATTTATCTTGTAATTTTCTCCATCTTCCACACAAGCAGACACACTCACACATATGCACACATAAATATTATTCTTCAGTTCTTGTCTCAGATATGTTTGGATTCTGCTTTACAAATACAGGAAACAGGCTACAAAGCTATGGTTATTAGCTCCCTTCTATGTTTATCTCTTCTAGAGACAAAAAGAGAATTAAAACACCTCTATTATATTGTCACAAAGCTAATTTGAGGAAGTTAAAAATAATATCAATTAAAAAAAAAAATCATTAAAAAAACCACTCAAGGCCAAACAAAGCAGATGCCCAGCAATCTCTAATCTCTCATTCAACCCTTATATAAATGCTAAAGGTAATATTGGCTCTGAGAACATAGATGTTTATCCCCAGGCCATCAGCAATAAAGCTGGCTTCATGTAGCATGATAAGTAAATGCAGATACATATTAAAGGTATTATTGGTTTACTAACTTATTTCCTTCTTGTTGTAGGCAAAAGCTTCCATCTGTTGTTGAACAATATTAAGCTCCCTTGTTTAATCTCCTTATTGTTTAATTTTCTTTTTTATTTTTGTTTTATTTTTAAGACAAATTTTCATTTTTTTAATCATTTACTGTAACACTACTTTTTCAGCATTGCCTACATTTTTTGCTTGCAGTATCCTCATTTATGTATGTCTAAACCCAGCTGAAATATGGCAGGAAAAGAATGAGCCATAAATAAACAAACCACAATTTTTTTCTCTGAATACTATGCAGGTGTTCTGTTATTGAAAGAGGGCAAGACACTGACCCCAGGGATATATCATAAATATACATAGTAGTATTTCATAAAAAGAAATAGTTTTCTGCATATATCACTATTTTTATTGATGCAAATGGTCTATATGTGAATTTTTCAGATGAAGATCAAAGCTGTTTTGTTTTCAATATTTTTTTAAAATACAAGGATTTGGACAAAAATATTGTTTAATTTAACTGCTATTTTATGTGGTAACCAGGATCAAGTAATTATCTTTTGTTTTGCTTTGTTTATAATCTTGGGCACTGTTATATATATATTAAAAAAAAAAAACCAAAAACTTCTTTCCATACAAATTAGTCTAATGATTTGCAGTTTAATGTATTTTATAAGAACATTTTTCTGATTAATTTATCTCCATGATGGAATGAACAACAACAATATTACTGTTATCTGCATCCAAATGTTCAAAATTTATTTTTAAAATGACTGGTAGACATGGATTATTTGCCAGTCCAGATCTGATAAAAAGCCCATAATGACATAATCTCAAATAAAGTTATGGGACACAGCAAGAAGATGTTTGTTTTTTTTTTTTTTTTTCCCAGCTATGGTAGAACTTTCTAATGACTAAAGAACCTTTTCCACAATGGTTCCAGAAGAATAGAATTATGACACTGGCAAGAATGTACCTTTTTATTGGTGTTTTTTTCTTATAATTCTGATACTGAACTGCTTTCATAGCTCCAATTAGTGCTGATGCAAACTGCATTGTGATGTTTTCAAGTTTGTCCATTTTACTTTTAGCAGGATTTTGTGATTATTTCTCCTCTCGCTGATTTAACTTCATTTTTAGTAAAGCTAACAAAACAACAACAAAGTCCCAATGAATAGTTTTTAAAGTTCTACAACATTAATTAAGTAGAATCATAAAGCACGTGGACAAGTACTTAAACTCTGTATTGCCTTCATTAAAATTCATAAAATAGGGATAAATACAAAGTCAGAGTCTATTTTCCATTAGCATAAACATGAAGCATTTTCACCAAAATGAGACATTGACTCAGAATTTGGTATAGCTGCCTATAATTTGGTGCAAAGATCATGGCACATGTCATACTTTTTTCAATGAGACTGAGAGACTGAGCAGTGAGACTACGATACCTCTGGTGAAAAGACCATAAATTCTGTATGTAGACTGCATTTTTTAATATCATATTCTGATTTAGTACAAGATAATCAGTAAGTAAAGATATAATTGGTATGTGGTCCCTTCAAGGATTATGGTTGTAGTAGGTAGTAGGCATGTTTGTTTAAGCAGCTGGAGATTCATAATTTTGTTTGTCATAAATGAAATTGCATATGAGAACTTGCAGTACTCAAGAGCTGAATCAGAGGAATATTGTTATTTTACTGTTTGTGATATATTGAAATAAATTTTCCTACTGAAATACCAAGGGAGAAGTTGTTTGTATACCTCAGCAGAACATATATCACTGATCTGTGAATTTTCTGAAAAATACGTGGTAAAACTTCGTAACTTTTTTCTGTATTATGAAATCACAGATGAAAATCTCTGGGAACCCTGAAGGCCCCAGGGAGGTTGAAAGAGAAAAGGAGAGGTGGATTCTCAATGTGAAATCATTGAGCTTTAGCTTAGATTCTCATCCTGTTCTATGTAGTCACATTAGAGCATCTTCTTTGTCACCTCAGGCCTTTGAATCTATCAAATTATAAAATTAAATCATTAAAAGAAACCAGCTTCATTAGCAGAGCAGTAATTAATCAGGATGAATACAGCGAGGTTAGCTAAAGTTCAAAGGACAGAGCCTGAGACCGGCCCTAGAGTTAACATGCTAATACAATAGCCCTCTGCATTGCCAGAAACTAATCATTCCCAGAAAAGGGGTATGCTGAATTCTGGTAAATATTCACAGGAGAGATATGAGTGAATTGCCCAGGAAATCTCTCTGAATTCCGTATTCATGCAGACATTTTGAAAGGTATAATCAAAAGGAAATTGTCCTACTGCAGGGGGTAGTGAATATCAAAATGAAACAGGTAATAAAAAGAATCTCAAAAACATAAAGATGCTGTCAGCTCTTTCTGATGCGGAAAGGATGGGAAGTTTAGAAATACGTAAACACATTAAGGTTGGCCTTTTACTCTACCTGAAACTGATTTGGACAAGTTTATTTCAGAGTAAAAGTAGAATGTCTTGTATTAAAGGTATTCTCATCTTACTCATGCTAGTTTCCCTGAGGCTATAATAAACACAGTTTTCTGTTTCCTCAGTCGTTTTCTCAGGAATGAATACAAGCCTTTAGAAGACAGGATGATGAGGAAATATGTATGAAAACAATAATCTGACAGCCTTACATTTTGTAAGGTGCTTTAATTAACTTCATAGAATGGGTTTTGTCTCACATACCTTCAGATATCTAAAAAGTAATTATCTATGCTTATGCTAGTCATCTCTTTGCCCTTTTTCTGGAAAAGAAATAGGCACCTACATTCCTTTCTATAACAAGTACCTAAAACTACTCTCAGAGATACCAGTATCCCTCCAGTAACTATATATGTGGTCTCTCTGACTGCCAGCTTAGATTTACATGACTTAATAATGCCTAAAATTACATTAAATTAATGTAATCCCTTATTCATTTTCATAGTTTATTTTCCCCCATGACCAAATAAACCCTGAAATATCCAGAGTAATCACAGCATCACAGAACATCTGGTTGGAAGAGACCATCAAGATCATCCAGTCCAACCTTTGACCCAACACTGCGAGGTCACCACTGAACCATGTTCCTAAGCACTAGGTCCGCCTGGTGCTATTTAAACACCTCCAGGGATATGATTCCACTGTTTCCCTGGACAGACTATCCCAATGTTTGATAAAACCCTTTCAGTGAAGAAATACTTTCCAGCATCCAGCCTAAACCTCCTCTGGTTTAACTTGCATCCAGTTTCTCTAATCCTGTCACTTGACACCAGGTAGAAAAGATTAGTGCTCTACTCGCTCCAATCTCCTTTCAGGTACTTCAAGAGAGCACTAAGGTCTCCCCTCAGCTTCCTCTTTTCCAGAGTGAACAATCACAGCTCCCTCAGCCGCTTCTCATAGGAAATGTGCTCTAATCCCTTCATGAATTACACCGCCATTTTTTGGATGTGCTCCAGCACTTCTGTGTTGCTGTTATGGTGAGGGGCCCAGAAGTAAACACAATATTGAAGATGTGTCCTTGCCAGTGCTGAGTACAGGGGGATGGCCACCTCCCTGTTCCTCTATTTTTTTTTTTGTTTGTTTGTTTAATAGTACTACTTTCTTATTATGTATATTGTACTATAGGCCAGAGTGTGACCTGCCTGCAGAGGATGATGCTCTAAACTCTCTGAAATATTAGTGTCTTTTTTTTTTTAATTTTTCCAGACAGATACAAAAGTAAAATAGTATGCTTTCTTTTTTCTGATACCAGTTCTTCTAGATAATTATGTACTAAATCATGGTTGTATGGGTAGCAGCAGGATTATTCCCACTGACTTCTGCAAGATCAGAATTCAGAATCTTGTGCTATCAGACCATGTCAGGTCTAAGCAAGATGTTCTGAATTAAATTTTAGTTTAATCAACAACTTAGATGAAAACTCAAGGCTCATCTTATCTGCATAAACTGTAATAGGAGGGATTTTTCAGTCCCAGTGAGACTAATACTTACTCCTGTTGATGGTCTTTTTTATTTCAGTGAAATTAGTGGGTTCAGCACACAAGATGTTTCATAATTGGGCCTTAATTTGGCATGTATATATTCCAGATGGAAAATTCTGGTGAGGATTTCAAACAGACTTGTATGTTTCTGGGGAGTATTCTTTTTCAGGCAAGGTTTTAGAAGACATCATTTTGTTCAGATACAATTGACCAGGCAATGCTGTTTGATTAAGAACAGGTTTGTTTTGAACAGAGCTTATCAGGCACAGTATAAATGAAGAATCTTAATCTAAGTCCCACTGATTTAATCATTAGTGCTACTCCCACCAAGTCACAGGGACTAGGATTTGATCCAAAGTAACAAGATGTCCAATTATGGGAAACCAAGTAAAACAGTAGGCTAAGATTTTATCCAAAACAGTCTTCCCACACACAAACAGAACTTTGACAAGCAATGACAAAATAAATGTTAGTATGTAGCAGAAATCCATTAATAAAGGAGTTTCATTTTAAGAGTTGATTACCTACAGTTTAATGTTTAGTGCGGCTTTAGGTATCTAATTACAGGTACCTGAGTCTGGATTTAAGAGTATTAAGTAGCCAAAAAGCAAGTATTTGGAATTTCAGTACATAACATGAGAAAGAAAACTATGTGCTGACTTTTCCCATCCAGGTGCAATTATTGAGGATCTCATTAATAATAACCACGTCTGGTTTTAAGTTCAGAAGAAACCATTGTATATAGGGGGTATGTGTCACCTACTCCAGGAAGTTATTAAAATGAGTTATTTACTAGAAAATTAAATCATGTGAACATAAATATTTTTATACTCCTACTTAATCAACAAAGAATACTCATAATGATCAAGAACTAGAGGTGCAGCTATTAAAATGTTTCAGCAGTTATTAAATGAAGGCAAAGTAAACAGATGTATGAAGAATATTCTAAAACTGAATCATAAAAGCATGAAGAGCAAAAGAGAGGTTATGAATTAGCAACCAATAATGACTGCCACCTTGCTAACAAAACTGTTTACTAAATCCAGTAAAGCTTTCAGAGATAAAAGATAAAATAAACTACAAAAAAATAAAGTTTTATTTCATCAGGAAACTTTCATCAGGTAAGCATTGGCTGAAGAAAATTAGAGGCATCATCATCATGGAATACCTTAAGTATCTGCTACCAAGCTCCAAACCAGGACAATAAGGCTGACAAAATCTTTTCATGGATGGTAAAAAAAGTTTCAGGTGAACAGAACCTGATCTTTGTAGATGACATCAATTACTCAGATATTTGTTGGGAAAACAACACAGTAGTGCATGAGTTGTCCATTGTTTTCCTGAAATTCTTCCTGCTACAGATCTTTGACATGCCAAATAGCACTGCTAAATGTGCTACTATCAAACGGAGATTTACTTGACAGCATATCTTGGATATAGTTGACACAATGCTGGGAAATTTAAGATCCTGCTGAACACGCCAAAGATCAGTAGTAGGACAAAGACTGCCTTTTAGAAGAGCCAATTTCAATGAACACAGAGCACAGGGATTCCATGGGAGGCATCCAAGAAGGATAAAGAAGTTTGTGAATTATGTGAGTTATTCAAGAACAGCCTCCTGGAAGCATGAGAACAGAGAAAGAAAAGAAATAATACAGAGATTGGCTTAATAATGAGCACTTGTGTATACTTAAAAAGGAAAAAAAAAAAAGTAAGCATAGTGGCTATGCACATGCAATCAAATAGCTGTCAAGAACTGCAAGAACCTTGCTAGAGCATGCAGAGATGCAGTTAGAAATGCTAAGGCTCAGTTCAAACAAAGATTGGCTGGAGACGTCAGGAACACAGGAATAAGTTCTTCAGATATGTGACTACAGGAAGACTTGGATCTGTTACTAAACAGGGCAGGAAAACTAGCTACTGATAATGCTAATGAGGTAGATGTTCTCAATACCTTCTTTGCCTCTGTCTTTATTAGTATACTTGGACTCCAGACCACAGGGTCAAGCAGCTGTGACTATAGGAGTGTTAACCCATCATTAGTGGAGGAAGGGCTGCTCTGTAGCCTGTTGTAAGTGCTTGACCCATATAAATCTATGTGTGGATGGAATACACACCAAGGTCTAAAAAATTGACTGACATTGTCACAAGGCCACTGTCTACAGAATTTGGAATGTCTCAGAGATCAGGAGATATCACTGTACAAGAAGGGCCCAGGAGAGGACCTAAGGAACTACAGTCCCCTGGAAAGTAATGGAACAAATACTCCTGGAAATGATTGCAAGCCAAATATGGCAGGTGACTGGGAAAAGCTGGCACAGATTTAGTAGAGTCAAATCACACCAGACTAATCTGCTTACCTTCTACAAAAAAATAACACTTTCTGTCACCATATGGAGAACAGGGGATATTGTTTTCAAAAGAATTCACTCTTTCCCAAAGCCTTCTCCTAGACAAACTGGCAAGATACAGATTAGATGGGTACTCTGTGACACAAATATGACACAGGGTAACAAGTTGCTCTCAGAGAGCGGTGATCAATGTTTTTCAATAAGGTTGGCAGCTTATCAAAAATGGGGTCCTCTATGGGTCAATATCGACCCTTATGCTGTTAAACATCTTTATAAATTATCTCTATAACAGGACTGAAAGTAGCCTCATTGAAAACACCCTCATCAAGTTTGCTGACACTATACTGAGTAGTGAAGGGAACACATCAGGATGGTATCTTACATCAAGACAGAGTGCCCTAGCAAGAATAATATGAAATTTAACAAGGGCAAAGTCCTGTACCTGCTATTGAATAACCAAAGAATCCAGTATAGGTTAGGCAGGACCTGTGTTGCAGAGGAGAAGCCATACTGAAAGACACCTGGAGGTTCTAGTGGAGAAGTTGAACATGAGTTAGCAGTGTGCCACTGTAGCAGCAAAGGCAAACTGGATCCTGCACTGCACCCAGAAGGACATTCCTAGCAGAGATAGAGACATGATCATTTCATTCTACTCAGCATTTGTCAGGCTTTAGAAAGGGTTACAAAATGATCAGAGTGCTGCAGATTCTACTCTAGAAGGAAAGACTGGGAAGTGGTAGAATTCACATTACTGCATGTTTTCAAGAGACCATTGGACAGGTTGCTAGATAATGTCATATCCCTATCTCTTTCTCATTAAAAGTTGGATCAGATTATCTTCTGAGGGCCCTTTCAACCTGAACTATCCAATGACTCTGTTCCACAATTCCAAATTTTCTATTCAGGATATTATATTACCTCATTTCATCCCCATAAGGTGGGCAAAGGAAGATCTGATGCCAGAAAATGAGCAGTCATTTTTAACTTGCTCTTCACACAGATATACATGAGATTGTGACACAGAAAACTGTGTCTCCAGTACAAAGTATTTGCTTTCTGTAAGATCCCTACTATACACAGTATTTGCATTTTTGTGGTATTTGGTTGATTTGCTTTTTTTTTCGCTTTTTTTTTCATTAACAGTGCTTTTCTGCTTTCTATGTTTAGTTTGAACCAATCTTAGCTGTTGCTGCCACCAAAGTGCAAAAGCCTGCAGAATGGCTTAAGTACTTTACCATATTTAAGGCATAGTTTGTCCTTAACTATGATAAGTCATGTTTGAAGTACCTATTTCTATCCCACTAGTTGACTAAGTTTAAAATGAACCTCCAAAATTGTAGTTATTCTAGATTAACCTTGTAAGGAGCTCAGCCTCACACATCTGCTATCTCACTTGCTACACAGTGGAACGAGATAGAGAATCAAAACGGTAAGAGTTTGCCAGCAGATCTTAAGTGATACATAATGAGTGAGGTGAGGCAAGCTGACATCAAAATGGTGAGAATGACTGGCAATTTATTAATTACATGTTTGTGCAGGAAAGGTGATTACCTAGCATTTTCCAGAGAGAGAGAGAGAAAGAGAAAGAAAGAGAAGAGTGAAGAGACAAGTGAGATAAAACAGATGCAAGAGGAGAAAAGTATCACCACTCTGAGTTCCAGGTTTTCCTATGTGGTTGATGTCTTCTTGGTAGTGGATGTACACCCACAGTTCATAATACTGCCTTTTATTTCTGAATTCTCTCTCATTTCCTAACTAGGGATCGTTAGTAGAAGTGGTCCCATAGCAGGGTGGATTACATGCCACTTGTGCGATTGCACAGGCATATTGGGGCCCTGATTTAGCTGAGTTATCCTTGGGGCATCTGCACCTAGCGTTGTGGTGGTCTCAGAATGGCAAGCACCCCTAATATTCCAGGTAACCACTGGTTCACCTCTTTTTGTACATGCTTAGTTGTGAAGGTGGCAGCCACAGCCTTATGCTGGCATAGGTATAGACACCCTAGTGGTATCTGAACCACAACATCCTACTCCAGAAACTGTCACTGTTGCTTGAATATGAAGAAAAGAGAGCAGAGAGGCATTCTCTGAGACAAACTTCTATGACAATGTAGCTTCTAGTCAGGTTCAAATAAAGAGAGCTGAATACCTAAAGCAAAAGTGATGTATACAAACAAAGTTTAAAAAGGAGTTTGTTCACTACTTCCCATTGGCAAGCAGCATTTCTCAGGAAAACAGGTCTTCACCCACTGTAATGGTTAGTTGTGAAGAAAAATGTCATAGTAGCAAACGTGTCATAACACCCACTCCTTCTTCTCCCAGTTTTTGTTGCTAAGCACATCATATGGTTCAGTGTATCATTTTGTCCAGCTGCAGTCAAACAACTGAGCTATGTCTTCTCCCAGCTTCTTGTGTATCCCCAGCGTACTCACTGGCAGTGCAGAGAGCACCTTGACTCTGTGTAAGTAGTGCTCAGCAGAAACTAAAACAGCAGTGGTATCAACATTATTTCCAAGACATAGCCCTAAACAAGTTACTATGAAGAAAATTAAATCTATCTCAGGCAAAACTAGTACAGCAGTGGATTATTTTAATGCTTGTGATGTAAAAGGCTATGAGTTCCTAATACAAATTAAGTTTTGCTTGCTAAAAATAAACCAGAACAGTCTTAAAACCCTTGTAATTTACAAAGCAGACAGAAACAAATAAAACCATAGAATTGTTTGTTCTACTGAGTAGCTCTAAATAAATACAAATTCCATTGAACACAGAAACCTAGATTTCTGTGATTTTTAATCACAAAAGAAGTCAGCTCATCAAACTGCACAAACTCTAGCTACTAAGTAAACATATAATATGCAACACATAAATAAATCCTATATTGAAATTTGAGAAATTAAATTGTATGCAGGAAGCAAAGGAATTTGATGCTTTTCTTTGCTTGAAGAACAAGTACACAGTCGCCTGTCTGGGTGTGAAATAAATCTCATTCGACTTGCTTGGACTTGCATGACAAAGTTTGCCTAGCTGGTTGTATGATGTCTGCCTACAGATACATCGTTTCTTAATGTCTGATTTATTACCCTTTCAAGTGAGTTTGACTTTGAAAATGCTATCGTGGAAAACATAAAGTGTACATTCTTCAGAAACACAAAAATGCTTCTGTGTTTCATGCATGTTAAATAGCTTAAATCTACTAAAAATCTAATGAACTGTGTTCACATCTGATGTAATTCCTTTTAAATTATTGTTTCCTGGAGGCATTTCATACTTTAGAAACTTGCACTTCAACAGTAGTCTCAGCAAAGGAAAAAGAAAATGCTGAAAGAGCAGAGATTCATTCTCATTTCAAGAAGTAGCCACCTGAGGTCAAGACTGAAGAACATTGTCAAGAAGTCTGCAGATGTACTGCTTATTCTGTACCTATTCTACAGATATTAAAGATTACTGTCTCCAGAATTGTCACAGCCATTGTTTGCATGACCAATAAATTCATGTTTTCTTATAAGCTTCAAACTTTCATGTGTGAAATACAGTCTAGAATATCATGACAAAAATATTCTAACAGCATGCCATATTACTAACTGACAGTGAAGCCGTAAAAGAATTACAGTCTTCTGGGTAATCTTGGTTAAAACAGCCATATTTACATTACCGTGTCCTCTCCACATACCCACTGAAAAATATCTTAAGGAATTAAGGAGGTTTGCTGTAACTTACAACTGATAGTTATTCTCCTCTAAACTTTTATGCTCATTAGTCTCAAGAAAAAGATGTAATGTTAAGGGAGTCACAATATTTAAAAGAAAAGTGGCATATGCTCCTTTTTAAAGCCTTAATGGGAAACCTAAAGACTTAAATACATCACTCATCTCTACTTTAGACAGGAACTGTGTAGCATCGGTAAGATGTATTCTGTATTTACAGAAATGAACAAAGTAATTTAGGGAGGATCTTTAAAATACCATAATAAATAATGTCATCTTTTGGAAACTACTGAGATGCTGGAATGTCATATCTAACCCCAAAGTAAATAGTCTAAAAGACACAATTCTAAAAGATGGCACATTGTGCACCTAAAAACTGTGAAAGTATTTGGTAAGCATTATGAACCTCTCGGTTCAGTTGTATTATGTTCCTATGATACTTTGATGTAATATATACATATACATATCATGTTGAGAGGGATCACCTGTAGCTCTTAAGAGCTGAGGGTCTCTTTAAGAGACAGAAGGAAGCATGGGCCTTGAGCAATATTCCTGTAGGCAATATATCTTTGAAAGCAGTTTCTTTAACATTCAGAGGAATTATTGACGTGGAGTTTAAGGTCAACATATTATCTAAGATGACATATCAGGGAAAATCTGTACATCTGTCTACCACCTACCTGCATTTTTGATACTGCAAAATTACTAATGTAAAGCAAAGACAAAACTTAATTGAAATAAAATTGAAAGACATCTATAAGTAGCATTCAAGAACGATCCATTGTGTATTTGACATAAAATTCTCTCTTCACTCATGCTTGCAATAAGTTTTGACTTTCAGGTTTTGGTGCAATTAATCTGGGTCTTACATTAACAACTACTGTCATTCAGAATGTTAACATAACTAAGAGAATCCCTTTTGTCATTCTCTCTGCCTGTGGTAAACCTTTAAACAAACATGCAAATTCATTTGAGTGACAGACGGAGCAAAGTAACAGATAAGTCACTATTTCTCTTGCCAAATCCTTTAAAAGCCAAGCAAAGGAACAATTAATATTTTAGGTCCTTGTTTGGGTATTTTTACTGGTTTCTCACATCTAAACATTTTAATTACTTTAATCATCTCACTGCTAGTTAGCATTGTATAATATATGCCCCAATCCAGGCACAATGCAATACATAAACCAAATTTCAAACATTCTTTAAGTGGATAAAGGTTCATTGTGATGAAAATGCTTGTATAATTGTATGAGAAGGTGATTATGATGACAGTGATAAAGATATTAATCCCATAAACCAAATATTGCCCCATATTTTTTTGCTGGAGATCCTAGAAGTTTATCATATGAACTTGAATCTTCATTTCTGAGTGTTGCTATAGCAGATTGCTATGGAGGCGTGTAGAGTTTGAGAGATTTTTCTTTCCAAGATTACTACATTTGCAAGGTTTTCTTTGCAATGAAAGAGTTAAAGGAGTTATATTTCTTTACAAACACCCTAGTGTTACCTGAATTATATGTACAAAATGCCATGCTGATATACTGATACGGTTAAAATTACAGAAACTCCTTTTTGACCCCAAAGTCAGACCAACACAGAGAAACAGTTGGAATGCTTGGACAGTATGAAATATCTAACTGTAAATGAGGCCCTGTTAATATTTGATGACACTAGCTGTAACAATAATTCTGTCTTTTTGACTTACACAACACTGTGATATCATTGTTGTAATGACAATGTGTAAAACACGAAAGGAAGTAAAGCGTTTCTGTAGCAGAGTTCATGTTGAGTTCACCAGGAGATGACCCAACCTCATGAAGATAAAAGGCTGAAAATTACAGCCTCTTGGAAAGTTCAGATACTTTGACTAGATATGGGAATCTTAGAACAGGTGCATATTTTATACATTGATGAGTGACTCCTAGCCATGCTATTTAAGAAGTTTGTAATAAGATTACTGAAAGATTATGCTTATACCTGCACTTCATCTAATGTGAGTAGGTCTCAGAGGCTCTGATTTCAAGAGAAGTGAGCAACGTTGATTATATTTATCTATTTTATTTTCATATATTAGATACTGTGAAAAAAAACACATTTATTTCTTCCTCTAGGCCTTACACAAATACAGTCAAAGTATGACATATCTGTACATATAAAAAAAAAAAAAAAATCTTGTCTAGAATTTCCTATATAGATGTCAGTATTATGATGGTCATTGGATTAGAAAAAAATTGCAATGAGATGTAAGTCAGAGTAAATCTCAGTAAAAAAGACATGAATGTGTTGCAAATGTTTTTGAAATTCGAAGTCTGTATCTGTAATTATTTTGCCTGTAAATATAGGCTTACTCCCTATTTCAATTGATTTTCTTTTATTTTTTAGCCTAGTTAATTTAATCTTTAATAAGCATTTACAGTTGACAATATTTGGCTTTTAAGCGGTTCCTTAGTCTCAAACTTATCAGGGTTGGAGACACTAAACTTTTTTTTTCCTCGCATGCTTTATGGAGATGAAACAGCAAATAGAAGAAGTTGTGATGACAAATTATTTTTTTCTTTAATTTTGTGCATGAGTCACTTCTGAAGATGACAAATGCCATCTTTAATTTGACTTGCACATACAGCATCACATTGTTCACAGTATTTTCTTGTTTAGTATGCTGTATATCACAAACTGATGTTTAGCCTAACAGGTTTGCTCCCATAATTTGTATGAGGATGACACAGCAAAAACATTTGCTCATTCTTTTGGTATTTTAATACAATAGCTTTCTTTAAAACCACAATAAAAACCTTGTAATAAAATCTACTCTCCCTTTTATTTTTTTTATAAACTAAACAGATTGCACTCTTCTGAAATATATTTTCTGCTCCTCAGCAAAAATTCTGTAGAGTTGCCTTATGCAAAGCATTTTTTCAGATTTAGTTATGTATTTCTTTCAAAATAAAACAAAATAATAACAGTAATTAAAATATT
The DNA here is from genome assembly GCA_013396835.1 of Psilopogon haemacephalus. NCBI lineage: Eukaryota > Metazoa > Chordata > Aves > Piciformes > Megalaimidae > Psilopogon > Psilopogon haemacephalus. The sequence goes on from VWZI01016424.1 coordinate 64,952, forward strand.
TTTAAAAAACCAAAACATGAGCTTCATAATCTGTTGAGTGCCACTTGTGACATCACCCTTTAACCATGACTTCTCACTAACAGCCACTTTTAGTTTATTTCTTATTTTGTTGAGCTTGAACTTTGGAAAGTGCCTGGTGGCATTTTATGACTCTGAAATCTGTCTTTTAAAAAATTGTGGTTGACATCCTTTTAATGAAGGACTTTGTGGAACAAAAAGAACTTTCCTCTATACACCCCTAACAGATAATGTGTTTTAAAAAAATATATATAATAAAATCACACCCTACTACCTTCCATCAGACATGCTGGGGGTCTGAAAAAATTGTTTAGCACAGAAGTGGTCAGGTTTTTTCCTGTCATGTTTCACTTTCTTCCACATTTATCTGAAATAGAAACCCATATCAATTATTCTGTTGTGCTGAAAGGGATGCCTAATCTTAACCAAAGTCACTGAGCACAATTTAAGAGTACTAGAACAGTTGGAAGACCCTTGGAGGGAGGAAGAATTAAGTTAACAGATCATGTTTTCTGACCTCAAACTCTATGACATTTTTCATGCACCTCATTTTGACTAGCATGTGGGGGAAAGAAGGCAATTCATCTATCTGGAAGGAAAGCATGACAACACTCCTTTTGTTTTTTATTGGTAGTCATCTAAATTCTCAATTTGTTTTCTCACCTTTCTATGTTCTCATGTCTGCACTGTTTGTGCTTGGGCTTTGGTAGCAAATTTGGGTCTGCGTTTCTTGAGAGTATATAAAACTAACATTGTTATGTGGCTCTTCTGACAGGCAAAGCACTCATGCAAAGCAAGATGAATGGGGTGTCACTTCTTTCTATCATGGGATCTCCATTTAGTGACCCAGATGAGAACTGAGAGAACCTGTCATGGAGGTGAGACATACCAGATATGGCTTTAAATGGGCCTCCAAATCTTATATAGTTTTGAAGGTACTGCTAGAACACTAAATTTGTCATAAAAGACTTGCCAGTTCAGAGTTCATTAAGGTAAAAGATGAGAGTGTTTTATCTGGACACTCTGGAGCCCTCCTATTGTAGGATCAGGGACTAGTTACAAACCTTGAAAGGGGAAAAAAAATGTGCTTTTGCAGTGTTTTCTTCTAGCTTTCCTTTGGGTTAAACCTCTGTGGAATAGCTCCTCCTAGTATATATGTATTTCTTTTCTTGTTTGTCTTTTTTGGCTTCTTTGTTAAACTTGGAGGTGTGTTTGTGATGTCAATTCAAAGTCCCTTGAGAGTTGGCTTAGACTTGAGGTGAGGTGTTAAACTTCACAAGACTGAATTGGAACGCTCAAGGTGAGAGACAGGGTTTTAATCACTTGCACTGTGGCTGCCACTCCAGAAACTTTGTGACCTCAGCAGAGTTTTCTTTTTCTCAGAGTCTAAAATCAATAGAAGTATTCATGACTGAAGAAATGACTTGTGTTTAACTTTGGCCCCAAAGTTGGGATGCATCAAAAAGTGTATTTCTCAGATGTGCAGTTTACAAACTGTGGCTGTGTAACTCTGAATTTTACTATTTTGAATTCCATGTTTTGTAAATAATTCAGAACTGCAGCACCACGCTTGACAGAACACTTAATGCTCCTGCTTCACAGTCATTTTTTCTTCACATCACAAAGGTCTGATCTCTAACTAAGTTTACTTATGCATCCTGACATTTTTTTTCATACAGTAAAAATAATAAATATAAAATAAAATGAAATAACAATAATCTCACATGGTTTGGGTGGAACATCTATACTCTCCCAAAAAAATTATTTTAGTATGCTTATTGCAATGCTATAACTATATACAACTATATAAAAATAATAATTTCTATAAAGTATACAAAATATAAAATCAAATAGAAGCAAGAAACAAAGTAGCTCAAATTTGCTAGGCTATTTTTTTTTTTAATCTTAAGTAGACTGCTGGTTAGCATAATCATTGAATTCTTCATAGTATTATTGTGCAAAAGCTACGTTGAGACCTAGCTTGCTGTAAACTTTAAGTGGTCACATATGCACTGTAATAAATTCTTTTTTTCCTAGTACTGTGTGCGTATCTTGATGCAGCCCAGTCGAATATCCAATACAGTGTACAAAAAAAAACCCTGGTTGTGCTGCATATGATTCTGTTGCAACGACCCCAGGTGTATGTGACAGGGACATTTATAGTCATTAACTCTGCATTTGTGTACGTGACCATCAATAATTTTGAAGCAGAAAGGAATGACTAAAAAAATAACATCACAGTTCTGACAAGGATCTTTGTCCTGCAATTGTACCTCATCTTATATTTTTAAAGAGTCTATGAACAGTTGTATGATTGTCATATCCTCCAGGTCTGTGTCTTTCTGTTAACAAGAAAAGTATGTAGTAGATATATATCAGTAAATAAAAAAGGGGAAAAGTATTCTTCGGCATTTTCAAGGCCTAATAATGTGAATGAAAAAGATCTATACCATTCACTCTACTGCAAATGTATGGAACTCGCTGCTTTAGAAGTTAGACTTAGTAGAAGAAAAGGACTAAGATAATACAGATACAACATTCTGCAGATCTGGTGTCAGAAAATAATTTCCCACAGAAAATTAATCCATGTCCAACAATATTTCTTCAAGTAGCTATTACTAAGGAACACCAAATACAACAGCTGATGTTTTGAGTTTGATCCAGTATAACAAGATTAAAGGGCAAGTGAAAAGCACTCCACTTATGTATGAACCATCAGCTGCACAAATATAAGATGAGAAACAACCGGCCAAATGGGGATGATCTGGGAATTATAGCGGATTGCTAACTAAGCACAAGTCAACTGTGTCATGTTGTTACAAAGAAAGCAAATATCAGACTGCTATGAATGAGCAGAGGATCCTCTGTAAAACACATCCAGTAATCCTTCTGCTTTACTCAGTGCTGCTCTAGGGTTGAAATAATGCATCCAGCAATATGCACAGAAAGTTAGAATTAGCACAGTTGGAGATGCAACTGCAGGGACTGAACTCTAGTTCAGCTATACAAAAACAGCTTTTAGCAATAAGGGTAGTTAAACACTAGGATATATTTCTTAAGGAACCTGGAAACACCCTGTCTTTGGAAACATTTAAAATGAGGAATTACCAATCAGGATTGACATACTGGTGCCTAATCCCTTTTTGGACTGATAAATGGGTTCAGTGACCTCTCAAATTTTCTTCTAGCAACATTTTCTATGACTAATCACTGTCTTAATGTCCCCTTATCCTAGGTGGGTAAAGAAAATGGTTATATAATCTCACTAGATTTGTAGTTAGACACACAGACACAAAAAATATTTTTCCTTCAAAAGAGCTTTAGTAAGACTTCTGAACGCAATATATTTTATTTAATTCTGAATGAAAGCAAGATTTGTTCTTCCTTTTATCAGAAAACAAATATGCTTTCCAAAATTATGTTCATTATGAGGCAAACTGAACTTTTATCAAGTTGATTTAGTTTATTTTGGGTTTTGTTTGTATGTATGTTTCTAATTAGTGCAAATAATTTTGTCTCTGAAGTACAGAAATCTACTCATAAGCTTCTGCCATACCTTTTAGTGAACAGCATAAAAGGTTCCCTTTCACAAGTTTTGCAGATGTTTAATTTATTTATGTCCTGGATACCCCAAACTCCTTCCTTTCCCCTCCCAGTCCACCACGGGTTTGCATGGGAGGAGAAGGAGGTGCAAAACTGCTTTTCTCCCCTGCCCTGCAGTCTTGCAGGGAGGCAGCAAAAGGGCCCTTTTTTCACATGGGGAGGCTTGTGCTACCAGCCCACACAGGTATTTAGGCTTGTAATTCGATGGGTTTTCATGGCCAGTATGAATTGGCAAATGGACAATTTGTCTGAAAAAGCATAAATAGGGCAAGGGAAAAGGCATGAGGGTTCTCACCTGAAAGATTCCCACCTGGAAAAGCTCCCTGTTTTTACAGAGACCTGTCTTCTGAAGAAGTCCCAATTTTGGGACCGTCCTGGCTTTGGATGGCTCCTATCTTTTGCACAGCTCTTGGGTTTTGCCTTTTGGACAGTCCCCCACTCCTGCACTATCTTGTGCAGTTTTAGTAAGCTTGGCAAGTTCTGGGTCCATTTTTGAGCACTGCCAGCAGCACCCAGACCCTGCGGCTCTGGGACCTTCCTAACAGCCGACTTCCTGGCTGTTATCTTGGCTGGGGAGATTAAAGCAGCTTGGCTCTTCCTTGTTGCTCCTGGAGACAGCCTGGTTCCACAAAATTTGCTTGTACTCTGACTCATTTGAGTGCAGAGAGAATCCAGCAAGGAATCATCACCAATTATCTCCTCATCGTTGTGAGTAAAGCCTTAATTAAATTCCCCTTAATTCTCTCCTTAGCCAATTGATAGTGGAGTAAGAAGCTGTGTTTATAGCTTAGCCTTTCCCATTTTCTGACTTCCTAAATTTCTGAATTTGTCTATAGCACTTTTTGAAGATCTTCCTAATCGAACCAAGCCTGTAAATAAATTAAAACTAATTATGTATATAATTTTTGAGGAAGGGTTTCTGGGAAATAAAATAATTCTATTTTTATAGAATCATAGAATCATAGAATGGTCTAGGTTGGAAGAGACCTCAAAGATCATCCAGTTCCAACCCCCTGCCACAGGCAGGGACACCTCCCACTAGATCAGGATGCTCAAGACCTCATCCAGCCTGGCCTTGAACACATCCAGGGAGGGAGCAGACACAACCTCCCTGGGCAACCTGTTCCAGTGCCTCACCACCCTCACTGTGAAGAATTTCTTCCTAACATTCCATTCAAATCTCCCCTCCGCCAACTTGAACCCATTCCCCCTCGTCCTGTCATTACAAGACCTTGTGAACAGCCCCTCCCCAGCCCTCCTGTAGGCCCCCCTCAGATACTGGTAGGCTGCTATAAGATCTCCCCGAATCCTTCTCTTCTCCAGGTAGAAAAGCCCCAACTCTCTCAGACTGTCCTCATAGCAGAGGTGCTCCAGCCCTCTGATCATCCTAACCCAGCCACATTAGTTCCCCTGCTCTTCAAAACAGTTTAATCACACAAACTATGTAAGTAAAATCTTGTAAGAAGTTTTGGTGTGACTGATGGAACTGTTCATCTCCTTTGTGCAATTTAGCAATTCATGGAATCACAGAATAGTCAGGGCTGAAAGTGACCTCCAAAGGTCATCTAGTCCAACCCCCTCTACAGTAAATAAGGGGATCCTCAACTAGATCAAGTTGCCCAGAACTCTATTGAGCCTCACTTTGAATATCTCCAGAGATGGGGCACAATCACCTCACTGGGTGACCTATTCCAATGTTCCATTACCCTCATAAACTAGGCAAGTTTATACTGGAGATTAGCAAAAAAGAAAAAAAAGATTTCATGGAAAGTGTGGTCAAGTATTGGAATGGCATGTCCACGGAGATTGTTGAGTCACCAACCCTGGATGTATTTAAAGGTCATTTGGATGTGGTGCTTGGGTGTATGGTTTAGGGGTGAACCTTGTAGAGTAGGGTTATTGGTTGGACTTAGTGATCCTGAGGGTCTTTTTCAGCCTGAATGTTTCCATGTTTCTGTGATTTATAGTCAAGAACCTGTTTCTAGAATCCAATCTAAATCTACTCTTCTCTAGTTTGAAGCCATTGCTCCTCGTCCTATCACTACAGGCCAATGTAAACAGTCTCTCTCTATCCTTCTTGTAAGCCCATTTCAGGTACTGGAAGGCCACTATTAGCTCTCCCCAGAACCTCCTCTTTTCCAGGCAGGACAAAGATCAAGGTGTGTTTCCTGACTAAATTTTTCTTACAATTTGTTGTGCAGATTTTATTTCTGAAGCAGCTTGAACTGCAAGATACACTTTGTTTATATATTTGCTTTCAGGAAGTCCAATGGGAACTCATTATTAAAAATATGATATATAAGTATGATATGATTTTTTTTTTGCTTGCATTTTTAGCAGCTGCTTTTTTTTGTGTGTGTGTGTTTGTGTAGACATTATAATTTACTCACTAACAATTTTTTTCCTAATATGAAGCTTCTGCAAGAGATTCTACTTTCTAAGTCACATCCTTCATTGAATATTTGTAGAAGTTATGGCTATGGAGTGGAGAAACTTTTTTCCCCACTTTGTTTGTTTTTTGTTGTTTTGGGGCGTTTTGGTTGGTTGGTTGGTTTGGGGGTTTTTTGTTTATTTTTCTTTTTTTTTTTTTTACTGCTGGAAAAATATTGTAAAATTTTATTTCAAATTATCATTTCTAACATGAAAGTTAATGGAGGAAGAGCCTCAAAATACCATTTCCGTACAACATGTTTTCAGGCCTACTGGATTGCTTAGAAAGGTGTAAACATCAGTCAGAGGTAATCAAGCCTTCAAATCAATCCTGGATGTCTTTCTGAAAGATATATCGCCTCTCAAGTAGAAGATATGATCTTGGTGCTTGAATTATTAGTTTATATTTTATGGCCTGTTACACAGGTGGTTGGAATAGATAATATTTTTTCTTTTCCATCCATACAATATATGAATGTGGATTTGGTTTGAGTATATTGGCAGTAAGAGAACAACTCAATGAAAGAAAATATTCTACAAAACAAAAAGTACAATGAAAAAGAAAATCCACCATAACACCAAGAAATGTTTCTTGATTTTTTTACCCTCTTTAAGAGGGTAAAAAAAAGAGGAAAATAATAATGAAGTGTTTCTTTCTATTTTCTCCTATCTCAGATTAACTCCTAATCAAGCAAAACAACAACAGCAGCAACCAAAAAGAAAAAAAAAAAAAAAAAAAAAAAGTAAAGATCTATGACTTTGCTAATTCCTTTCCATGTTCTTGGATACTGCTGTGGCAACGGGCATGTTGGCCTGCCCGGTAGGATTTCTGAGATAAATATAAGGTGGAAACTTGAAATTATGTTTTCTAGCTAAATGATATATTGGTGGTTTATGAATTAGGAAAATAAAACAAACAAGGACAAAGCAAACAAACAAACAAAAACCCCAAAACAACATAGCATTTCTACCACTGCATTTGTTCTACCATATAGTCATGGTAAAATTTGTTGTAGCTGTTAAAGCAGCAGATATAAGTAGAGAGAACATAGGGAGAAGAAACACACTCTAAGAAGTTACCATTAAAGTCACAGTTAGAAATATAACCTTACCTTTTAACAACAGAGGTGTTAACAACATAGCAAATTGCCCTCTCAACAAATTTCTGTTTAAAGAGTTTGTTTGAAATAGTCCTCAGCTGACATGCTTGAAAATGCCTTCCTTTAGCAACAGGAGAGCATAACAGAACTGGAAAAGCAGTTCACAAGTATCTCTGTATTACCGAATCTGGGAATGCTTTAAAGTTAAGGATCACAGGTACACTACAGCTTTTTCTCTCTGTTTCAGAAGTGCCCATTCTATTCTAGCTTTCATGTAAAATAAACTTACAGGCCAGACATGAGGTTCTGCTTTTAAAAAACCTGAGAGTTCTCACTGAAGCCCTTCTCAGCAGCCCCAGGAATATTTAGTTAAAATGCCTGCTATTGTAAGCAACTGTATCACTCAGTTTTATCCCAGATTTAGAAAGCTACAGCTTTTTTTTTCTTTTTTTTTTCTGGGGGGAGGGGAGGCATGGAGAGGAGGAAAAAAAAAAAAAGGTCTTGGTCATCTATGTTCTAATGACTCACAACTGAAATAGTGAAGCATTCAGATATTAAGGATCTTGTAATTTATGAAAAAAAGTTATTAACAATGTATATCCTTTTATCCTCTTGAAATTTATTCTTTTGCTAAAACAGAACTTCATTCCACTTCCATTTTACTAGTCTGAAGTCTTCAGCACAAAAGATTTTCCTTACCCAGTCTGAAATAATGTTTCTTAAGCATGACTAAAACTGTATCTAGTACTCCAGAAAGACACAAGTGCCTTGTAAAATACATAAAAGCATTACTTTTTATACTACAAACCTTCCTGATAATTGCAGACTAAGGGGAAATAATGCAAGTGATGTTGAATACTATTTTCTCCAGCTTCCATTTTCCACTTGCTTCAATGCCCCCCATAGATACTGTGCATTCCATGAACACTTATATGAGGATCAATGTATGATTATGTAGTTCTAGCAATTAATTGCGAAAAAAATAAAATAAACAGATCAAGTTGATGAATAACAATTAAAATTACCATAATTGGATTTTTAAAAACTGAATGCTCTGATGTTAAAAAAACACTTGATAGAGATGTCTCTTTTTCTTTGACATATCTAAGGGAAGATATGGCTGTAAATCCAAATAGGTTATTTTAATTTCAGTTGTCGTAGTGAAGATATTATATAAACAACAATAAAATTTTGAAAATATTCTGCAGTGGTCTAATGTCATCTGAACAAAATACTTTGAAAGATTACACCAGTTTCCTGACAGAAAATATTTAAGTTCTTTGACTCTATAAAATGCCTTGAAACATTGCCTTTCATTCTGCTGGGAAATTTCAATTATTCAAAATGTAGGAATTTCTCATTGGATAGTTATTTCTATATTCTTACCACCTCTACTAATATCTAGATAACAATTTTTTGACTTGGTAAATTGCTTATCGTCAAGAGTATCTATGCCTTTTTAAAATAAAATAGAAATAAACTCTATGTATAAGGTAATATACAGGTATGGGCGCATCCAAAATGTAGTGGTCAATTGCTTGATGCCTAGATGGAGATCAGTGATAAGTGATGTCTTTCAGGGGTCCATGATGGGGCCAGTGCTCTTTAATAACTTAATCAATTACATTATGGGATCAAATATACTCTCATCAAATCTGTAGATGACATCCAGCTGACATGCCAGAGGGACAGAATGCTATTTAGAAGCACCTAGACAAGTTTGATTGGTGGTCCCATGTTGTTGTGGAAGGCTAATAGGCCTAAAATATGTCCTGGCTTGCCCAATCCTTCTGCTGATGGGGAAAGCAAGGGTTGGAGGAAAACAAAGGCTTGGGCTATTATGTCCCCTCCCAAAGTGACTAACAGGTACCCATGGGTGTTTAGGTACTTGTTAGTATCTTGCCCAAATAAGGGTAAGCAAGGTTTGGTTTCACCTAATATGGTCAGTTTTGCAAATGCTGTTTTGATTGGTGAATCTCTGTGGCCAAAGGAGCCATTACGCTTGAGAAAATAATATAAAATGGAGCTAAGTTGCAAGCTCTGTGCTGCCTCTGCCTCAGTGTGTGCTGCTCTGCTCAGACAACATGCTTTGTCTCACTGCTCTCAGCTTGGACGATGTGTTCTGCTCTTGCCTCACTGCTCTCAGCTTGGATGATGTGTTCTGCTCTGCTTCAGACCACCTTAGCCCTGAAGTTTTGGGCTTGAACTACCCAGAAACCTAAGTGCTTCAAGTTTACAAGGAGATGGCATTAAGTGTCTCATGACATGGTGAGAAGTGCCACTGACATTGTGCCCTCCGCACATCTGCAAGAAATCCTGCCTGCACCTCTGCAGACCTCTGTGTCAAGAGGAACCAGAATCAGGTCAGAGATCATTTGCCTCTTTCTCAGCACTATGCTAGTGCCTGGGAAGTTCTATAAGTCTCTCAATGGCAATGAAGATACCAAGCGCTTCTAACACTGCTGCAAAGAATCCATGGACTATCTTGGAATTCCTACTCCACTGCCATAAGTAGAATAGACTTTCTCTAAGGCTTCAGGCTGCCTGTTTATAAGTGGAGCAAAGGCATTTTGTAGCTAAACATTTTCCAGTTTTCTGATTCTCCTAAATTAATTAATTGCCCATAAGCATCCTTATGAAGATTTTCCTGACTGAATTAGAACCCAAATTTAACTAGTTTGTATAGATTTTCTGAGTGGGGCTCTTGGAAATAAAATTACTACTTATTTTATAATTCATGCCATATTCATTCCCCAACTAATTCACATGTAAACTTCATTAAGTTCAACAAGGACAAGTACAAGGTTCTGCATCTGGGTCAGGGCAATCCTTGTGATGTCAATAGAGGCTGGGGATGACTAAGAGTAGCTTTGTAGAAATAGATTTGGAAGTATTTCAATCTGCAACTAGGTAGGTTTAGACTAGATATTAGAATTATTTTTTGTCACAGTGGTCAGGCTTTGCAATGGGCTACCCAGAGAGGTGGTTGAATCACCAACCCTGGATGTGTTTAAAAGTTGTCTGGATGTGCTGCTTGGGAATATGGTTTAGAGTGAACCTTGTAGAGTAGGATTATTGGTTGGACTTGGTGATCCTTGAGGGTCTTTTCCAAACTGAATCTTTCTGTGATTCTGTGAATGTAAAGCTGGATGTGAGCAGGTTATGTGTGTTTGCAGCCCAGCTGTAGGACTAGCCATATCCTGGACTGCATCAAAAGGAATGTAGCCCACAAGTCAAGGCATGTAAAACCTCATCTGAAATACTGTTCTCAGCACAAGAAGGACAGGAACTTGTTGCTCTGGATCTAGAGCAAGACCATGTGGATTATCTGAATGATGGAACGTCTCTGATGGAGACATCTACTAAGAGAGTTGAGGTTGTTCTGGAAAAAAGATGGTTCTGGTTAGACTTTACTGAAACATTTCAGTACTTAAAGGAGGCCCATAAAGAAGAGGAGGAAAGTCTTTTTTAATAGGGCCTTTTGCAGTATTATAAGAGGTAATGATTTTAAGTGAAAAGAGGGTAAATTTGAAGTAGATATAAGAAATTTTTTTTGCAATAACGGTGCTGAAACAGCAGAACAGGTTGCCCAGGGAGTTGGTAGATGCCACGTCCCTGGAAATATTCAAGGTAAGGTTGGATGTGGCTATGAGAAACCTGATCTAGTTACAGATGTTCCTGCTCACTGCAGGGGTATTGAACTGGATAATGTTTGAAGATCCCTTTCAATACAATTGTAAACAATCCTTTACTATAATAATAAGAATTTTTTTAAAAGATATTAAATTACAACTCAATATGCTTTAAAGTGTGGGATTCCATAGAATTAAGTTATTGCTTAAATGAAATGCTAGTTTCTGTAAGTGATTTATTAGTGACTAAGTAAACCACTCCTACCAAACTCATTAACTATTAAACATTTTCTTTGAAATGTGCACTCATGATACTCCTTTGAGGGGTGTAGTTTAGGACTGTATTCAAGGAAATTGACCTTGAAAGACCTTTCATCTAATTTTCATAGTGGATTTCATTAATATAGGTTGGAAAGATGTCCTGTTACACAATTACTTTCAATTTTAGAGGCAATTTTTGGCATAATCACTAAGTTGACTGCACCATTGGTTGCAGGAATAAGAATTCACACAGACAAATGTTGTGACAGTAGACTTCCTGAATTATCTATGAACATGAAAGACAGAACTTTGCAAGTATAGAAAGGAGTCTGTGTGCCAACACAGCATAGTGAAGGTAACAGAAATGCTCTTGAGGACTGCAAGCCAATCTGCAGTGGTGCTAAACAGAATACAGCCTTATGAATATGACTTGGTTCCTGCACTGCACAAATCTGAACTGAGTAGACGTTTTTAATCTCTTATAATCCCATATATAATGACTGGGGACAGAGTGGCTGAAGGGCAGGCAGGCAGAGAGGGAGTTGGAGATACTGGTTGACAGCTAGCTCACCACAAACCAGCAGTGTGGCCAAAAAGGTCAAACGCATCCTGGCCTGTATCAGAAATAGTATTATCAGCAGGACCAGGGAGGTCCTTCTGCCCCTGTACTCAGCACTGGTTAGGCTGCACATTGAGTGCTGTGTCTAGTTCTGGGCCCCTCAATTTAAGAAAGATGTTCAGGTGCTTGAATGTGTCCAGAGAAGGGCAACAAGGCTGGTGAAGGGGCTGGAGCACAAGACCTGAAAGAAGAGTGTGAGGCTCTACAACCACCTGAAGGGAGGTTGTAGCCAGGAGGGGGTTGGTCACCCAGTGACAGAACAAGAGGACACAGTCTCAAGCTGTACCAGGGAAGATTTAGACTGGATGTTGGAAGAAATGCTTCACAGAAAGAGTGATTAGCCATTGGAATAGGCTGCCTGGGGAAGTAGTGGAGTCACCATACCTAGAGGTGTTTAAAAGGAGGCTGGATGAGGCACTTAGTGCCATGGTTTAGTAAATTAGAAGGGCTAGGTGATAGGTCAGAATTGATGATCTCAAAGGTCTTTTCCAACCTGGTTAATTCTGTGATTCTGTGCATGTCACTTTCCTGAGATTTTAAGCAAGGCACATGACTTTGGTCCCAGTATCTCTGAAAGTTATGCCTTGGTGTATGTCATTCAAGAAGGCCAGTGGGTCTGCGATTGGCTTATGACTTAGGCATGTGTTATGGAACATGAGAGATGGAAAGACAAAGGAAGATGATTTCTGATAAAGCTGCTTTTTCACAAAATCTGCCCCCAAAGATCAGAGACCTTCATGGATTTTCTGTTATTTTCAACAAGGTTCAGAACAGATGTCAAATGAATCAAAATTATAAGGAGAAAAAGCTTCATAATGCTGCTTCTGTGTTTTTTGTAAAGCTAGATCCATCACATATGACATTTTGTCTTTGCATGGTTGCGTGAAGTCAAGCCAAACCCAAACTGGAAGCTACATAAAGTAATGATCAATCACCCAAGACATCTGTGTCTGGTATTCAGATAAATGTGGACATACAATATGGCTAAAATAGCACGAGAGATTATTTTCTTGCATTATTTCTGTCTTCCGTGCTTTTCATGCATGATAAGGTTTGGATTTTTTCCAAGCCATTTACCCAGACCTACTTTCTGTGTACTTTTAATACCCCTGAAATGAGTTTTTCTTGTGATCTCATGGAGAAACTGAAACTGCAGTGGAAAAGTGAACAACAGTGTTGGCAGACAGTTTGGTAACTGCAGACGGAAAACATCATTTAGGGAAAACTCACATGATTAAGCCATTGATTAAAAATAAATTGTGCTCTCAGAGTAAATTTACATTAAAGTTATGTAGGGACAGCAAGCAGGAACATTCATTCCTAAGACAATTAACTACACACCTCAATGACTGACAAAATGGAATGCTTCATTATTCAGTATGTTTTCAAAAGCAGAATTTATTTTTCTTAGTTTAAATATGTTCTAAGCCCTTTTTTTCTTTCCTCCCTGTGTCAAAACAAAACCTGAATATTCGTCTTAATGATATTTTCAGCATTGAATTCACTGAATTTGAAGCATTTAGTTTTTCGCAAACCCTAGAAACAGATTGTAAAGTATTATATAGTACATGAGGTATTACACACTACTATTTCTCCACTAATGCTTTTGAGTTTTCCTTTTCCTTCCACTGGAGGACTGTTGCAAAGTGGCTCTACATCCACCTCTTCTCAGACCCCACGAACTCCTGTCCCTTGCCTTCCCCTCTCAGCCCAAGTGCTCCAGCCTGTATTATTGTAAAAACATTCTACCAATGTTGCCACAGTTCATGAACATATTCCTCTTTTCACACTCAGAAAGAAAATTGTTTTCTATAAAAAACACACTGCCATACATCAAACATTTCATTTTATTGGTAACAATTGCTTTCTTCAGGGTTGTCGGGCAGGTTTAGTTTATGAATGTGCTATCAAATACAGACAAATAAATGTTTTAGAAAATTATTTCTTACCAAAGAAGCAGATTTTTCCAGCAGGTTTAACAAAACCTCCACAAATGAACCTCAGCATACTGCAGGAAACCAGTTGTACTGCCCCTGCATTGTTCTCCTGGGGCATCATCCACAGAAATGGAGATCCATTAGATCATTGTCCTTCTGCTTGACAGAATTGTTGCAACTGAAATCTAATGTCAAAATAATCTCATTTATTAATCTCCTTAACTTGCCATCTTAAAAAAAAAAAAAAAGTGAGGTTTTCCATAATCCTGTGCATTTGTACTTTAATTGGAATTTGAGGATGCAAGACAAAATGAACAGATTGATATTCTGATTCTAAAAGGGAGGCAATTGACATTACTATATTCATAGACAAGACAATTTAAGCAAAAAATGTCATGAATAAACTGGGGAAAATTTCTCCTGATGGTAATTTCGTTTGCCCCTGAAAAATAAATTATTTCCTATCTTATTTTTATTTTTTTTCTTAAGTTGTTTTTGGAATCTAACAGAAAATGTTGGGGAACAATCCCAAGAATCCAATATTGATTTTTGTTCCCCAAATATGTATATAAAAAAAACCTTGGCCTAATTTACCATTCTAAGTATGCAAAATATTAGGTATGTGAAATTAAATGTTTTCCTGATTTAACATTCAAAATTGTGAACTATCATTACTCTTAGCAATTATGGTGAAAAATATGATGATGTATAAAGTAATCACACTCTCCAAAATAATACTTAATGAATAATTAATTTAAACCCAAGAAAAATTATAAACTATTATATATAATCTATAAAATATAATCCAAGAAAAGTGAAATATCAATAAAATTTGCAGTGACTAGTTATCTCAAAAGAAAATAATTAATAGGATAAAATAAAATGCATCTCAATCATAAATGTATGAAAGCAATGATTTTACATGAGAACCTGGGATATTTTTAGGTATTGTCAAATCTTCATTTAGAAACATGGACATACGTGCACAGCTTCTCCATTTGCTCTCTGCACCATCCCTCAATTTCTTTTCCTCAGGCTTTTTATATTCAACCCCTTCCTGCCTATCTTGAGAGGAAAAACTTTAAGCTAGCCCCAGCAGTCACAGATTTTCTGAGTTTGTTTTCTTCTCCACCTTACAAGGCTATAATAGCTATGTCCCAGTACACTTCACTCCTGTCGATCATAATGAAAGATGAGCTGCCACTCGATACTGCTCACCTAGTAATAAGCAGGAGCAAAATATTTGGCATTGTTTAAGTATCAGGGCAGTCCTCTTAAGAAACAGACTGAGGACTTTGCTAATGAAGATGACATACTAAAGAGACAGCTAGATAATGAGGATTATGAATATATCCACAGAGAAAGCAGCTAGAATCTGTGAATGGGTGAACCACGACTGTTGCGCATGAATGGAAAAGAAAAAGAAAAAAAATCACTTCTATGATGTGGTTACTTAGGTACTTAACATCTGTGTTGAGGAGTGCAATTTTTTTAACCAGCAAAAGAGATTTTTAAATGAGAGGAGGAGACAGTACCACAGAGAAGACAAATCAGAGGATTTGAACTGCTGTGTTAAGATGTGAATGGCATCAGTTGTATCCTAGAGGTGACTCTCTCTAACTGTTGAGTATACAAAGTCTAGAAAATTAGCTTAGGTACACAAATGACTAATGTTACTGAGATTACTCCCACTTAGTTAATTCTGTTCAAAATTTTCTTAAGACAGATGTCACAGTGACTAGATAAAATTCTGCATAATGGACAAATAAACTACAAGTCAGCATCATCATGTACAGACTGATAGGGGACAAATTAATCTCTTAGAAACATAGAATCATAGAATCATTGAACGGTCTGGGTTGAAAGGGATATCTTAATGTCATCTTGTCCAATGCCTTGTACAGTAAGCAGAGGTATCCTCACGTAGATCAGTTTGCCCAGAGCCATGTCCAGCCTCACCTTGAATATCTCCAGGGATGGGGCCTCAACCACTTCCTTGGGGAGCCTGTTCCAGTGTTCCGTTACAATTATGGTAAAGAATTTGTTCCTAACATCCAATCTTATTCTACTCTTCTCTAGTTTGAAGCCATTGCCCCCCTCCTATTACAGCAGGCCTTTGTAAACAGTCCCTCTCCAGCCTTCTTCTCCACTGTCCCTTCAGGAACTGGAAGGGTATCATTAGATCTCCCCAGAGCCATCTCCAGGCTGAATGACTGCAGCTTCATCAGCCTGTCTTTGCAGCAGAGATGCTCTAACCCTCTGAATATTTTTATGGCCCTCCTCTGAACCTGATGCATCAGGTCCATGTCCCTCCTGTGTTAAGGGTTCCAGACCTGGTCACAGTACTCCAGGTGAGATCTCACCAGACCAGAGTAACTTATTTTAGTTCTGTCTTTTAGTTGCTCTTCGGCCAAGTATTGATTTCAGATAGATACTGTGATTTCTGAGAAACACTGGAGCTCAGTTTTTATGTAAGACTGGTACACTGTCACCTGCATAACACTGGAACTTCAGCTCTTTTTAGTCATTACCTTTCCCAATAGCTTTTCAGAGCAATTGAATAGAGACAGAGTTTTAGGGGACTCTGAACCTTTAGTCTTGGGGATAAAATCAGTAAAAGCCTAGGTCACCCCTTAAACTCTGAAATTGGTATCAGAAAAAAAAAAAAAAAGAAGATTTTCTCATCCATAACCTATGCATGTTTTCTTCGTCAGACACATGACCTAGAGACTGCCTCAGATTCTCAGTGCCAGGGCATAACTGTCAGAACTAAAAGCTATGCATTTTTTTCTAGAGAGCTAAAACCGAAAATGAGTCCTTAACACTCCATTAAAAATAATTTCTTGTCTTTAGAATGAGTAGTTTATAAGGCTTTAGTTTAAATTTAATTAATATATGAATAAATTATGAAAACAGGATGATGAGGACATTATATCTTTTCCTTTTGGTTTGGGTTTTGTGGTTTGGTTTATTTTTAATATAGGATGTGGATTTTTTTTTTTTTTTATATAAAACCAAATAATCAAACCAACTAACCAAATAAAATAACAGCCAAAACAAAAAATGAAATAAACCACCCAACCAACTGAAAAAAACCCAGTAAGTGGTTTGTAGCATTAAGTAGGCAATCTGGTTTGTTTTCAGAAATCACAGAAAGATTCAGGTTGGAAAACACCCTTGGGATCACCAAGTCCAACTGATAACCCTACTCTACAAGGTTCACCCTAAACCATATCCCCGAGCAGCACATCCAAACAATCTTTAAACTCATCTGGGGTTGGTGACTCAACCAGAGTTGGTGTACCAGAAACAAGTACAAGGGAACAATTACCATCCTGTCCATGCTGGACACAGAATTTCCAAAACAAGACAGGATGCCATTGTCTTGGCCACCTGAGCACACTACTTGATTGTCTATTATAACCCACAGATCCCTTTCTGCTAGACACCTTTCCAGCCACACTTCTCCAAGCCTGTAGCATTGCTTGAGGTTGTTGTGACCCAAGTGCAGGACCTGGCATTTGGCTTTGCTGAAGCTCACCCTGTTTTGTGAAAACGTACAAGGAGTCAGCTAAAAAGTTATCCTGGAGGATACTGGGAATGCAAACATGTAAGGGTGAAGACAAATGTTACATTTTCTGGCATTAAAATACTAGCTAATCTAGATTCTGTATTTGTGTCTTCCATTAGAAGACAATTTAACAAATACACTCACCCACTTCTTAGTGATGTGAAGAAAGTTTTAAAAATATTTGCAAGTTTTATTTACATATCAACCAACCACA
Organism: Psilopogon haemacephalus; assembly: GCA_013396835.1. Taxonomy (NCBI): domain Eukaryota; kingdom Metazoa; phylum Chordata; class Aves; order Piciformes; family Megalaimidae; genus Psilopogon; species Psilopogon haemacephalus. The sequence goes on from VWZI01016424.1 coordinate 82,337, forward strand.
CATAAATAGAAGAAAGAAGTAGTGAGAGAAATCTTTTACATTTCTGAAGAAAATATTCTATGTTTCCAATAATTCTAATGGTTGCAGGTAGCGTGAAAAAATATAAAACTATTTTTTAATTGTAATTCTTTCTTGATAAGCACAGAAGAGTATAGGTTCAGCAAGGAACTGAACTTAAATCTCAGTTTAAGAAAGATGTTGAGATTCTTGAACATGTCCAGAGAAGGGCAGCAAGGCTGGTGAGGGGGCTGGAGCACAGCCCTGCAAGAAGCAGCTGAGTGAGCTAGAGTTCTTCAGCCTGGAAAAGAGGAGGCTCAGAGGAGACTTGATTGCTCTCTACAACTATCTGAAGGGAGGTTGTAGCCTAGTGGGTGTTGATCTCTTCTGCCAGGCACCCAGTGACAGAATAAGAGGACACAGTCTTGAGCTGTGCCATGGAAGGTTTAGGCTGGATGTTAGGAAGTTCTTCACAGAGAGAGCGATTTGCCTTTGGAGTGGGTTACCTGGGGAGATGGTGGAGTCACTGTCCCTGGAAGTGCTTAAAAGGAGACTGGATGGAGCACTTACTGCCATGGTTTAGATTGTTAGAAGGTATTAGGTGTTAGGTTGGACTCTATGATCTCAAAGGCCTTTTCTTGGTTGATTCTGTGATTGTGATTGCAAAGACACTGAAGAAGATTCCATTCAACTGAATCAACCTGCTGTGGCTATGTTGTTTTCAGATGTGATTTGGAAGGTCCAGATTTCACATGTCTTACTGACTCTACCTGTCTTCACTGCAATCTACCATAAAGTGGAGACAGGCCCTCTAGTGACTCACTTATTTTCCTGGGATAAAAGCTCACTGTCTTTCTCAGCCTATACAGAGTGTGTGGTATTTTAATATATCAAAATGATTAATAAAATAACAAAAGGTTACAAGAACAGATTAAGACAAAGAAGATGCAAAAGGTATCACTTTTCAAGAGTAATAATAAAGGTGGTTGATCATGGTGGCCAAAAGAATACGCAAAGTGGGAGCACAGCCCCCCACAGTTCACAGCAGCAAAATTACCATGCTTCCTCCTACCTGGTGGCTGCAAGTAAGCAGCAGAGTTTTCATGAGTGAAAACAAAAGAAAATAGTATTTCAGGGACACCTGATGGACTCTAATCATATTAACTTCTAGTTTCTTGCTTCATGGGTAAAGCTAGCTACATCTCAGTTTCATATGAGAGATTTAAGCATCAGATTTCACATACTTATCATGGAATCATAGAATCATAGAGTCAGTCAGGGTTGGAAGGGACCACAAGGATCATCTAGTTCCAACCCCTCTGCCATGGGCAGGGACACCCTTCCCTAGATTAAGCTGTACAGAGCCTCATCCAGCCTGAACTTAAACACCTCCAGGGAATCATCCACTTATATCTGTAAATCAAAGATCTGGATAAGTGGATTGGTTGGTAGTCACTGAAAAGTTCCAAGGGTCTCTGGCATGTCCAATTGGTAAACTCACAGGCCTGTCTAGAAGGTTGTGCTTCTAGAAAAGCAGCAACTCCATATGGTGTTGGACTAATTAAAACTCTCTTGATTCCATACTCTTTCCACCATCTGCCTCCTGAATGCTTGATTATGCCTTAAGGAAACATTACTCTCTGGATCACTCAGTCTTAAGCAAACTAAACTCTTTATATCTTCTTCTTGGCCATCTGGTGCTCTTCCCCATTTTCCTTGTAGTGTCACAAGACAACTTCATCAATCCTTACCTTTTCTACTCATGTAAGATGCTCCATTATCATGAGTATTTAACAGTGAGATCTACTAATTGCATGTAAGCAGTACTGAGACAGGAATCCTGTAAAGGTTGATATAGAGAAAGTTTTTCCCAGTGATACCTGGAAATCATGGAGAATACAGAATTAGCTATCAATTTCTGCCGTTTATAGCTTCCAGTCACAAAATTCCACCACTTTATTCAAATGACTGAGACCAAAACATTTTCAGGATGCTGTCAGTCAAGTTTGCCCACATGAAATGGAACTGATCTGAAACAGCTAACTTTTACGGAAGGAAATAAAGGAAAGTATGTGACATTAGGGTATAGTCTGACTTTCCCATGGGAAATAAAAAGAGATTTTAAAAAATAAGAAATACAAAAGAAATCAGAGTTTGGAGAAAGGGGGAAGTAATCCAAAATGAAAAAAAAACAAAACAAAACAAAACATTTGAAATTATAAAACTAGAATAAACTATTTTATTTTATTCCGGCAATTATGTAGCATTTTTTCGAAAATAGTGTTTGCCCAAAAGAGCGCAATCTTCTCAAATATTTCCATTTTTATGAAAGAGAAATTCTCGTGAAAAACTTGCAACACTATACTTTTAACTAGTTCTTAAAAACTCCTAAGTATCTAAAAAATTAATACTACTGCAGAAAAGTTGCAAATAAGAAAATGGTAATTCACATCTGAAAATCTCCATGCATTTTAATATAGATGGCATAATCATGGACATGGCAAAGATAAGTATCTAATCCCTTCATTTTATTATGGCTTCCAGTAACTCATATTTTTGGGGTGAATGAAACAGATGAGTTTCAATCTGAATTGTCTACAGGCACTATGGATAAGCCAACAGCAGCACTGAAATGTTTCACATAATGCTTAGGAGGACTCCAGCTGTGATGTCTCTATACAAGTGTTTTATTAAACTATACAGTCACATGATAAGCAGAAATAGACATTGAATGAATAAATTAGTTTCAGAATGAGTATGGTACATAAAAAATTTAAATGAGAAATGAAAAGTAAAACATGAAAGAAATGGGGATAATTACGTCATAAGAGAAAAAAGAATTGGAAAGGACATGTAACTTCAGCAGTGCAGCCTCTGAAATAAAAACGATCTATGATTTCTTGCCCATTTAGTCTACTGAACAGAAAATTCTTAAGATATGAGATGAAGTGAAGAACTACTGGTAATAACCAGAGGACTTGAATAGTAACAAATTCAGTCTAAAGAAATAGACTATTCCTTGGGTGATTTACAAGTGTGCTTTGAACAAAAAATACATAAAAGAAAAAGACTCAAGAAAAAAAGGAGGAAAAAAAAAACCCGCTACTGATGAGGAGATGGATTGCCTCAAAGTGCAGTCACTCAGCATTTGAAAAAATAGTGAATTAGAAGGAAAAGGCAGGGTACTTCTCTGAAGTGACAGACACAGAATCGTTATTACAAATTATCCTCAGACATAATACTCTTTAAAATAAATATAAATGATCAAGATCTCTAAGTCCAGAAGTAAAAATGTACATGCAATGCAAAAGATACCTAAACCTGATGAAGGATGCAGCAGAAATAAAGCTTTTTTTTTTTCCATTTCATGTAAATAAATAGGTTCCTTTTCCTGTCTTCTTGACTCCTTTTTTTTTTTTTTTTTTTTTTTTTTT
>VWZI01016424.1:85790-122718 GCA_013396835.1 Psilopogon haemacephalus
TTCTTTAGCTAGAATGTTCCAAAATAAGTCAGATAAATACACCCAGGAGCATAAGTAGTTGTTAAAGCAGAGTAAGAAAATCACACACTAAGGCATGAAATACCAGATTTTATCCATATGATGTAAAAAGTACACTAGATGAGAAATTCTTATCTCTGACTTGAAGAAAAGATAAAAACACAAGAGCAACCGTAAACCCCACAAACCCCAAACACAACAAATCACAAAAAACCCTCTCAACCCTTCACAATAGTTGTTGAAGTGGTGGTTCATGAAAATAATTCTCCTTTTCAAGGAGATTTTGAGGAAAAAGACAGGACTGCATGTAGAAAAAACAGTATCTCCCATCTTACAAAAACATAGAATATTGTATCTTGGTAGGTCACAGACAGAAGAAAAGCTACTTTAACTAACAGAAGGGAAAAATAAGAAAAAATGCTAACAAAAATGCAACAAATCGCTATCAAAAAGACATCCCTGTGGACGTGTTTATAATTACCAATTATTAGCATCAAACACAAGATACTGATAGACATTAATACTATACAGAAAGACCTATATATAGCAACAACTTACATTGCAATCCATATAGTTGAAATACAAACAGCACTTTCTTCTACAGATGTGATATTGAAAAGTTTCAATAAAATACAATTTGGAAGGATTAAAGATCAAAAAATCATAGAGAATAATCAGTGACATATTGGAAGATAGTAATTAGAGACAGTCAGTATACAAATTTTAGTTTTCAGTAATATTTTGCTTTACTAAAGGCTGTGTGAAAGCAAAAGTGATTCTTCATAGATATGAGAACCCTAAATACGGTTGCAGTAGTCTACAACTACCTGAAGGGAGATGATAGCCAGGTTGGGGTTGGTTTCTTCTTCCAGGCAACCAGCAACAGACCAAGGAGACAGTCTCAAGTTGTGCTGGGGAAGGTATAGGCTGGATATTAGGAGTAAGTTCTTCACAGTGAGAGTGATTTGCCATTGGAATGGGAGGTGGTGGAGTCATCTTCCCTGAAGGTGTTCAAGAAAAGTCTGGATGGGGCACTTAGTGCCATGATCTAGTTGATTGGTTAGGGCTCGGTGAGAGGTTGGACTGGATGATCTTGGAGGTCTCTTCCAGCCTGGCTGATTCTATGATCCATAAATATTCAGTTTGTTGTAACTGATTATGGCTAGCCATTATTTGCCATGTAAAATTACCAGCCCTTGAGCCTTTATTTTCTCAATTCTGTTCTGAGAAAGTTCTTACATCTGAGGCTGCACAGAAACTAACCTCTGACAGGCAGCCCTTTTTCAGATATGCAGATTTTGGGTGCTGGGTTTATTAAGTATTTTTGGTACCAAAATGAACCCTTGAGAAATCTGGCTGAATGAGACAACATTTCAGGAGAAAAAAATGTATCAGACAGCATTTCAGAATTTTATCTGAATGAGTTGGCAAATATGTGCTCCCTCATTTTCACTCATCAGGATAAACAAAAACCTGTAGATCACTATCAGCTGCACATTCAGTCAGGCCAGCAACAACTTTAAAAGCACAGAAAGCACGAATGCATTTCATATGCAAGTTAGTTATTTGCTAAGGTAGAGTTGTAAAAAAGGCTGCAGCTTTAATGTGGAGATACATACATTTTCAAATGTACATCTACAGAGCTCATTTTTTAGTATAGTTTTTGCTAAAGTTCAAACTTTGTTATTTGAAATCTGAAGATAAAACAGGCAAAACTGGAGAGATAGGGACTGGGATAACAAGATTATGACTTAGAAATAGTACTCAAACCTGTCAAGGACAAAAAATCAATACATTGTTTCTCTGAACAATGACTTTATAATGTAAGAAATAAATTTTCTGGAGCAGTGAACTTAAACAACCATGCTGATGACCACAATAAAATCTAAAACCCTCTTTATTTGTGGGACCTATTTTCAAGTCTGGATGTGACCAATGATGGAGTGTTTTTGCTGGTTGAAATTTTTTTCCGCTACCTCCCATTGGGATCTGGAGTCTCTGAGGGCTCTTATCTTTCCCACTGTTCTTTACTTTCTGAGTTCTGTATATACTTACAAGGGTTTCCATTGGTGTATTCCAAACAAACCCTTTAAAAAGAGCTGCATTCTTCAAAGTCACATATCTCACCTTAGGCAAATCACTATTCTCTTAAAACCCCAAATGGCTAAACTAGACTCATAATCTTCTATTTCTAAATTATCTAAACATTCCTTTAAGGTTTTTATGCTACCACATTCTGTAATGCAGAACCAGAAATCTCCTTTGATGCTCTCCCTCCCCTTCTACATTTTTATATCCTAACCAAATCATTACTTCCTCGATATATCTACCCACTCATATGTTTGTAGTTTTCTTCTCAAATTTATCAGTCAAAATAACTTCTCCACATCAGGCTTAAGAAAATATATTTTGCAGTATTCCTTTAATATTAATATTAATATTTGTAGTTTACATGTTTTGAATAAAAATACATTTGTATATACATATGTATACATATATATATACAGGTATATGCACATATAGAATCAATCATAGAATGCATTGCATTGAAAGGGATCCTTGAAGGTGATCTTGTCATTCAATCTCCCTGCAGAGTGAGGGTATAATTTTAACTAGATCAGGTTGCTCAGGACACCACCAAGTTTGACCTTGAATGTCTCCAGGGACAAGGCCTCCACCACATCTCTGGGCAACCTATTTCCATGTTCCACCACCCTCATTGTAAAGAACTTTCTCTTACTGTCCGACATAAATCTACCCCATTATGGTTTACAATAACTGCCTCTCTTCCTGTCACTTCATTCCTTCTAAACAGCCCTTCCCCACCCTCCGGGCATATCACCTTTGGAAAAAAGGGGACGTATCCCAGGAAGAGTTTAAAGATGTTCCTAGGTCTTGTAGGCAAAAGCCCACTCAGAATTTAGACTGGCTACTGCCATAAAGTGGAACAAAAAATGTTTCTGTAAATATGTTAATGGCAAAAGAGGCAAGGACAACCTCCACTCTTTACCAGATGCAGAAGGGAATATAGTAACAAAAGATGAGGAAAAGACAGAGGTACTTAACACCTTCTTTGCCTCAATCTTCAATAGTGGGACAGATTGTCTTCAAGATGACTGGCCTTCTGAACTGGCAGATGGAGCTGGGGACCAGTGTAGTCCGCCTGTAATCCAAGAGGAAGCAGTAAGGGATCTGCTGAGGCACTTGGATCATCACAAGTCCATGGAATCTGATGGGATCCATCCTAGGGTGCTGAGAGAGCTGTCAGATGAGCTGGCCAAGCCGCTTTCTATCATCTACCAACAGTCCTGCCAAAGACTGGAAACTGGCCAATGTGCTGCCCATCCACAAGAAGGGCTGGAAGAAGGAACCAGGAAATTACAGACCTCTCAGCCTGACTTCAGTGCCAGGCAAGGTTATGGAATGGGTCATCTTGAGTGCAACTACACAGCATTTACAGGATGGCCAAGGGCTCATGCCCATCCAGCATGGGTTTAGGAAGGGCAGGTCCTGCCTGACCAACCTAATCAACTTTTACAATCAGGTTACCTGCCTGGTGAATGAGGGGAAGGCTGTGGATATAGTCTACCTAGGCTTCAGAAAAGCCTTTGACACCATCTGCTAAAACAAGATCCTGGCAAAGCTGGCAGCTCGTGGTTTGGAGAGATTCACTCTGAAATGAGTCAAGAACTGGCTGGAGGGCCAGGCCCAGAGAGTGGTGGTGAATGGTGCCACATTCACTTGGTGACCAGTCACTAGTGGTGTGCCTCAGAGATCAGTGCTGGGCCACATCCTGTTCAATATCTTTATTGATAATCTGGACAAGAGGATTGAGTCCATCACCAGCAAGTTTGCAGATGACACCAAGTTAGGAGCAGGTATCAATCTGTTGGAAGGTAAGAGGGCTCTGCAGAGGGACCTGGACAGGCTGGATGGGTGGGCAGAGGCCAGTGGGATGAGATTTAGCATGGCTAAGTGCAGGGTTCTACACTTTGACCACAAGAACCCCAGGCTGGGGACAGAGTGGCTGGAGAGCAGCCAGACAGAGTGGGACCTGGGGGTGCTGGTAGATAGTAGGCTGAACATCAGCCAGCAGTGTGCCCAGATGCCCAGGAGAGCCAATGGCATTCTGGCCTGGATCAGGAATAGTGTGGCCAGCAGAACAAGGGAAGTTATTCTTCCCCTGTACTTGGTCAGACCACACATTGAGTATTGTGTCCAGTTCTGGTCCCCTCAATTCAAGAGAGATATTGAATTACTGAAACAGAGAAGGGTGCAGAAGAGGGTGATGAAGCTGGTGAGGGGCCTGGAGGACAAGCCCTCTGAGGAGAGGCTGAGGGAGCTGGAGTTGTTTAGCCTGGAGAAGAGGAGGCTTAGGGGTGACCTCATTGTTGTCTACAACTACCTGAAGGGAGGTTGTAGCCAGGTGGAGTTTGGTCTCTTCTCCCAGGCAACCAGCAACAGGACAAGGGGACACAGTCTCAAGTTGTGCAAGGGGAGGTATAGGCTGGATATTAGGAGGAAGGTTTTCACAGAGAGAGTGATGTGCCATTGTAATGGGCTGCCCAGGGAGGTGGTGGAGTCACCATCCCTGGAGGTCTTCAAGAAAAGACTGGATGGAGCACTTAGTGCCATTAGGTAGGGCTGAGTGATATGTTGGACTGGATGTTCTCAGAGGTCTCTTCCAACCTGGCTTGTTCTGTTCTGTTCTGTTCTGTTCTGTTCTGTTCTATTCTATTCTATTCTATTCTTCTATTCTATTCCTGTAAGTCCCCTCCAGATATAGAAATGGTGCTATAAGGTCTCCTCATAGCCTTCCCTTCTCCATGCTGAAGAACACCTATTCTATCAGCCTGTCCCTGTAAGGGATGTGCTCTCCAGCTCTTTGATCTTCTTCATGGCCTTCCTCTGAACTGACTCCAGCAGGTCCATGCCCCTCTTGCTCTGGGGGCCCCAGAGGGGCACAGTGCTCCAGGTGAGGTCTCACAAGAGCAGAGTAGTAAAATCTCTCTTGCGCTTCTTATGATTTTTGATGCAGCACAGGATACAATTGTCCTTCTGGGTTGCAAATGCATGTTTTTGGCTCATGTCAAACTTCTCATTCACCAGTACCCTGAGTTCTTTTCTGCAGAGCTGCTCTCAATCTCATCATTCCCCAGTATTGATAATGAGGACCTGAATCCAACCTGAATACATGAGTATTTCAATGAAAGACTTTAAATAATATTGAAGAAAGTGTAGACAACTTGTTCCACATGTAAGCACCATGTGAAAGTTGCTTAGGAACTATGAAACTTCATATTGGTTGTAAATTTGACCATGACCACAATTTTATCCCTTTTACCTGATTAATCTTCTTAATCTTAGAATTTATGTTTTATTTCATTTTTCCACTATCATTGAAGTTTCTTTTTAATTGTATTTAACAAAATCTTCTAGTACAGAGAATAGGCTGTTTTCATAAAGCATCTAGAAAACTTGCAGCTGTTACAGGCTGCAAGACATACCCAATCTTGAAGTCTCTATTGGAAATGCTCTTGAATAAAAAGAAAGGAATTAGTATGAGAGAAAGGAGTAGTATGTCTACTCTGAAGTTAGCTCTTAAGGAAAAATGGAATGAAGAACCTGGAAACTTCTGTGGAGCTGTGATGATTCACAGTGAATTGTTTATTCACTTCTAATCTCCAGTTGTTGAACTTTTTTCACAACACAGCAAATATTACTCTTTTCCCTATTTTCTAAACTGCCTACAGACTCTTATATCAAAGTTGAAACTCCAACATATTTTTGTTTTTTACAACATTCAGTTACATTCAATGTTCTTTAAAAAAAAATCACATCTTCTAGTACAAATGCAAAAGAAATTCCAGGTGAATCAGCCAAATTAGACACCAATTGTATATCTAAATCCAATTCATAAGGGAGCACTAACTACAACTTTAGTAGCATTCAGAAGTAAACAGAAATTAAATAACACCAAACAGTATAATTATCTATTTAAAAAATCCTCTCAAATGGCTGAAATCCTCTCTTCCTCTTAAAAGACATAAAATTAATAACAGCTGGTTTGGATACAACCCTGTGGATACTTGTATGGCATCCCATTATTGTGAATGGGGTCTGGCTTCCTGCCAGATCCTGATGTGGCTGTAAGCTGTTTCGAGTACTAGCTAGTATTGAATCCATCAATCAAAATATGTTTCCACTCTCACCACTGTGATATTTTATGAAATATCAGAACAAGATGGTGCACTTACATCTGCTATAGCATAAAATGTAGTGTATCATCCAGGTGCAGAGCCACATCCTTTTGAGTGTAGTGCCCATGGGTATACTAACATCAGGACCATTCTTTGGAGGCTAACTTTCCAGTAGGTAATTTGGAATCTTATCAAAAGCCCATTGAAGTCAAAGGAAATATTCCCATTGATCTCAGAGGACTTTGATCAAGTCTATGGTGAACATGTACTTTATCAGACTTTTAGAGCTCTTGCAATGTGCACAGCCAAACGAATATGCTTAATCTTCTAGGTAAAAGTATCTCGAAAGCTGAAGAAGTCCATCTGACCAGAGTCAGAAATCAGGAAGGACTTAGCAAATGGAATTTGGCACTTGAAATTATTTTAAATTATCAAAGTTCACCCTTTAGGAGATGAGGAATACTTACAATTGACTTTGCCAAGTTGCTGCTGATGTTTTAAATCTGTCAGTTTCAGTGTTTTTGCTGGTAAGGTCCCCAGGGCACATAAATTATTCCTATGGCATCAAGCTGTGATACAAAGCCATACTCTTGTTTCAAGGTGATTTTGTTAGTTCATACCTAGAACCCATTGATGTTAATGAAATAGATGCTTTCTACCAAATACAGTGGCTTAATAGGTCTTCATACTGTGACTAACTCTTCCCCATGTTTCTCTGCACAAAATCAGTGCACTTCACATGTAAATCAGGAGTGAAAACTTTACTGGACAATTTTCATGTGTGGGTCTTCCCATTGTCACTGTTTTAAACCTGTCATTTAACTACAGAGGGATTTATATGTCATCCACTCTTCTTTATGGTTTCTATTTAGTTCTAATTATTGGATTACTGTGAAGAATGGAGAAAGGCAGTCCTTTCCTTAACATGGTTTGCATAAGACACATACTTCATCTCCTAGCCATCCCAAGGGGATTTTCCTCCCAGCACAAGTGAATTTACTTGAGAGAATCCTCTCTCCCTGAAAAGTATTTCAGGAAACATCTATCTCAGATTGCTGATCCCTGTGAATCTCTTTTCAAAGAAGAAATGACGTGTGTGGGAAGTTAGGAATTTGGCAGTAAGGTGCAAGAAAAATACTGCAGCAGATGTCAGTGTTGTGGGTTTACAATGTGTTTACCTTTGGGCTTGCCTCAGCTCTTGAGCTTTTAAAGCTCCACTCTTCGTGAAAGCTCCCAAACTGTAAGTTCCAGAGCTACAAACGTTAGACTTACATGACCCACTACAGACCCAGAAAAGATGCTTGGTCTCCTAATGAATGTGTTTAATATTGCTTTTATAACCAAAATTATTTCAGAATCTCACTGATACCAGGCTTCTCTGGAAACAGAAGTGGGAATTCATGCCTCTAGCTGGAGTAGACTTTAATCTTTTTTTAATGAAGTGACCTAGTAAGGAAAATCTAAGTGAATACTAGAAATTTGCTGGTAAGATACAGTTACACTGTCTCCCTTACAGAGGCATTTTGCAAGGCTAGGTCCACAGATTCAGCAATTTAGTGTTATTGTTGAGGTATATATAAAGTGGAAACAAACTCATATTTTTTTATACCTATGTTTCTGAAAGACAATATTTTATTCTTTTTACAGGGTTGCAAGTCTATAACTAGCTATTGACTTCATATTTAGAAATTGCAAAATACAGTGTGTCTTGCAGAACAAATAGCAGTGATACTGTACACAGTTCCACTATGTTTGAGTATAAATAATGCTTAGGAATATGTATACTAAGGTCAGTGTTATAGAGTTGCCACAAAAATAGAGAAAACTGTGGGGCAAAATAAGCAATGTGTGCTTGGCTTGTTACTACAAGCAAAGCCTTAATTTCTACAACAGAGAGTTCACAGAATGTGGCTTGCTATAGACACAAGTCAGTATGATTTTCTGACATTTTTTGCTAGCCTTGTAATCAAACAGATGAAGGAGAAACAGCAATCTTGAGATGGTGGAATTCAGGAGTTGTGTGATAGGAATAGAATACCAAGCAGGATCACAACTTTGGACTTCAGCAGGGCCAACTTTGGCCTTTTCAAGCAATTGCCAGGGGAAATCTCATGGGACAGGGTACTAGAAGGTAAAGGGGCTCAAAATAGTTGGTTACTATTCAAGGACCACTTCTTCCCAGCTAAAGACCACAGCATTCTAACAAGTAGGAAATCAAGAAAGGAAGCCAGACCTGCATGGTTAAATAGGGAACTGCTGAGCAAACTCAAGTGGAAGGAGAGACTCTACAGACCATGGAAGGAGCGACAGTCTTATGACTGTTGTCAGAGGATGTAGGGAGGCAACACAGAAAAATAAGGCCTCCTTGAAATTCAACCTTGCAAGGGAGGTGAAGTAAAACAGAAAGGGTTTCTTCGAATGCATTGCAGGGAAAACTAACATCAGAGGCAATATAGGCCCTCTACTGAATGAGGTGGGTGCCTTGGTGTACTGGTTTGAACTAATTGGAGGATTTGAATGAGAAATTGAACTATAGGCTGAGAAAGGAAAACAAAATTTGATTCTACTTCACTCATTTGTTTACTGAAATGGTATAAAGTTAGAATCAAAACAAAGATAATACAGAGTGCTTTGCACTAGGGCTGCTGCTGCATCTCTCTCCCTGCCTTCTTAGCTGGATCTGAATAACTTCTAACTACTTTCCTGCTGCTAATCCCCCAGCCAATCTACTTTTGCTTATCTAGCACATAAGACAGCTAGTGAGATAAGATTGGAAAGTGGGGGAAGGTGGTAGGGTGGTTGTAAAACCCCTTTTAAAGATTCTGATCTCTGAGAGGGGTGTGGTGTTTCTCTATTACCTTTTTACTGTGTATATGTCTATAAATATCTGTGATATATTGTAAGGAAAGACAGGGAGCTGCTTGAAAGAGTCCAGCACAGAATCCCAAAAATTATTAAAGGAATGAGACATCTTCCTTAAAAGGAGAGACTGATGGATCTGGGCCTGTTTAGTTTGGAGAAGAGGAGACTAAGGAGTGACCTCATTAATGTTTATAAATATGTAAAGGGTGAGTGCCAAGAGGATGGAGCCAGGCTCTTCTAGGTGATCCCCAATGACAGAACAAGGGGCAATGGGTGGAAGTTGAGGCATAGGAAGTTCCATGTAAATGTGAGGAAAAAAATTTTCACTGTGAGGGTGAGGGAAGACTGGAACAGGCTAAGTTGTGGAGTCTCCCTCTCTGGAGATATTCAAGACTGACCTGGATGCATTCCTGTGTGATCTGGTATAGATGATTCTGCTCTGGCAGGAGGGTTGAACTGGGTCACTCTTTCTTTTCTGGAAGAGTGGTCAAAAGCATTGGAATAAGCTTCCCAGGGATGTGGTGGTGTCACCATCCCTGGAGGTGTTAAAAAATTGAGTACCTATGGCACTTTGGGACATGGGTTAATGGCCATGGGGGTGTTTGGTTGACAATTGGATTCAATGATCTTAGATATCCTAGAGGTATTTTCCAACTAAAATAATTATGATTCATTGATCTGTTATGATAGAAGAGAGATTTAATTGGCTTTGCTTTCTCAGGCCACTGTTGTTTTGGGATTTTTTTTTCTGTTTTCTTCCCCCGTGCTTTTATGACCTGGTATCTTCTCTTAAGCTTAGTTTCTGTGTGGTTTTGGTGGGTTTTTTTCCACAGATCACGGGATCATTAGAATATTTGGAAATTTGTGATACAATCAGAAGTCTGGGAAGAAACAGTGGAGCACCATCTGTCTGTTCCTTTCCATGCTATCATGACTTTAGCCAGTTGAGTCTGCTGATGAGTATTCAATACCATGCTGATATCATGTCAGCTTGAAAATTAAAGTGCTGGCTGGAGCAAAGTATCATGAGGCTGTTATTTTAGATTTTGACATGAGAGGCTTCCATTTCCAGTTGCTCCTTTCAAGTTTCTCGTTTTGGAGTGTTGGTCTTTTTCGCTGGACTGGCTGTAGTCTTAGAGGGTGATGTGACATAATTTTATTGCCAGTTTCTGCTGCTGCTTCAGCATTTGCTGTTGTTTTCTGTGAAACAAGCTAAGGTTATTGTACATTGTGTTATATTCATTAAACACTCTTTATCTCAAGCCAGGGCTTTTTTGTGTTACTTTCCCTCCTGATTTGTGTGTGGGGATCTTGCTTGTTAGAGAGGTCTGTCTTACACCCTGTTTTGGCACCCAGTATGGGACCTGAAAAGTCATTGAGATAATGGACAACTGAGATTATATGAAGATTCAATTAAGACTTATTAAAAGGTTTGAATTTTTATTTGTTTATTTGTTTGGGGTTTGTGGGTTTGTTTTTATTTGTTGTTTTTTGTTTGCTTGTTTATTTTTTGTTTTGTTTTTTTTAAAGTAGCATGTCCACCATATTGAATCATCTGCTTTCTGGGGGTGGCTGGGGCCAATATGCTGAGCTCTATCTCAGGTTACATTACATGATCTGTGTGGAAGTTGTCTTGCTTGTGCAACTAGGCTGTCTTAAACCAGGACATGTGGAAACAGGGGTTAGACAGCTGTATGTGTTACCATGGTGAATAAAGTGGGAATAGTCTGTGGCTAGAAAGCAAGAACAGGCATGTTCCATATTGGTAGTGCTGTACTCACTTCTTACCTGAAGGAATACAATTGTTCTGTACAAGGAAAAATTGGTTCCTGTAGCAGTAGAAGTACATCTGTACCAAATCTATGACTCACTGTGCACCACTGGAAAATCTGCAGACGTAATTTATGAGTATTCCAGTGCCAGAGATTGTTTTTTACACATCATGATTCTGGGGCCAGTTGAGCTTTGAGACTTATTGTTTTGCTGTTTATCTGAGAGGGATTGGGTGATGTGGATTGTACTGATGCCATACCAATAGAAGTGGATAAAGTGTTTGCTTAAGTGGTTAGCTGTACTCAATCTGATGTAGGCATTGTTATCCACTTTACAATGAACATTTCATCCATGATTCTTGTATTGAATTTATAGTAAGAAATTGTGTACATTCAGTTCTGATGAACAGAACTCCAACTTTTCTTGCCACTGCTTCTGTAAAGAGTCACTAACTGTCAGACATGCTTCCATAAAAATTCCTTTGTTCCAGCACAGAAAACTTTATACCATATAGATGGACTTCTGATTGTCTGCCACAGCTCATGAGACATAGCAGTATATTCATTAGTCTTGGAGTCTAACCCATAGATGCAAAACAGAATAGAAATAATTTTATCCCTGAAGTAGTCACAACCTATTTAATGTTAGGCTGTGCCTTTTATCCATTTATGTGTGATTGTGTCATTCTTTACTGCTACAGCTCAGTGACTTTTTGGGAGAAGGAGATGAGTCTTTAAAAATTCTGTTAATGGATCATGCATCGGAGTATAAGGGCTTCCTAAATGAGCAAGAATCTGTGTGTAGGATTATTCTTTTCCAAAGAAAAAATACTACATCTCATCTAGAAAACTGTCAGCTAATTTTACTGCCATCCACATCTGCAATCATTTTAGACTATACTTATTCTTTCCTCAGATTAGTGCATTCAGCATCAATGAATTCCAAGAAGACAATGATGTACCCCAGTAAAATCCAGGGCTGAGGTGGCAGCAGGGCATTTTTCCAAGAAAGCAATCAATGGAAGACAGAGCTCTCAGCAATACTAAGGTTAAGTCACTGATTCAAACACCAGAATTATCTATTTAGGTGCCTAGTCTTAAAATGTTGTGTGTATTTCACAAATGTACATTAACCGAAACATTGCTTTTATCAACTGCATCTTAGTGTTATGAAAAGAAAATATTCATAAACAGTAATCTCTAAAAAGTTACAGAAATTCTCCAACATTTTAAAGCTAATGAAGTGTATGAACTGTTTGCACAGTTCTGTATACCACTGCACTGCAGAAGTCCATTACATTACAAAAACTATGTCCCTTTGAGGTTGAGCATTGAGAGAGACCGTGAACTTAATAATGTCTTGAACTAACATAATTTAGTTTTGGCACTGCATTTATTTTGAGTTGAGAAATATAGGTTTCTGAAAATCAACAGATCTGCAAATGCATATCAAGGTTCTTACATGTTTTTCTTTTTTGTCACCACAGATGGTGCAGTTCACCTCATTGGAACTTTAATTTAAATATCTGAAAATGATAAAGTCAATATTGAATTTGGGCACTCATTTGCGTCGTGCAAATTGAGACTATTTTTAAAGACAGATGTAGTTTCTTCTCAAATAAAAAGTGAAAATGAGGAACTAACAGTTGAAAACAAGAGCATCAGTAGCAATTGAATAATTTATTTCTACATGCCACAAATGTCTTCTTACCTTCTGCCTTGTGTCCATGCATTTGTATAGCAAATAGTGATATTTCTAATTAAATTGTATCAAAGTAACACTGAAAACAGAACTTGAGATATTCTGGATGGGAAAAAAAAACATTTTACAGTCCTCAAAACTGGACACTTTATAAAGGCAATCTTTTCTAGCAAGCAACCTCCCTACCCTGGTGCAGTCCACAGATTTGTACCTGCTATTGACTGTACAGATAGACAATGATGAACTACAAAACAGAAAACTGAGCTGGCTCCCAATCACTAGTGGTGTCCCACAGGGTTCAGTACTGAGGCCTGTCCTCTTTAATATCATTATCAGTGGTCTGTATGAGGGGATTAAGTGCACTCTCAGTAAGTTTGCAGGTGACACCAGGCTGTGTGGCTGTGTCAATCTGATGGTAGAGAAGCTTTACAACAGAATCTGGACAGGTTAGATCAATGGGTCAAGGCTAATTGTATGAAGTTCAACAAGAACTGCCAGGTGTTGCAACTGGGTCACAATAACCCCATAGTAAGCTACAGACTTGAGGATGTGTATTTGGAAAGCTGCAGCTTGGAGAGGGACCTGGGAGTTGATAGTCAACATGAGTCAGCAGTGTGCTCAAGTGGCCAAGAAAGCCAGTGGCATCCTGGCTCTTATTAGAAATCCTGCAGCCAGAAGGAGCAGGGAGGTGATCATCCCCCTGTACTCAGCAGTGCTGATGCCACATCTCCAGTATTCTGTTCAGTTCTGGGCCCCTCGCTGTAGGAAGAACATTGAGGTGGTGAAGCATGTCCAGAGAAGGACAGTGAGGCTCAAGGCTCATGACCTACAAGGAGCATCTGAAGAAGCTGGGATTGTTCACTCTGGAGAAGAGGGGGCTGGGGGAAGACCTCCTCAGTCTTGCAGAGAAGCAACAGGACTAGAGGAAATGGTTACAAGCTGCATCAAGGGAGGTTTAAGCTGGATATTATGATATCCTTCACTGAAAGGGTAATCAAACATTGGAATGGTCTGGCCGGGACAGTGGTGGAGTTACCATACCTGGGAGTGTTCCAATGCCATGTGGACATGGTGCACTGGGACATGGTTTAGTGGTGACACTTCAGAACTAGGTCGAGGGTTGGACTGGATGATCCTTGAGTTCTCTTCCAAGAAGATATATTCTGTGAAGTCTGTGGTGCTAATACAAAATTATGTAAGCAGATATGTAAAACACTCTATATTATTTAAAACTACTACATTCTTCTTTAGGTACTACCTTGAGGCATAGTTACATTTTCCTTTTTCTTGATTTTAGTGTGAACCTAATGGATCACTATTTCTTCTCCTCCTCATTTCTATTCCACACTGATACCTTAACTGCATTGCCATAAAACTGTTCGTATGAGTATGCTGTGAGGAAGCTTATGCATATATAGAAGCTAATTCATATATAGAAAAAAACCCACAAAAAAACCCAAACCCCAAACCTCCATACCCAAAAAAACCAACCAGACATTAAATATATTTACATTTGTGTTTTACAATTATAATTCAAATTTATCAGGTCAACCCCACAGCCAGTTTTGCCAGCAGAGCTGAGAGTGGTAGGTAAACTACATGTGATGAAGGGTAAGATATAGGGAAAGACTGGGAAAAAATTAAAATCTTAAGCAAATTTTGTCTCTAGACTGTCTGGAAATTAAAGCCCTGGTACAGGATATTGCACTCTTTTTCTCAGGTTATTTTGCCAAAATTCACATATCCACAGAGCATAGAAAAACTTTTGAATTTTTTTTTTTTATGCTTACAGTTAAGTTCTGGAGGGAAAAAATACCAATATAAGGAATTAAGATCTTTTGTTACGTATTAAAATAGAATTATTGAAACTACAAACCTATGCTAAGGTTAGAAATAGAAGCCTGAAACAAAAAGAGAACCATTATGCCTTTTTGTAAAATAAAAACTGAATGAAGACAGAATTTCCTGCAAGTAATACAAAATAAATTAAACATTTCTGAGCATTGTGGGAAATTATAAAAAATTTATTACTCCTGCAGCTTTTTCCTTTATATTAATGTTATATCTGTTCACATATAGTCTTCAGCAACATAACAGCTATATCTAAATACACTACCACATGTCTGTAGAAGTTCATATATAGAATTCTTTATAAAATAAGCAGTGATATTATGTAACTTGATTTCCCAGCATTCAAAGATTTGGTTTCTGATTTTTTTTAATTTTTTTTTTTTTCAGAGCACTTCAGAATGCTGTTGAGCACACAAGCATTTTTTAGTGTCCTGCATTTCAGCCTTTTGGTTACTAGCTGATTTTTCCTCTCAGATCCTCCAAAAGTCTGTAGTCCACATCCAAAATTAGAGAGGCTTGGAGATCAGCACTGATAATATCTTTTCCTTGGCTCTGTGAGAGTTTGTCATTCTGTAGGATACTATCTTTCTAAGCCAAGCTTGCTCAGATATCTGCGTACACTATGGTATCTATAGAGACTTTCACATCAATAAGTTAAGCTCCTGAAACAACCTCCCTGACATCAATAAGTTAAGCTCCTGAGAAAAAGTCCCACTTTGAAGCACAGTTATAAATCCGTTACTTTAAATTACATAAGTTCTGGAGCTGGCAAGCATGCCTTGCCATGGGTAACATGCAGTATATCAACATTCAGCACACTGGACTGGTAGAAGTCCTACTCCTGAGAGACCCCAGTCATATTTCACACAGCATACAACAAGCACTAGAGTTCACATGGCCACCATTTCAGCATACTCTGCCCCTGTACCTGCCAAGGTATTGACCCAACAGTCTATATATTGACTGCAAAAATACTGACATTTTATGTTATATTATTAATTGGAGACCATCCACAATTTAGACCTCAGCTACAAAACAATTTAAAAAGCACAACATAACACCCCTCCAAATATATAAATATATTATATTTCACATTATATACAAAAGGCTATTATCAGAAATCACAGAAGTTACTAAGGAAGTAGATTTTAAATTTTCAAGGGAAATGATTCATTAATTTTTGATGAATGCCCCTCTACTGTGCCCTGGTGAGACCACATCTGAAGTACTGTGTTCAGTTCTAGGGCCCCAGTTCAAGAGGCACATAGAACTGCTTGAGAGAGTCCAGAACAGAGACACAAAGATGATTAGGAGAATGGAACATCCCTCATACAAGGAGAGGCTGAGGGAGCTGGGGCTCTTTAGCTTGGAGAAGAGGAGACTGAGAGGTGACCATATCAATGTTTATAAATATGTAAAGGGTGAGCACCAAGAGGATGGAGCAAAGTTCTTCCCGGTGATGCTCAAGGACAAGGGGCAATGGGTGGAAGCTGGGGCATAGGAAGCTTCATTTAAACACGAGAAAGATTTTTTTCACAATGGACAGAACACTGGAATAGACTGCCCAGGAAGGCTGTGGAGTCTCCCTCTCTGGAGATATTCAAAACCTGCCTGCATGTGTTCCTGTGTGATCTGGTATAGGTGATCATGCTCTGGCAGAGAAGTTGGACTAGATGATCTTTCAAGGTCCCTGCCAGCCCCTGCCATTCTATGATTCTATGATTCCTGGTCTGACCAATTTGCTGAGCTTGATTTCTACTTAAGGATAATTTTTATTAAAAGACTGTTTGCTTTAAAACTAGAAGATTATCTTCGAGGTCCTGTCCTGTAAGACCTACAAAATCTGCCTTATTATTACTGCGTTGCTGCTTCCTGGTAAGAATTTCAGAACTATTAGCTGAGAATCAAGAATTCTGGGGCTTAGTTTCATCTATTTTGTGGGAATAATATGTGCTGATTTGAGGCTAATTGGAATAGTTTAATGCTAATTAGATTATAGGCTGTGAAAATGAAAACAATCATGATGTCTACTTCACTCATACATTTGCTGAGATGTATAAAAACAAGGACATAAATATAGATAACAGCCTGAGTTTGTCTGTCAGTGTCTGTGTCTCTCCCTGGCTTCTAGTGGGATCTGTGTAACCTGATTGATCATTCTGCTTCTAACTCCCCTCGCTGATCTTTCCAATTCAGCTTGCACGAAAAGCAGATTTTGAGATAAAGTTGGAGGATAGAGAGTAGGTGGGAGGGTGGTTGGGGGCCCCACCTGGGGACTCTCATTTGTGGCAGGGATATTGTGTTTCTCTATTACTTTTAACTTGTATAAACTGTAAATATTTCCATATATTGTGTATACATATGCTTGTAAATTGTGCTAAGCTATGAATATAATGCTTCAGTCCTTAACTTCAAAATAGCTGAGTCTAGTCTGAATGAATTCAAAAGTTAATGTGGACAGTTAACTTCCAAACCATCACATCATGTCTGCTCCAATTTATGCACATTTTCATTTTCCTCATCTATCTTTAAAATTAGAAGATTTAACTAACTATTCTATATAGATTCCAATAATGATGGGCATATCCCATTCTAATATAGTAGGAATCACAGAATCATACAATTCCCTAAATTGGAAAAGACCTTTAAGATCATTGAGAAGTCATTGATTAAACCATGTTCCTTAACACTACACCTACGCAGCTCTTACATACATCCAGAGATGGGGACTCCACCACTGCCATGGGGAGGCTGTTCCAATACCTGATAACCCTTTCGTTAAAGAAATTCTTCCAAATATCTAATCTAAACTTCCCTTGGAGCAACCTGGGGCCATTTCCTTCTGCCCTATTGTTTTGTTAGTTGGTTAAACAAACTGACCTCCATCTCCCTACAGCTTCCTTTCGTGTACTTGTAGAAAGCAATTGCCCCTTAAAAGTGCTTCTCCTGTCTGTAATAAAGAAGTTTAGAAAGACTGATTTTGTAACTTTGACACCCAAGCTGAAGACCCAAATTTAAAGAATATTATTTACTGAGGAAAATTAGATTCCAACTTAGGCAAGGCATCTGACATTTTAAAATTTAAAACTTGTAGAGAAGAGTATAAATCATAGTATCTTTGAGGCCTAGTTTTCAATTTATAGATACTTTTCTTCCAGCTATTTCTATTTTTCTTATTTAAGATTATTATTTACACATATCATATATGTATAATTTGTATGCATACTCCTTGTGTTTGTATTATTTATATTATTGGTAATTGTATCAACACCATCTGTCTGTCAGTATCCATCTGCTGTCTCTTGTTTTAGGCTTACATTGGAAGCTTTATGAGCATAATTTTTTTTCCTGACCCATCACAAGTTACTCTTGGATACTACTGTTCCTAGGAAGCTTAATCTTAAAATAAAGCACCATTACAAAAGGTGGTGCGCAAATGAAGAATAAACAATAACCAATGTTCCAATGAGGTGGGGTAACAAGTAAATACAGACAGATGGCAGAGTATAGGAACAAAATGAGATAAAGTTAGTCAGCATGATAGACATTGTATTACAAGAACAGCAATCATCTTTTGCTAACATTATGGTGGGGGAAGTCACTATAGGAAACTTCTCTGAGTGAGGGGCATGTTGTAGCAATAGGGAAAAGGTGCTTACTCAAAATTTGAGTGAGTTAGGGAGTGGACTTTAGATAAGATATGGGAGCAAGAACATCGTAGAAAATGGAAAAGTTCATGGAAGGCTTCTAAAATTTAAACAAGTAACTTAATTTGATGTAATTAAGGAGCTCTAAGAAAATAATACAAAGCTGAGGTGAAAGATAACCAAAACTTGAGACAGGAAAATTGTATTTGCAGCAAAAATTCAAATGGCTCTGAATAGGCCAAATCAACAGGAACTGCAGTCAGATAGGTGGAAGGTAGTCATTAAGACAGGAGACAAAAGTACTTGGAAGTGCTTTGGACAATTAACTATGTTCTTAATGCACAGAACAAACTGCAATTGCTGAAATAGCACATGAAAGCAAACAATAAGCAAGATAAGATTTTGGAAATTCTACACTATTGGTCCCATTCAAGAATTGCTAATAGAAGGTAGTAATTATTTATGAGCAATTCTGCTTTAAATGCAGGATTTTGTTGCAGGAGTACATTGTGAGACACAATCCACAAGCATTGCATATAGCCTGATGCTCATATCTTTATTCTAATTCTTTCCTGGGGAGACCAGAAGAAAGTGTCAGCCTGGATTCTCAGATTATTTTATCTATCACAGTATCTTCAGTAATTAACAAGATTTTCCATCATTGTTATGCATTATTTAAATCTGTGAATCATTTTGAGCTAAAGACAGAAGCAGAGTAAAAGGTTGGGCAGAAACTTGGTGAAAAATAAAGCTTCAATATACTTACTTGATACATCTGTTCTTCCTCACTTTATTTATGATAGACAACACAGGAAAATTATTTCTGCGGGTCATAGATTCACTTATTCACTACTCCATTGCTCACATTCAGTTCACTTCAGAATAACTGCATCTACAAAGTACAGAGTTCAGAGTAAGTTTACAGTATTTACATCTAGAAATATCCATTGAAGAAAAAATAGTTACCCTCCACACATTCCAACAAGCACTTCTTAATTCTGAAAAAAAAAACTTTTAAACTAAGGGATTCCTGATGAAAAATGTAGTTAAGTGTACCATAAGGGGATTGAACTGAGGAGAACATGCTGATCTGTATTTATAGTTCATAATAGTTCCCATACATGTTTAAAAGCAGAAGATACAAGTTTGAGGCCTGACTATATTGAATCCATCTTCAGAGCAAGTTATCTCTGATCTATATAACAGAATCATAGAATGGCCAAGGTTACAAGAGATCTCTGGAGGTCATCTGTTCCAACTTACATGTTCAAGGAAGACAACTTTAAATAGGCTGTCCAGGACAATATCCAGATATGTTTTAAGGATCTCCAAGGATGAAGCAGCCTCCTGGAGGCTGGATGAGGCACTTGGTGCCATGGCTTAGTTAATTAGAAGGGTTAGGTGATATGTTGGGCCCAATGATCCTAGAGGTCTTTTCCAACCAGGTTAATTCTGTGATTCCATGGAAACCTATGGCAGTACTCAGTCATATTTTACAGTAAAGAAGTTCTTCCTGATGTTCAGATGGAAGCTTCCGCAGGTCAGTTTGTACCCTCTGCGTCTTTTCCTGTCACTAGACACCAACAAAAAGAGCCTGGCTCTATTCTCTTTGCACCATTATTTCAGGTGTTTATGTATAAGATCTCCAAGGAGCCTTCTTTGTATTCTAAACAGTCCCTCACACAAGAGATGCCCTTAATCATCGTCATGGTCCTACATTGGACTTTATCCACTATGTCTATGTCTCTCTTGTACTGAGTATCCCAAAGCTGGAAACAAAACTCCAGGTGTGGCCTTCCAGTGCTGAGCAGAGGGGAAGAATCACTTTCTCCCACTTCCCTCTAATGCAGCCAAGAATGCCACTAGTCTTCTTTGTGTCCAAGGCACATTTTTGATTCATGTTCAAGTTGGTCTACAGCAGGACCACCAGATCATTTTCTGCCATGCTGCTTTCCAGCTGTGTAGCCTCAGCACAATACAATTGTTCACTACCTGCTGGCTGGTGACCAAGAAGGGATCTGCAAGATTCCTTATTAGCTATTTTGATCTTGGGTGACTTGACCTTTGGGGTCTGTCATGTTAAGGGTAAGACCTTAATGTCTGCCTGTCTTGGAGTCCAGGACTCTTACTGGAACTATTTGGCAAAATTAACATTTCTCTCTCTTCCAGTGCTCCAGTGAGGACTTTCACTGACACAGACTCAGAATGGTTTAATTGTTCAAAGTGACAAATACAACAGATTCAGAATTGCCAGCAATAAATGCACTAACTGCAAATGAGGAAGATACCATCAATACCCTCCAGAAATCTGCTGGATTGCTTATACTCTGCTGTGTTGTCCCTCCAGCAGGTAGCAGGGTGATTCAAGTCATGAGGACAATGGCCAGTGAGTGTTAGGCTGTTTTCTAGTAGATTCTTTGATTGTAGGCACATCCAACTCCTTTTCAGTTCTGAGGACATTGACCCCATTTTGCAGTTGTAAACAGTTATGCAAAACAGAAGCCTTCCAATTCAGGTGAAAAGTCACTAACTTACATCCTTCCTCTTTCCAGAATTTTCACTTACATTGATGCTGGGGGTAGACTGCCTACTCTGTTCTACCGATGGGGTGTGAGGCTTTTTAAGGTGCTGAATCTCAGAGAATATCCTATTTCCCCTTCATCTTTTCTGATTCTCATTTCTTCCCTTAGGTTCCCCACCTGATATTACAGCTACTTCAAGACAATTCACTTCTTGCAGGCCAAAAGTGCCTAACTCCTGGCCTCAGAGACAGGCCTGAGGCACTCTTTTCAATGTGAAACTTGTAGGGTTGCATCTGCTGCCTGAGGCGTAGTCTATGCTGAAGCCTCTACCCTTGCAGGGACAGCTGCTCCAACATCTACTGAGGAAACTGCCCTATGGCATGTTACTACCATGTATGAGACTATTACAACAGTACAATTTCACTTGAGGTCCCTTTTGACGGTGCCTTCTTTGTCCCCTTCTGTGCAAATTATGATTTCTGTTGCCTGCCTCTGTTAGCTGTGCTCACAGCATATTAAACCTGTGTCTTCCAAATCTGAAGGTTTCAAGGGATACTATTGCTGCAAGCATAACTCAGAATATAATTTTATATTCTTAGAAACCTTAAAGAAACCCTTGCTGCTTAGCTTTACATAAGTTTCCTCCTGTTTCCATTACTAATCCTTGTAAAAGGAAAAAGTCCCTTCTTCATGACTGCATGTCTGAAAGTCCACTGAGTAGGTGTTCAATTACTTTGGTGCTTAGAACATGTATATGAGTGGGTTTTCACACCTATACATCATTAAGTTAGCAGGAAAGATGAGAATTCCCTCATTTCAGTCTTTTTCAAATCCTATTTAAAGAAATGTGCAAAAGAAAATCTCAAATAGAAATTTTGTTAAGGTGGAATTAAAGGAGAGGATACATGAAAAAGGCTAGTAAAAGGAACAGTAAAGGATAAAACAGAATACCAAGGACAGTAAAAGTGGTGGAAATTAAGGCAAAACAAAATGTCTTAAGAAACTGGGTTATGATTAAACCTTTAAGAAAGACAAACATTTGGTAAGTTAAACAGACTTATGACCCAAATTAAATTATCCTTACTTCTGTAAATTTATGGCTCTCATTTTCTTTGCTTTCAAATGCAATGTGAAGCACGCGTACTGAAAAACACAGATTGTATGAACTCTTAATTCAGTTTTAAATCTAGGGGTGTTTCACTCTATGTAGCTTAATAAATCATACAGCTTTCTTCAGTTGAAGAAATTTCTGAATTTTCCTGTGCTATGAGATATGACAAGACAGCAACTTAGAAATTTTTTTCTTCCATGCTCATCATGTGGATGATCTCCAGCTTTAGCACTGAAGGCTTGGCGCTGTGATAGCTGTAAAACTTTTGTGTGTATCACTGGGGTCTGCCTGACTCCCTTCAGACCTCTGCATGGAGCATGCTGGTAGAGAGGGCCCTTTTTTTCCTCCACTGCTGAGAAGGTCAGTTCTCTGCATGACTTACACAGCTGTTGCTGAAAAAGCAAGATCAAGGAGACAAAGTATTTTGGAGATATGGCTGTGGAGACATAGTTTTCATCCTTCTGAGCAAGGTCATGTTATTCCCTCTCATTTCCTGCCTGTCCTTTATTTAAGGGAGCAGGAAGTTCCTTCGCACTCCTTTCCCTTTCTCCTCGCTGCATGGCTGGGAGCTGTTGCCAGTTGCTTGAACCCTCAGTGTGGTCAGGCCTGCATCCATGTGTTTTGGGCCTGCATCTGCATGTTGTGGGGAAATTCATTTCCATCCAAGATTGGATTTTGTATATCTTTGTATATATCCTTTCCCTTGATCTCTCTGTGCACCCCCTTTTCCTTGATACCTTTATTACCTGTTAAAATTACTTTCTTAACTTCCAATTCCATGTAAGCCCTTTTGTTTACACCTTACTTCCTCTGCCTATCTTTTCCCTGAGGGAGAAGAAGGTGGTAATCCAAGTTCTGTCCTGTGGGGTTTTTGACCTGAAACCTTAATTGCTGACAGTCTTCAACACAGCTGTGATTGGTTCAGCTTCCATTTCTACTTTCATAAATATCTCCTTCCCTGGAAACATTAAAAAACCCACCTTGATACATTCATGTGTGATCTGCTCTAGGTGATACTGCCCTGGTGGGGGAATTGGAGTAGATGATTCTATTTGCCTTTCACAGGCAAATAGAAGCAGCCTCCATGTCACAAGCCCTGGTCCTCGTGGGGGATTTCAACCACCCTGACATCTGCTGGAGGGATGACACAACAAGACATCAGCAATCCAGGATGTTCCTGGATTGCATAGATGACAACTTCCTCCTCCAAATCATAGAGGAACCAACAAGAAAAGGTGCTATGCTGGACCTTGTTCTCACCAACAGGGAAGGGCTGTTGACCAATGTGGGGCTCAGGGACAACCTTGGCTTCAGTGACCATGAAACAGCTGAATCTAAGATCCCCAGGGCAACCAGGAAGACATTTTCTAAGCTTACAACCCTAGACCTTAGGCATGCAGACTTTGATTGCTTCAGGGATCTGCTGGCCAAAGTATCATGGGACAAGGCCCTAGAAGGAAGAGGGGCCCAGAACAGCTGCTCAATATTCAAGGATCACCTCCTCTGTGTCCAGGGGCAATATATATCAACAAAGAGGAAAGCAGGGAAGAATGCCAGGACGCCTGCCTGGCTGAGCAAGTTGCTCCTAGACATGCTGTCTCACAAAATGAAACTCTACGAGGAGCGGAAGAAAGGACAGCTAGAATGGGGGGGAAATAAGGAAGCTGCCTGAGCAGCCAGAGATCTGATTAGGAAAGCCAAAACACAGTTTCAATTGAATCTAGCCAGGGAGGTCAAAGGGAACACCAAGAATTTCTACAGGTATATTAATGGTAAAAAGAAGACTAGGGGAGGTGTGGGCCCCCTCAGAAAGGAAACAGGCAAATTGGTCACAAGTGACATAGTAAAGGCTGAGGTTCTCAATGACTTCTTTACCTCAGTCTTCACTGCAAAGGCCTCAAGCCACACTTCTGGAGTCATGGAAGGTAATGGCAGGGACTGGAAGGAAGAGCTGCCCATCCTAAGTGAAGACCAGGTTCGTGATCACATGAAGAACTTGAAAGTGTTCAAGTCCGTGGGACCTGATGGGATACAACCACAGGTACTGATAGAACTGGCAGATGAGGTTGCTAAACTCCTCTCTATCATATTCCAAAGGTCCTAGCAGTCCCCACTGACTGGAAAAGGGGAAATATAACTCCCATTTACAAAAAAGGATAGGAAGGAGGAGCCAGGGAACTCCAGGCCAGTCAGTCTCACCTCTGTGCCCGGTGAAATCATGGAGCAGATCCTCCTGGAGGCACTACTGAGACGGGAGAATAGTGAAGAGGTGATTGAGTCCAATCAGCATGGCTTCATCAAGGGCAGATTCTGCCTGACAAAGGCATTCTTCCCTGCTTTCCTCTTTGTTGATATATATTGTCCCTGGACACAGAGGAAGTGATCCTTGAATATTGAGCAGCTGTTCTGGGCCCCTCTTCCTTCTAGGACTTTGTCCCATGATACTTTGGCCAGCAGATCCCTGCTGAACAGGTCACAATATTAATAGATGAGGGGTGAGAAACTGATGTAATTTACCTGGACCTGAGCAAAGCCTTTGACACTGTCCTGCACCACATCCTGGTCTCCAAGCTGGTGAAATACGTGTTTGATGGGTGGACCACTAAATGGATAAATAACTGGCTTGATGGCTGCACCCAAAGAGTGGCTGTTCATGGGTCCATGACCAAGTGACAAGAAGAGTCCCTCAGGGATCAGTCCTGGGACTAGTCTTGTTCAAAGTCTTTATGAGTGACATGGACAGTGGCATCGAGTGTACCCTCAGCAAGTTTGCAGACAACACCAAGCTGTGTGGTACAGCAGACATGCTGGAGGGCAGGGATGCCATCCAGAGGGACTTGGACAGGCTGGAGAGGTGGGCACAAGCCAACCTCATGAGGTTCAATAAGGCCAAGTGCAAGGTCCTGCATGTGGGTCAAGGCAATCCCAAGCACAAATACAGGCTGGGCAGTGACTGGCTGGAGAGCAGCCCTAAGGAGAGGGCCTTGGGGGTGCTGGTGGACAAGGAGCTAAACATGAGCTGGCAGTGTGCACTTGCAGCCCAGAAAGCCAACCAGATCCTGGGCCGCATCAGGAGAAGTGTGGCCAGCAGGTCGAGGGAGGTTATTCTTCCCCTCTGCTCCTCTCTGGGGAGAACCCCACCTGGAGTACTGTATCCATTTTTGGAGCCCCTATAACAAGAGGGATGTGGACATGCTGGACCGTGTCCAGAGAAGGGCCACAGGGATGATCAGAGGGCTGCAGCACCTCTGTTTATGAGGACAGACTGAAAGAGTTGGGGCTCTTCAGTCTGGAGAAGAGAAGGCTCCCAGGTGACCTTATTGTGGCCTTCCACCATCTGAAGGAGGCTACAAAAGATCTGGGGAGGGACTTTTTAGGCTATCAGGTAGTGACAGGACTAGGGTGAATGGAGCAAAGCTGGAAGTGGTGAGATTTGGACTGGATGTGAGGAAGAAGTTCTTGAGCATGAGAGTGGTGAGAGCCTGAAATGGGTTGCCCATGGGGCTGGTTGGGGCCACATCCCTGGAGGTGTTTAAGGCCAGGCTGGATGAGGCAGTGGGCAGCCTGATCTAGGGTAGGGTGTCCCTGGGCATGGCAGGGGAGTTGGAACTAGATGATCCTTGTGGTCCCTTCCAACCCTGACTGATTATATGATTCTATGATTCTATGACCTTTTGCAGTCCCTTCCAACTCCTAGCATTCTGTGATTCTGTGATTCAGTGAAAGTAATCTAACATACCCTATGATTCACCATGGAATCAGAGGGGCTACCTTTATATATGGGATTTACTATTGCACAGAAACTCGTTGCAGTAGGAGATTAACTCAATTGCTATCATGAAATGCCCTTATCACACCAGGGGAAATAGCATTAATAAAATTTATGTCTTCCTGCTGAATATAGAACAATGTTTGTTACAATGTATTATCTAACACTTATCAAACCTGAAAAAAACTGATCTTGTAATTTTATTTCCTATTGTTTTATTAGTAAGAACAGCATGAAATCTGTGGTTTTTCTCAGGAGCAGGAACAAAAAGAAGACAGCATGAAGTTAAAATCTTGAGATCAATTGCGGTACATGGTATGAGCTAAAATCCAAAGTAACAGAGATTAAGAATCACTGATAACTCGTAGGGAAGAATTACGGAATTAGTGGGACAAACCCCTTAAAACTGTGTATTATTTGTTCTTTCTTCCACTAAAGGCACATTGTCTGGTTTGCAAGTGAATAATAAAAGCACATATATACTAAATTCCATAAAAAATAAGGACTGTGGTTGTGTGTGCACACGTGTGCATGTGCTTGTTTATATTTTATAGTAAAGCATAATCTAAATGCATCTAAACACATTATTCATATATTTATAAATCAATGTATTTAAGTTTACATTATAAATATGTGTAATTATGTGATATATAATGGAAAGATGATATTATGTCTTTTGGATACTTATGTATAATAAATAAGTTTAGCTTGATAGCACTGATGGATCTCAGCATGACCTTACTGGACTAAGAACTACATACTATAAAAAGAGAAAGAACCCTCTTGTAAAACCCTCTTTATATGCCTTCTCTTAAAAGAGAAGGCATATAAAGAAAAATGGTATCAGGCTAATAAGAATTTTTAAAGGAAAAAAATGAAATAGTGTGTAGAGTGTCCTTATTTACTTTTCACATAGTAACCTCACTGCCCACTCTCCTTTGTCTTGCTGCCTCACCAAGTCTGCAGCACAGATTTGATTTATGACAAGTTCTCTCTGTTTTATTACTAGCCATGAAGAAACACTGACTCTTTTTGAATGCAGGGTGCTCTGAAAAAGTAAAAAATAAGCAACTTACTGTATTTTCCCTATAGTAGGTTCCCAGCTCTTTCTACCCCCTAACAATCCAGTAATTTCTCTTGTTCACTTACAGGACTCTTATATTTGTTTGTTTTTATTTTGGGTTTTGGGTTGTTGTTTTTTTTTTTTTTTTAATCTATGTGATTGAATCCACAGTATTACTATTCTGCACAAATTGAAACCTACAAACCACATGATCCCAGTATATTTTGCTACAAAATAGATTTATTAAATACAGACTATCCTCTTTTCATTACTAGACATCTAGACTGCGAAGCAGTCCTTGAAAGGGAAGAGAAAACACATGACAACTAGTAATTTGCAAGAACTGGCTCTGCTTCAGTGAACAATAGCATTAGCTGAGATGGTCTCAAAGTCCAATAGTGAGCTCATAGGTCAGACAATACCAGACCTCCTTCAAATAGGAGAATGGCTTCTCTCAGACACTTTGTGTTTCTGTAAAAGTCTGTGTCATTTTGCTCAAATAAGTAGAGAGAAGGCAAGAAATATAGAGAATGAGAAACCTGTGGAAAAATGAAATGGAGAGAAAAGAAATTTTTAATTCTCTCTGGACCTAACTAATTATAAAAAAGAGAAAGATGGATGTCTCCAGTTTAAGTAAATAATTAGTAATTTTCTGCACTAAGAGAAATAGCTGAGTTCACAGATAAAGATTTAAGATCATAAGTGCTTAAGTGCAATGTAAGATATAGTGGGAAATACTCTTAAAAGGCAAATACAGTGACAAGAACTCCCTATTGCATTTAATAGATAATAAATGAGATTCCTCTTAGTTAATCTTTCACCTGTAGATTTTAGGCAAATGACAAGGATTTTTTTCAGAACACTTGGGCAGGGAGGGATAACAACTAGAAGAATGGTAGTTTAAATCATTCTGCAATATGTGATATGGATATAATTAAATGCTATGGAGGGTTTACCACACAGATATTGTGTATATGTAACACAAAGTTTAAGGGCCATTAAAACTAGGAAAAGATGAATCAGACAGGCTTGACATGTGGCATTAATAATCAAAATGTACCTGATAAACATTTATTAATTCTAGATTCTTTTATTAATACAGTAAGTATACTTAATAGAAGCAGAGTAGTAAGAAATGCACTGTCATTGTTATTAAGTTTATCAGGGGAAAAAAATTGAACAGCAGTAAATGGATTCATGTGCTCACTTTCAAAGAGATTAAAACCTACCTCATTTCTATCACACTTGAAGTTTCCTGCAAATATCTGAAAACTAGTGAGTACTCCTGTAAACTGATTCTAAAAAAAATTAAATTGCTGAAAATTATTTTAAAATATTATCTCTATTTTTGTTATTTACAATATTTTAATTTTGTTTCTTCTGTTTCTTTATTCTATCAAGGCAGTGAAGAATTCTACATGCTTTATGGACTTTGTGATAACATACTTAAGAGGGTGTTGTGTGTCAAAATATTGTATCAATTTGCAGATCAAATTTTCAAATATAATCACTGAGAAAAAAAAATTAAAATCATACTGTTTGCATTTTCTTTTCCCAAACTTCTCTTGGACATCTTTGAATCAAACAAAAAAAAAAAAAAGAGGCAAAATTTGGCATATCTGTTATCTGCAAGAATTTTTTACAGAACATTGCTTCTCAGCAGGCAGATAAATACTATGTGTCTCTAGTACTGAACATACGACAACAAGTATTTCCAGCCCCAGATGGAAAGGATGGGATTTCAACAGCTTATATTTCCAGCCTGTTGCCTTATAAATTTGTAAGCCCTGATTCAGACATGCACATGTATTTATTCTTAAGCATCTGCCATCATCTCATTAAACACATGTTTAAGTTTTCTCTTGAAAAGGGATGCTTTCCGGAAAAGAGATCTTGAGTGATACTATTCTCTGGTTCTAACACTGAATGTAGTCAATAAGTCTTGCAAGCTGCGGTTTAGAAAAATAGTTTCTTACTTTCAAATTAGCTTGATACATATGGTGGATTATCTTTTTTTTTTTTTTTTAAGAATGAGAGATTGTATGTGTCACATGTTTCCTTCTCTACTCTTCTTTTTAAAATTTTAATACATATTAAAATAACGGTGGGTTTGAATATTATTCATTCCCTCAGATTTTAAAAATACTAAGATGAGTTGAGTGAGAAAAGTTGGATTTTTTTTTTTTCATGTTACACATTTACAGAAGTTCTATTGTTTTTTATTGCAGCTGTTGGAATCAAAGCACCCACTTTTTTTGGTATAACCTCCACAGCAAGAAAAAAAATGTAGCATTGTGGTAAACAACAGAACACTCACAGTTGCTAGAGGATTTCATAGGAGTGCACAAGCAACACTAAGAACAAAGACCTGCTGTAGTCTATGTCTAAATCAATGGCAGAACTGCAGCTTTTAAAAACTAATTGACTAAATTCACTTGTAGCCCAGACACATGTGATCTAGAGGGACTTTGACAGGCTTGAGGAGTGAGCCTATATGAAGCTCATGAAACTCAACAACACCAAGCACAAAGTTCTGCACCTGGTATAGGGCAATGCCTGGTGCAAGTACAGGCATTAAGAACAACACTGCAAGGAATGAGTTGGAGATGGATGAAAAATTGGACCTGAGCTTGTAATGTGCTCAGAAAGTAAATCACACGGTGGGTTGTAAAAAAGAACTATGGCCAACAGTTTGATGGAGGTGATGCTCCCCGTCTGCTCCCACCTGGAATACTGTATCCAAATTTGAGGCCCTCCTGAAAAAAAATATATGAATCTGCTAAAGTGAGCCCAGAGGATGGTCATTAAAATGGTCAGAGGGCTGGAACGCTTCTCCTGTGAAGAATAGCTGAGATACTCAGAGCGGTTCAGCGTTTCAGTAGGAGGCTTGTAAGAAAGATTAAGACTTTTTACAAAGGCTTGTAGTGGCAGAACAAGTGACAACACTTTTCAGATGAAAGAAAGTGTGCTTAGATTGAACATAAGGATGATTTTTTTTTGGTAATGTGGATGGCAAGACACTAGAACAGGTGGCCCAAAGAGGTGGCAGATGCTCCGTCCCTGGAAACATTCAAGGTCAGATTGGGAAGGGTTTTGAGTAGCCTGATCTAGTGAGAGAAGTCCTTGTCCATAGCAGGTGAGTCAAAGTAGTTCTCTTCTATCTCAACTGATTCTATGATTTCATCATTCTAGTGAAAATTAAAAAAAAAAAAAAAAAAAAGTTAAAAAAAAGAGTTAAAAAAAAGGATACTAAGACTCCAACCTCTTACCAGATCCATACTTAATTCTGATATTGAATGGGAGACTAAAGCATAAATGTGATACCATGAACAAATCTCTTAATCCTTACTGATACAGAGCAATCTGAATCTTGGCAGCATTAGCCATATCACAGGTTTTCAGAAGCACTGCATGCATTGGTGTTACTTGGTAAGGCATTAATTCCATTTCTTTCCTAGTCTTAAAGGTGCATTGTGCAGTGAAAGCAACACCACCTACTAAAAAGCAGCTCACCTGTATGAAACCATAATACATTAAAATAACATTAATCCAAGCCTTGTAACACTGTAAAATAGGTAAAACATCTGGATGATTAAATACAATGGTGGGGTTAGGATATGAGCCTAGTTTCAGGAGAGTCAGCATGAGCCTGATGAAATGATAAAGAACACTCACAAATGGAGCTCTAATCCTTCTTTCACAAATCACACTTCAGCACTCTAACTTATTTACTTGCATTATCAATAATCTGGTTTAGTATTTTATCACTCTACTGCATTTCCTTTCAAGTCAATTACTTTGAATTACAAGCTCATCAGGCAATATGATGCCTCATAGTACACGTATGCTTCATCAGTAGAGAGTGAAGATGATGTCATTCTAAAGCCAGGCTCTCCTCTTCATAATCTCTGTAGCTCAGAGAGCATTCCCTCTGACTTAAGCATGTTTTTGAATATTTAAAGCTGCCTCATTTTATGGAAAGTTTAGTGTGAGGTCTGGTTACGATCCAGTGTGACTGCCTGAGATCTAGTGTGTGAAAGTCAAATGATGACCCTAAGATAAGATTTTTGAGCTTAATCAAACAGTGCAGATTCTATGCTAATGTTCACGTATTTATTATTTCTGAAAAGGCTTGGTCTTGAATGGTTCTGTTGCTTGTACATGCAACAAGCAAAAAATGAGTATACCAATCTTCAAAATATTAATTCCTTCAAAAGTGGACACTGTAATGCTATATTTTCTTTTTTATTCCTTTGTTAGAATAGCTACACAAGTTTGTCATGGAAATCATTCAAAATGTGAGCTACAGGATCATTCATTTGTGAAAAGACAGACCATTGTCAACTGCCTGGAAGATGTTGGTTGTTTATAACTTGGGGTATCTTTGGGTTTGGTTTTTTTTTTCTATCTATGAAGTAGGTTGAAAGAAGTGGCTGCTCCTTCCCTGGAGGTGTTCAAGGCCAGGTTCAATGAGGCCTTGAGCGACCTGTTCTAATGGGAGGTGTCCCTGCCTATGGTGGAGGGTTGAGGTCCCTTCCAACCTAAACCATTCTGTCATTCTATGATTCTATGATTCTAAGTACTATTGGAGTTTACACAGGTCTTTTTTGGGGTTTTTTTTGTTTTTTGTTTGTGTTTTTTTTTTTTAACACAACTGAACAGCTACATATATAGATGAAATATTGTTGCATAATATCTTTCCTTTCATAAATAATTTATGAATAGCTAATAAACACTTAAGGTTATGTATATGTGTGCATACTAAAATTGTCTTCTTCATGTATTTTGTACATGTATATATAAACTAAAATCTTAATTAGTACATTTCACTGTTTTACTAGAGTGTGCACGCTGAATAGGAAAAGAAGGCTTAAGGAATTTGCTGGTGCACTGATATTTCTGAGGTCAAAATCCTGTGATTGATCTTTAGTTTTAATTGTCATTTGATGCCGACTCCAGAAAAGGAAAAAAATAAAATAAAAAAAGCCACTTGTGAAATTACATTTATAAAGATGAATTGTTTACTTTTTGGATCAGGCATTAAACATTATGACTCAATTTATTTCATTGCCTAGAACTTACTTAATACAATTTTCAATGTGTCAATTTTATTTGGCTACCTTTTCCCATTATTTTATCCAGAAGTGATAGAAAACAATTAATTCTAGAGTTAGAAAATTTCCAAAACTTTGAGGTAGACTTAAATCCTAGTTGAAGTAACATTGGAAGAGCATATATATATACATATATACACACATACATAGAATCATAGAATGGTCTAAGTTGGAAGTGACCTCAAATATCATCCAGTTCCAACCCCCCCACTAGAACAGGTCACTCAAAGCTTCATCCAACCTAGCCTTGAACACCTACAGGAAGGGAGAACCCACAACCTCCCTGGGCAACCTGTGCCAGTGTCTCACCACCCCCATTGTAAAGAGCTTCCTCCTAACATCCAATTAAAATCTCTCCTCTTCCAGTTTAAATCCATTACCCCCTCATCCTCTCATTACAAGACCTTGCAAATAGTCCCTCCCCAGCCTCCCTGTAGGCCACTTTCAAATACTGGAAGGCTACTGCACAGTCTCCTTGAAGCCTTCTTTTCTCCAGCCTGAAGAGCCCCAACTCTTGTGGCCTGTACTCATAGCAGAGCTGCTCCAGCCCTCTGATCATCTTTGTGGCCCTCCTCTGGACTTGCGCCAACAGTTCCATGTCCTTCTTGTATTAGAGGCTCCAGAACTGTACACAGTACTCCAGATGAGAGAAAAGGGAGAGAATCACCTCCCTTGCCCTGCTGGCCATGCTGCTCTTGATGCAGCCCAGGACACAGGTGGCTGTCAGGGCTCCACACATGCACTGCTGGCTGACGGCTTTTCATCAACCCAGACCCCCAGGTCCTGTTCCTCAGGGCTGCTTTCCAGCTATTTGCCACCCAGCCTGGATTTGTGCTTGAGATTGCACCAACCCAGGTGCAAGACCTTGGCCTTGTTGAATTTCATGAGGTTGGCCTTGGCCCACCTCTCCAGCGTGTCCAGGTCCCTCTGGATGGCATCCCTGCTGTCTAGCAAGTCAGCTGTGCCACACAGCTTGGTGTCATCTGCAAACTTGCTGAGAGTGCCCTCGATTTCTCTATCCATGTCACTGACAAAGATGTTATATACACCCATAACCAGGATGTTGTCAAGGAGTATTCTTAGTTTAGGTCAGCCCATGATGAATTAATTCAAATATGTGATTAAACATAGCTCTAGTAATAGCTTACACAAATGTAAAACTTAGAATGTTAGGATGTACTGAAATACAGAATTTGACACAGAACTATGTTCATGTTCACATAGAGGCAAATACAAATGCACTGCAGAGATAAATATTTACCTGAAATGTATAAATTAATTTCTTGTTTGTCTTTACTATCTTACCTGTTCTGCTCCTGATGTCCCATCAAACCCAAGTATTATTTCAACATTCTTAATTCTTATATTGCTTCAAACTGATTCTTTTGCTATTGTTGTTGTTAAATTACCATTAAAATGTTTCTTCCTTCTCCTTACAGATTTGACATTTCTTCTCTGAAGCATTTGGGCTAGAGGCCAAAGTTGTTAGAAAAATCAGTCCCTGAGCAGTAACAAGTTTTATACACAAAAGCACTGTGATTTTAAAGTCTATTATCACATTTTTCTACAGCTATAGAAATGGGAGCTTCCTTTCATGGAAATGAGAAATTCCCATTTTCCCACTGGAGTGCCCAGCTCCAATTTCAAATTCCAAAAAGACAAAAGAAAACAGATGTTTAAAACTATTATATCTCTTTTAGGAACAAAAATGGGTTTCATAACAGGAGGTTTTAATAAACAATATTTTTCATTGTTTACCCCCCCAAAAATGAACATTTATCTTCAATGCAAAAGATTTTTATTCAAAATCCTGCCACAAAATCCCATAATATTCACAGTCTGAAGCCTCTGTAACTTTATAGACTGAAATATTTGTTTGGATTTCTTTATATCATACTGCAATACAATTTGATCAGATATTTTTCATCATAATATTTTGACTCTAGACCAATTTTTTGAGGAAATTGTGAACTTTTTTTCAAAAATAACTTTCAGTTAGCAGATAATTGAATATTTTTGCAGGGATGTTTGTGGGAAACCATTTTAATCAGCTCTCATTATTATTCAGATTTGTTTGGGTTTTTTTTTTCTGGAGATTTCAATAGTGAACATGTACCTGGGAAGTGGGAGAGGCTTTCAGTCTCTTGAAGCCTGACACAGGACAGCTACATTTCTCCAGAACTGATTGTGTGCTATGGGTGTATGCCATTTATAGCTTCATTTAATTTTCCTATGAAAAAAATATTTTATGTGAAAAATATATACATGTGTATGTTGCTGTGAAATAGACAGAATCTATTGTATATCTGAGTTAATGTTGGTACAGAAAATAGACAATTTGCTTTTCTTAACTTTCTCAGCTAAGCCATAATACTTTACATTACATTAACATAACTTTTCATGTTTAATATCCTTGCGGGGGAGGCTGAATTAAAAGAACGAAAAATTGCCCATGCTTAATAATATTAGCATTTAAGTTGTCCCACTAGACTTTAAAATTTGCACCTCATTAAAGCAAAGAATGTGCTTGAAGGACATATTGGAAGAAGGTAGGAATAGAAGAAGAAAAGTGCACAGGTAAATGGGTAAGGTAAATGAGGTAAATGGAGTAAGACAGCTGAATTTTGCTCTTTAGAATCTGAACTTTTTATAAATATTTGTTCTGTTAGTTTG
This sequence comes from Psilopogon haemacephalus, assembly GCA_013396835.1. Lineage (NCBI taxonomy): Eukaryota > Metazoa > Chordata > Aves > Piciformes > Megalaimidae > Psilopogon > Psilopogon haemacephalus. Next base: position 120,095 of record VWZI01016424.1, read on the forward strand.
CATCCATAAATCAAGAATGAGCTTTGAAACAGGGTATAAAACCTTATTAAAAGACAATAGCATTTAATCTCCTAGTTTAAGCAAGTTTAAGCATTACTAGTTGAGTGATGGTTTCCAGCATGGTTGAATTAATAGAACATCAGTATTTTTATTAATAGTTTGAGGGTTCTATCCTAGTTCAGAGATTAATAAAATATATTTTATATTTAACCGAAGCAACTTTAATTCCCTGTGGTAATTAATCTAAATGATTTTATCAGGACTCCTTCTAAGAAAACTGACAGTAGTACTTAATGTTTCCACAACATCTTTACAGACAGACATAGGCAGACACTACCCGAAAGCCTGATCATTTCTAAGGAGAACTCTAAACACAATTTTAAATACAAGGAAAGAAAAAGAAATAGATTGATGTTGTGTTTTGTTGGGTTGGCATTTTTTTGAGATGTGCACTTCATTTGCTTGCCTAGACATAGATATTTGAAGTGCCCTTCAATATCTAAGACACTCACACGAGAATATCAGCCAGAATCAGCTGTTGGCAAAAAATACCAACTGGCATTATATTCCTGTGTGTAACCACCCAAAGCCTTAGTAATTTCCAATAAAGTCAGTTAAGTTTTACTAAGTCTATTATTAACTCTCCACATCAACAAGGATTCATCTTTGTGCCTAAGGTAGGTGTGAACCAACTGTCATACTGGCAGGGCTCATTCAAAGCAAAGTCTCAATAATGTATAGACTGTCTACAACACTGTGCCTGCACAGCATTGCCTTCTGCTTTCTCCATTCGTTCAGTAAGTATGCACTCCACTCAAGTGATTTGGATGGCTAATACATCATTCCTTTTATGACTTATGCATCAGCTCAATCTTTAAAACAGCCTGAGCTTTTGATTCCTTGCTAACTATACTAGTAATTTATCTATCTGCTACATCCTTGTTACAGGAAGGGAATAGGCAAACGGAGAACCAGCTGGTATATTATCCACCTATTCCAAACAGACAGAGTGCTGATAAATACTTAGCAGTTAATACTACTTCTAACCCTGAGACATGGTTCAAGGCCAAGTTTTCATGCACTAATTGTGCTATTTCACAAAAAGCTTACCTCCTGGAAGCCACTTTCTGTTCACTGAAGAGGATAAACAAACACATTCTGTATGATTTGGCTCCCTAGATTAAATTATCTCTTTTGGATGTTTTGACCGCTCAACCAATCCAGGGTTTTTCAAAAGAAAATAAACATGATAGTATGGATTGAGTTTGGATAGAGAAAAAGGTCCACTTCATAAGGAAATTCTTGAAAAATCAAAGTTTAAAAAAAACTTGATCCTGTGTAATTTTTCTAATTTGCAGTGGCTATTTGAGAAAAATAGCCGTTTGCACACTCTCCTGTCAATACCACAGGAAGGGGATGGATGGAGGTGAAAAACAGTAAAGAAACCCTGACATTTGATACTGTGGGGGAAAAAAAGATACCAAAAGGAGGGACAGATTTAATTTCTTTTCACTGATGGATTGGGTAACCTTTAAGTTTTTTGCTGACTTCATAGAGAGCAAATAGAGAGGATTTTTACAGATCTGCTAAACTAGGGAGCTGGGGATATAAGTTTTCTGCAAAGTCATTATTCATGTGCTTTCTCTGGTTCTTAATCATAGAATGGTCTAGGTCAGAAGGGACCTCAAAGATTATCCAGTTCCAACCACCCACCATAGGCAGGGACACCTCCTACTAGATCAGGTTACTCAAGGCCTCATCTAACCTAGCCTTGAACACCTCCAGGTAGGGAGCACCCAGAACCTGGGCACTGAGCAACCTGTGCCAGTGTCTCACCACTGTCACTGTAAAGAACTTCCTCCTAACATCCCATTTAAATCTCCTCTCTTCCAATTTGAACCCACTACACCTCGTCCTGTCATTAGAAGACCTTGTCAATAGTCCCTCTCCAGCCTTCCTGTAGGCCCTCTTCAGATACTGGAAGGCTACTACAAGTTGTCCTCGAAGCCTTCTCTTCTTCAGGCTGAAGAGCCCCAACTCTTGCAGCCTGTCTTCATAATATGTTAGATCTGTGTTGTACTTAGAGTGCTCCTAGTAGAGCTTCTCTATCAGCACTTCCTAATTCCCAAGATGAGCTGAGGCATACTACCAGAGGTTCATTCTGTCTTACAGGTGACCATTACTTAAGTTACCTATCCATGTTTTCACAAAGTAATGGGAGGATGGAACTGGGAAAGGGTTCTAGCTGTGCTGTGGTCAAGTAGATCTTGAGAGAAATTCTATTTACTGGTCTACACTCATGATTTTATGTTGAAAATTTTTCCTGCCAATTCAGAGCCAGGCCCAAAAATACTTTTAGAGGTAAAGAACATGTATAGTAGTTCTTACATCCTTTGAATCATTGTTGCAGTTCAGTTTACACAGCAGCATAGGAGCAGGCAACATTCTGATTTAAAACAGTATATATACAATTGAAAGGACTCAATGGATTGATGCTACTCTAATCATATAGCACATACTTCAAATGACCAGTACAATGCATGGATCTCTTGTGTTCGCTTTCATGACCTTTTTCAGTAAACTAAATACTTTTATTCTATTTAAAATAAGTCTTTTTTTTTTTT
>VWZI01016424.1:122804-139742 GCA_013396835.1 Psilopogon haemacephalus
AATAATCAATTCCCTCTTGGTTGGAGTCGTTATCAGAAGAAATATCAAAATAAGAATTTCCAATGAAGCTATTCCATATGATTCAAGGAGTTATCTCACAGAATCACAGAATGGTAGGGGTTGGAAGTGACCTCTGAAGATCATTGAGTCCAATGCCACTCCCACAGAAAGATCACCTAAAGAAGATCACAGAGGAGCACGTCCAGGAGGGCCTTGAAAATCTCCAGAGGCAGACTCCACCACTTCTTCAGGTGGCCTATTCCAATGCTCTGTCACCCTCCAAGTAAAGAATTTTCTTCTCATGTTAAATGAAATTTCCTGTGTTAAAGTTTTTGCCCATTAACTCTTGTTCTGTCACTGGCTGCTACTGGAAAGACTCTGGCCCCATCTTCCTGATGCTCACCACTTAGATATTTGGAAGTATTAAAAAGAGCTTTACTCAGCCTCCTCTTCTCTAAGGTAAACAGACTCCATGTCTCAGTTATTAGGACACATGACACCTGTTCATATACCTTCATATCTAGATACAAATATCCTGGAGAAGAATTAAGGTACCCAAGTGACTTGCATAGTGAAACTGAAATGATGGTCACATTTAAATCTTGGAAGAGCAATGAACTTCCTTATCAAGGGCTGATATGAAAAGGCTGAGTTCCCTGTAGTTATATAAATTCTATTTAATACTAACATATCAGACAGGAAAATGTATTATGAAAGACATTCTTATTATACTTTTCCTCATTGGCTTTCTGGTGACTGATCTGGCTAAACCAATATTCCCTTCTGCAGGCAATCCTTTGCCATTTCTTGCTGTCCTACCTTCATTTTTTATCTGTGTGGTAACTGTGCTGGTTTGAGGCTAATTGGAATATTTTAATGATAAAAATTAGATTATAGGCTGTGAAAAGAAAATAATGGTGATGTCTGCTTCACTCACAGGTTTGCTGAGATGTATAAAAACAACAACCTGTCCTTCTCTCTGGCTTCTAGCTGGATCATTCCTGCTTCTCCCCCTTGGCCAATCTTTCCAACTCACCTTGCATATAAGGCAGATTCTGAGACAAGAAAGGGGTGTGGAAAGAAGGTGGAAGTGTGGATGGGAGCCCCTCTTGGGGACTCTGATTTCTGGGAGGGGTATTTTCTGTATTACTTTTAACTTGTATATGACTGTAAATATTTGCAATATATTGTAAATATATGCTGGTATATTGTGCAAAGGTGTGAAGATAAAACTTCATTCCTTAACTTCCAGCCAGCTGAGTCTAGTCTGGGTGAATTCATTGGGGGGTGGGGGGGTAGGAAGGGGAAGACGGGGGGGGTTAGTAACTTCCAAAACCATCACAGCAACACAAGGGCAACTGTTCTATATATGTACAGGCAAAAGTGGATTATTATCCAGTGGGACCTAGTGAATGCCTACTGTTTGACATTTTTAACAATACCCTATTGACTAAATTTAGGAAGAATTGAAAAACAAAAAGATTTTGAGTAATGACAAGGACTGAGCTTTCTTGCAGTAAATAAGGATAAGGCTAGAGACAAACAGTCAATCGTTAATATTTCTGTCAGTAAGAAATGGGGCAAAAGAGGCAGCATTAATGGCAATTGATGCACAGGAATTATAGAAGGGAAAAAAAAAACCCAAAAATACAACAACAAAAAACCCCAACCAGCCAACCAAACAAACAAAACTTGAATAGCAAACATAAAGAAACTATCAAAAATCAAGTCATAAATTACCAAATAAACCCTAACTATAATATCCTAAGTGAACTCAGCTTTCAACCATACAGTCCCTGAAGGAAGAAGGAAATCTTCCAAGCACTGTCTTTCAAAAGGAGTGTACAAAGAGGTAGCATTCACTTCCTAATGTTTCTCAGACAAGCTCTTTTCTTCTCAGATACTGAAAGAGAAGAAGCTGTATGATCACTAGTGAGTTATGTATTATTACATATGCTTACTCAAATAAATATAGTACCTACCTTTAAATTACTCTGAAGGGGTTTTAGTTGGTTTTTTTTGGTTTGTTTTTTTTGTGTGTGTGTGTGTGTTTTTTTCTTTTCCTGATTTTACCCACAGACTTTTAATCTATGTATATGCAAGCATCATCCTCTTCAATTCAGTGGAAATCTTCTACACAGAGAACAGACTCTCTGGTTGGATAGTTTTCTAACTATTCAAAAATTTCTCAACTCAGACTATATCACTGTTGTAGTCTTGGATGTGCCAAAAGTTAATTTCTGAAAACAAATTGCCATTATAAAAAAAAATGAAGGCAGAAAAAATTATTGAGTGCTTTGTTCTTTTAGCATATTTTGCCATGGTTGATGTATCTTTGTAGAATGATCTGCCTCAGAATTATCAGGGGAAACAATCTTCCCCCTAGCTGATCGCAGTATAGGTGGTCCTTTCATGAATTTTTATCTGACATATTTTTCTTTTTTCCATCATGTTCTTATTGTGTATAGAGAAAGGGTTTTACAGATCAGAAAAAAAGTTTCAATGACAAGTACAAAAGACTAACAAAAGGAAAAAATCCTGCATATAACAATCTGAAGAAACCCCTTGTAGCATGATGTCCACAGTGGTGTCAGCTTCAAAACCTTCTCCATTTTGATGAGAGGAAAAAGCCAATTAGATAAGTTATCCCAAAGCAATGTCAAAAGCCTGCAAATTACAGCAGCTATAAAACCCAATCCCCACTGACTTCTACAAACATGTAAATTAATGCTGTTGAAAAGCAATGTAATCAGGTTTCATTTATCACTATAGTATCTTCCAATATTGAAATATCTGCTGAGACCTCATAGCAATCTATGTACATCATGGGCAGTTTATTTAAAGAAATAACAACTGCTACTCATCAGCTCCACACCCAACTTCTCTAATTGTCCCAAAAGTAAGCAGGGAAACTAAAATTCAAGAAGCGACCTATTGCGCTATTTGCTTAGGCTAAAATAGAATCTACAGCATTCATTTCCAAGGTGTGTTGAATAGACTAAAGAGCAAGTACCTTTGCTTTTCCAAAATTAAAACAGGCTTTAAATCTCATCTGAATCTGACTTAATACAAGAAACACATGAAAACTCACAAATACTGTGCTTCAAATATTTTTGAGTCCATGGATAATAAATTAAAGATTTCTCTACATATCAGTGTGTGTGCACACTCCTATGCTATGTTAAAAACATTACTTCCAATTGTATTCAATTATTATGCACTTTCTGGGCCATTCATGATAGATAAAGAAGCAATGGTTGATATTTTTGGCTGTAACAATCTCTAAGTCTTAGGGGCTCTCCATAGGTGAAACAACATTACGATATTTCAACACTATTTCACAATAACTGTTGAAATAAAACCCTGGACTATCTGAAAGAATTCAAAAAGACTGAGCTGTCAGAGTCTTTACTGTGCTTTTCTGCTAATTCCCTACTTCCCTGCGTATAAGTTTCAAAAGCAGACAATACTTTCCAACTGCAAGTCTCTTGTCAATGAAAAGCAAAGAGTAAAGGAGAGGGGAAGTAAGAATTGCTCATTTTAGATCTCTCTCCTGTACATTTTGATTCCTGGTAAACCAGGCAAAATCCACCTCATCTTTGTCTTCAGAAACTACTATTTTTCTTACCAAGCATTTGGATCTGCATGCTTTTATTCTGTGGAAATCATTGGCAGCAAAGATATATGGCTTAACTTTCAGGGCTCTGTCAGATAAGCACTCAGCGTAGCTCATCCATGTTTCTTACAGAGATTTCCACTCTGTATGTGTAGTTAACTGTCCCAAAGCCTCTGTTTCTGCAGTTTACTGAGTGTCATGTTAAGGCAAACTATTTTCACTGATAAACTGAGCTTGAATACTGTATCAGAAACTGAAATAGTTGATATGCCAGAGTAGAAAGCAGTAGGAGGGAGAGCTGGGTGCAATTCCAATGTTGGCAAACCTGAATTTGTCAGTCACCTTTGAAAGTATTAGTCAAAATTATAATTAGTACATTATTCAAGACTATATATGCATCTCAGGATAAGATCTGTTAAGAGGTATGAGAGAGATATTAGCAGTGCTTAGTATAAACATAAACCATTGACAACATGATTTCTAAAAGCTGTATCCTGCAAATGCAGGATATTAAAAAAATCTGTGGAGATTTATTTTGAAGACAGCTAAGACATCTGGGATTCATCTTATGCAGCTGCTTTAGAACAAAGTTAGTTGAAGATTTGTTTTCCAGAACATTGTTTGGTCTGTTTTAATTCAGTGCTGGTTGGTGCAAGGTAAACTGGGGTCAAAATGGTGATTTCAGCTTTTCCTACTCTGAATTCAAACTTGCCTTGCAGATTTGGTAGTCAAAATTTTATCTTACTGTAGCTTTCTCAGGATTATCTGATTGGAGTTTTAAGCCTTGGCACAAATGTTCTCTGAGAGCAGTGAAGAGATGGAACATATGCTTCCAAATATACCTTAGAAATAGAACATCTTAAGAGGCCATAATTACTCACAGCCAGAAATCCTTCCCTCTAGGGAAAATAGACTTACTGAATCTCATTCAGTGACAAATATTGACAAGCTCTGTGCCACACTATGTTTTTCTCACACAGTTTTGTCTAAGAGGTAGAATAGAGCAGCATCAAATCAAGGACAGCTTGGATAATGTTGTGGTTCAGGAAAGACAATCTTTTGTCAAGTTCCTGGTAAATGAAACAAATGCAATGTACGTCACCTTGTAGACAGCTCGTAGAGCCTCTGTCAGTGCAGCTGGTTTTCTCTTCCATTGCCCCTAAAACACAGATAATAATAAAAGTAGGAGCATACACTGTGGGTGGCATTTGGACTGCTTCTCATGTGAGATGAAGAGCAGGGCAAGACTTTCTGCGTCTTCTTTGCCTGCCCTTACTATCCTTGCATGATACCATCTACCTTGTGTACCTGGCTGTCTCTTTGAAAAGCCTCCTGCTAGTCAGGGCTCACATCTGCTGCATGCAGAGACAGCACAGGGGGTGAGGAGGAGAGGGAAAAGAGCCCTCAGGTGTGAGATGGGAAATGGCTCTTGGTTCTTGGTATGTAAAGTGGGAAAACATGCTGGAATCTAAAGCTTTCTGAAAGATGTTTTCTACATTTTAGTAGTGCTAGACTAAGACTTTGCTTCTCTTTGTGTTTTTTTTTTAAGTGGAATAAATTGCATATCACTGTTTTGTTAACTGAACTAAGCACCTTTGGACAAGTCTCTTCATCTTCCTGTGCTTGTTTTCCCCGTTTTCCTTGTCTAGTCAGATTGCAAGTTCTAGATATCACACATATACATACATACATATTTGAGTTCCTCACATTATAAGAGTTCAGTCCTCACTGGCATTTCTACAAATGAGTTAAATACAAATAATTTCTGGCAGTTCGTTTCTTAGGGTCTTTTTCAAGTTCGTCCTTAATCACAGAATCAAAGAACAGTTTGGGTTGGAAAGGAACTTTAAAGGTCATCTCGTCCAACCCCCCTGCAGTAAGAAATGCTTGGACAAGTGGTCCAAGAAGCTTCTGATTTTATTTTATTTTACTTCATTCAGCAGAGATGGACTTAGTTTTAACTTGCCTGTTCTGAGGTGCCAACCTAATCTCACTCCAAGTAGGGGAGGATCTCTAAGCCAAAAACAATCGTACTTTTGCACATAACTATATATATGGCTATATAAAAAGTTGTTAAAATTTACTACTTCCATCAGCCCGGGACTATTCTTGGCAGTGTGTCAGCTGTGAGTAAAGCTATCTTGATATGGATGAATTAAGCCACTTTGTCTAATCTGGTATTTTGCATTTCGCTTGTTGGGGCAAATTCCTAAGATAAAGTAGTTTTTTTTTTTTCATTGAGGCCTGAAGCTTTTGGTTTTATTTTTCCACAAATCATATTATAATCCCATTCATTAACAGAGTATTTGTGAACAATGTATCAGAAATGGGTATTTTTTATTAATAAAGAAATATCAGCAAATCCTATGCTATCTGGGACAGCTTCATTCTTGAGTCAAGGTTGCAAGTACTCAGTAAGATGACATATAAAATGTTTTAAAGTATTTTATAGTATTTGTCTGAAAATCCATCTGATCTTGGTCCCTGCTTTAAGCTCAAAGATAAAATTTCACCTGTTTCTGACATGAAAATGACTGTATGTAAATTCTATTTTGATCTGAATGTCTGTGTGTGTATGAATTTGAGAGCAAGACAGGCTGACAGAGAAGAGATTTAAAGGCACGGTATAAATGTGTGTTATATATGTGTATCTGTACTTCAAGATGTACAGTACTAGCACAATTCTGATTGAAAATATGAGGATCAGGAATATTGGCTCACATTGCTAACTATCCATTCTTCTCAATCTGTGCCTCCCTATATGAAACAGATGGTTTGATATTTTGCAGTGATATAGTAAGCATTCCCTTGTCCCAAGCCAAATATGCCATCGGCAAATTCATTCCTGCTGTAAATTATAACTCGGTTGTCAAATTAAGAATGTGACGTTATAAGAGACCTTGTAGCACTAAGCAATAATTTACTCATCACTGTGTTTGAATCATACTAATTTTTGTTGTGTCCTTCAAACAGATGCCTTTCCCATTCGGTGAGTTCATGAGAAATACTTCTCTACTCTCATTTCTTCTTTGTCACTAAGTAGATTTACTCCTCCTTGGATTTCTCTAGCCATGTTTGCTCAACATCACTGAGAGTAATATCTTTCTGCCCTTGGAGTTAAAAAAGCCACTAAACTTCTACATCACAAGAAAAAAAAAAGAAATACATGATCCTATTGAAATATACAAATAGTTGTAATGTATTATACTTTATCTTTCAAAGTTAAAGAATATTATTTACCTCTCCAATAACCTGAAATTAGTGTTTATATCTATTAATTAAATGAGGCACGTTCCTTTCTAAGAACAACTATTAAACCATTATATGTACAAGACTTACAAATTATCCTAAAGTTGTAGACTCACGGTCATATCTTGTGAGAAGAAAAGGGCTGTGGCCTTCTCAAAACTGAATAACATAGTATTTACAAATGTTAAGTCTGTTCAGAATGGAATATTCTTACTCATTCTCTGCTTGAAAAAAAAAATCAAAAGTGGAAAATACACAAACAGTAGTATTTCTGTGATGTACTCTCCATAAATTCAAATATTTCCAGTAGATACATGTGTTTATATACAGCGGGAGGGGTCTAGCTTGGACTTAGATTGTACTGCACCAGAGAATATGAAGAAAGGATAAACAGTTTTCAAACTCATCTAGTAACTAACATTACCTCATAACCACATTGGCATGATTTTATGATAGGACCATATTTGAAGTTCACTTTAAATTTTTATTTCTGCTATGAGCTTTCATCCTCCATCTGCTTTGCACCATGACTTGTTTCTATTTCCCTAGCAAACATGATCAACCTTCTATTCTCTATCTTGAGAGACTGTTCATATCAGATCCCACTTGCAAAAGGCAATATGGATGTTCGTTTCTCTACCTTACTCTCTTAAACACCTACTCAAAAGACTACATTCTGAAGCATCCATATGGTATATCACATGGAATACTAGCCTTCAGTTACGTACTGTATAATCTCCCTGGTTGTAAGCTGCAATAGATTCACACATTACTGCAGAAAAAAAGAGAAAGAAGGCATGTCTTATGATTCACAAGTCTCAGGGAACTCTAGTATTAAGCATACTGCAGCCTTTACAGTTTGTACATGGCCAATTTGCTTCAGAAGGGGCTAACGTTAGGGTAAATATGTTGTTATTCTATGGCAGCTGTCTTCAAAGTTGTAGGAAAGTGTCTGGCTTTCTTTTATAAGTAACTTGAAATAAATATTATACAAAAATCTCATGCTTGACCTATGTTTTCCATATTGTGGAAGACAGACAGAGGAGGCTGAATAGCAACTTAAAACAATTGACATGGAAAGGAAACCATGGTACCAGAAAGCAAAAACAGACCAGCAACTGCATCTCATAGTGTGAATTAGATGTAGATATGAATTACTTGGGGCCCTTAATGAGGCACGAATTATAAAAATATTTTCTATTTTCTGAAAAGCCTTGCCCCCAAACTATATACGAACTAGTTAAATTTTACTTATGGATTCTAATTCAGTTGGGAAATCTTCTCAAGGATGCTTATGGGCACTTTTAGTAATTTAGGAAAATCAGAAAAACGGAAAAGGCTAAGTCACAAAATAGGTTTAGCACACTTATAAATAAAAGGTAGCCCATACCCTAGGGAAACTCTGATCTACTCACAGTGGTGGAGTAAGGAACTTAGAGATAGTCACCTGGCTCCTTTGTGGACAGTGTCTGGAACTGCAAATTATACTCCAGTTGTGGATCCACACAACAAAATACAACGGAAATAAAACCCCATCAAAGTCAAAATGTCTCAGAAACCGCTTTCACAAGGTAAATCTCATGAAGCATCATGGCCTTAGTGCAGGGAAATGCTGAACTGCTCAACATGTTCCCACGAGCAGCTATGCTTTATAGCAGAGGCAGGCCCTTCCAGGAAGAAGCTAGGATGCAGTGGTCTGAAAGCAGGAACTGTGCACTTTTTCATCACTCTTCTTCAAGATCCACCTAGTCAATGTGTCCAGTTATCATGTATATATATATGCTGGGTCTGATTTGCTTTTCCCTGTTCAAGCCCACAGGAGTGGGAGAAGCAGCTTCTTGCCTACTTCTTCCCCCATTCAAACCTGCGGAGCCAGAGGTGGGGGAAGTGAAAACAGTTTTGTGCCGCTTGCAAACCTCTGAAGATGGAGGGTGGGGAGGGGAGTTTGGAGTACCTTGCCACAGCATAATGAATGAAATTTGTTGCAACAATATAGGCAGAAACAGCTGAGTTGATGGACAGACAAAACCAGCTCCAGACTGAGCTTCCTCATTTATCTTAAGCACTCACCAAAGGTAGAGCAGGTGATCATTTAAAAGATTTGTCATACTATTGACAACTGAGGAAACCTAGATGATCTTCTTAGGCTCAAATTTACTTTTTAATAGCTATATAAATAGCATAACTCCTATTTAATTTTAAATAATTGTCTGTATTCCCTCTGTTATCCAGAACGTAAACATTTCAGCATGTTTGAAACAGAAACTGTTGACAGTGTGTTCAATAGGACACTTCAGAAGATCAAATTTTATTTGCATTCCAAATTCAGGCATGGAAAGAGCTACTCCTAAAAGTAAAACACAGCATGGAAAGCATCATTTTGTTTTCCAACTTTCTTTTCATGTTGACAATAAGTAGCAGATGTAATGTTCTGATTATACTCTACAAAGATTGGCAGCGAGAATGTAGATTGAAGCTGTACAAAACGGCCTTGATTCCGCCTCATTTTAGTGTATTCTCCTATTACAGGAAGCCATCCTTCTAAAGTGAATGCTGACATTGTCCATATGGGAAAAAGGATGCATTTGAAAGCATCTCCCCAGAGGGTGAATGTGTTTGCCTTTTTTTGATATATCTCTAACTCCAGGGAAACAACCAGCATCATCCACAATTGTTAGAGGAACATCAAGCTGAATAGCCCTTGGCTTCTGAAGTAGAAACTGTTTAGCCTTGGCTTTAGCAAAGACTATAAAATTGGACACTGATTCCTAAGTAGATCATTTCAGTTCAAATGTACTTATCACCGTAACAAGCTCTACCACTCATGCTTAAGTGTAACAATAAAGAACAAACAAACCTAAAGACCTTGGTGTCTGCCAGAGGTAGATGAAATGCACCAAAAGACTTCTCATGAAAAGACTTCCCTGAAATACTGCTGGATCTGTAACAACTTGAGACAAAATATCCTCATTTTCCTCTAATTTAGAAAAGGCTGCACTTTCACCTTCTCCCTGTCTTAAGTATAATGTCATCATGGCACATATTTTTTGAAGTGCATAGACTATGTCCTGTCTCATTTACTGTATCTGACCATCTGAAAAGCTCATGAGATTTTCAGATTTGTCCAAGCATTTTCTGAAAGTGTCTAATTTTGTCTTAATGGAAATATAATTTCTTACTTCGCTAATACAACCATTCACTTGAGCCATTCCTTCCCTAATTTTAAAGGCTAGGTCTTCTTCTGATATTATTATTACACTTGTCATGAAAATGAGAAGAGGAGGGAAAGAATTGGAATTATGACTCCCTGGTGAATTGCATGTGTGGTTATGGAAATCAAGGATGTGATGTTCATTTTAAAGTGTCACCACAGCAAAAATAAAAGTCAGTTCAAGAGCAATAAAGTATTTGAATTTGGAACAATACTATGACAATGAGAGGCATATACTTTACCTATCACCTACAAGTTCCACTGTAGCACCTAAGAATCACAGTCACACAAATACAAGGAAGGTTTGGGAAAAGGGGAGAGGTGGGAAATCCAGATAAAAACCAAACATTATCAGCGGGCACTTATTCCTATTTCTTACTTCTTTCACACAACTGTGTATAATTTTCACTATAGATTCCATTATTTTTATTTTTTTTTGACAATATATTTGATAGATTTCATTTGTGCCACAATAGGATTTTGCACCAAATGCAATATGGCTAACTCTCCAAACAATAAGAATTTACACCATAGTAAGGTGCATCAAGATGGACAATTTAGTTAGTTCTCAGAGCAAGAGGAATTCAGAAAATCTATCTGTTTTTCCCATGTCTTCTGAGTTCTGAAATTCAGTTCATCTGCACAGAAAGTCTCAGCACTTGCCATGGTATTTGAAGACTGAAAGCAAATCTATCAATAATAATTTCATTTTGCATTCTTCAGTGAGGAAAAAGCTTTTATTTCTCTAGAAAACTAGTTCACCAAGAGAAGGATTTTTGGTTTTTTTAGCTTTCTTATCTTAAGATCTCAGTCAGACGTATACACACATATACACATATGAAAAAGACAAAATTTGTAAAAAAAACCTATGGTTTGTGTATATATATATATATATCTATATCTATATATCAATCATCATAGAATCTTAGAATCATTAAGGTTGGAAAAGACCTTTAAGATCATTGTGTCCAACTGTAACACAACTACCATGACTACTAAAGTATATCCTGAAATGCCACATCTACATGCCTCTTGAACACCTCCAGGGATGGTGATTTCACCACCTCTCGGGCAACCTGTTCTAACATCTCACCACCTCTCACTAAAGAGGTCATATCCAGGCTAAATCTTCCCTGGCACAACTTAAGTCCATATCCTCTCATCCTATCACTTGTTACATGGGAGAAGAGACCAATACCAGACTTACCACAACCTCTTTTTGGGTAGTTATAGAAATCAATAAAATCTCCTCTTAGCTGCCTCTTCTGCAGACTAAACAATCCCAGCTTCCTCAGCCACACCTTTTACAACATGCCCTCCAAACATCTCACCAACCTCAGTAAACTTCTTGGATGTGTTCCAGGAGCTCAACATCTTTCATATACTGTGGCACCCAAAACTGAACACACTACTCAAGCTGTGGCCTCACCAGGGCCAAGTCCATGGACACAATCAATTCCCTTCTCCTGCTGGACATGCTGTTCTTGAAACAGGCCAGGATGCTGTTGACCGTCTTGGCCACCTGAGCACACTGCTGGCTCATGTTCAGGCAAAACTACAGTGGCACCCCCAGATCCATTTCCAGTAGGCTGCATTCCAGTCACTCTTACCAAAGCCTGTAACTTACTTGGTTTTATTGTGATGAAAGTGAGGGACTTAGCACTTGGCTTTGTTAAATCTCATCACATTGGCCTCAGCCCATATATCTAGCAGTGCCTTCCTTTACCAGATCAACACCCCCACTCAATCTAGTGTCATCTGCAAACTTGTTGAGAGTGCACTTGATCCCCTCATGCAATTCACTGATAAAGTTATTAAACAGAACTGGGCCCAGTACAGAGCCTTGGGGGACACTGCTTGTGACCTGATGCCAACTGAATTGAACTCCGTTTGCCACAGTTCTTTGGGCCTGGCCATCTATCCAGTTTTTAATCCATCAGAGAGTCCACCTGTCTATGCAATGGACTGCAAGTTTCTCAAAGAAAGTGCTGTGAGAGACACTGTCAAATGTTTTGTCAAAGGTTCAGGTAGACAATGTTCACAGTCTTTCCCTCATCCACTAGGCAGGTCACCTAGTTATAGAAGGAGATCATGTTGGTAAGGCAGGATTTGCCTTTCATGAACCTATTCTGGCTGGGCCTGATCTCACTGTTATCCTGCATTTGCCAGGAAAGCACACACAAGATGAACTGCTGCATAATCTTCCTCTGTAGCGGGGTCACTCTGACAGGTCTGTAGTTTCCCAGATCCTCCTTTCAGCACTTTTCATATGTTGATGTCCCATTGGCAAGCATCCAATTGTCTGATACCTACAATATTAACCAGGACTGCTGATAGATTGTGAAGAGTGCCTTGGCAAGTTCTTCCTCCATCTTCCTCAACACTCTTGAGTGAATTCCATCTGATCCCATAGACTTGTGAATGTCCAGATGGTATAAGAGGTCATTAACTGTTTCTTCCTGGATTATGGAGAGCTGATACTTCTCTCCATCCCTATCAGAAGACTGAATCCCCTGAGGATGGCTAGTCTGACAATTAAAGACTGAGGGAAAGAAGGCATTAAATACGTTATCCTTTTCCTCATCCTTTGTAGCAATGTCCCCTCCAGCATCCAGTAAAGGGTGGACATTCTCCTTGGCTTTTTGTTATTGTTGTTAATGTGTTTTCTAAAACCATTTTTTGTTATCCCTCCTGGCAGTGGTCAATTCTAGCTGGGCTAGATCACTGCACTCTTCTTGAGTTGCCCATCCCTCTTTCCAAAGGTGGTAAACACGTTTTTTCACCTGAGCCCTTGAAAGAATTCCCTGTTCAGGCTAGCCAGTTGTCATTCTTGACAAAGTGTTTTATGATGAACGGGGACAGCCTGCCCCTGTGCCTCTAAGACTTTCTTCTTGAAAAATATTCAGCCTTCCTGTCCTTTCAATACTGTCTCCCAAGAGACCCTCTCAACCAGTGCCACGAATAGTCTGAAGTCTCCCCTCTGCAAGTCCATGGTAGTGTCTTTCATGGCCCTCTTGTACCTAATTCACCAAGAATTGAGAATTCTATCATTTCATAGTTGTCATGACCCAGTATCCTGAGCCAGCCCTGAGTGATAGGAGGTGTTCTACTAAGACACAAAAATTTCCTTTGGAATAAATAAAAAATAATTGACACCAAACAGCTGATGAGTAGGTTTATTAGACTGGACTCTGGCAGAGGGGAAAAGAGAAGAAAAAAGAGAGAAGGAGAGAGAAATAGAGCTTAAAAAGTAAAGGGAAAAGAAAGATATCACTACCCTTAGTTCCCAGAAGGTCGCACTGGCATAGTGCAAGTTCCTGGTGCAGAGTGTACATTCCAGCATGGTATTCTGTAGTAGATGCAACATGTGGACCCTGGAACTTGTGGTACTTTTACATCCTCTTGTCAAGACGTGAGATTTGTGCATAAGTGACATGTGCACTGAGAGGTGTCATTGGTCTTTCAGAGCTGTTTCAGTAGTTTTCAGAAGGGAATACCTACCTACCTGAAATTCTCTCTTCTCATTCTTAAGCCATATGCCTAGTTAGCAGCTCTCTCCCAGAGCTATTAAGGCCACTACCCTGTCTATTCAAGACAGGTATTGTCACACCTTGTTTAAGACAACACACTGATTAAGAGCTATCAGCCTACCCTGTTAAGTGTACTGTTCTGAGACTAAAAAGGATTGGACTATCACAAAGTTTGCTAAGCCCAAGATGCCCAAGACCTCCATATCACCCACCAGTCCTCTGTTTGCAAACAGCAGGTCTAGCAAGGCTGATTTAGGTAGGCTGATTTACCACCTGTGTCAGGATGTTATTTTCCACACATTCGAGGAACCTCTTGTTTCTTCTTTGTTGTGCTATATTTCCAGCAGACATCAAGTAAATTGAAGTCCCCTATGAGAACAAGGGCTGATGATTTGAAGCCTTCTTCCAACCTCTTGCTTCATCTTCTCATCCTTCTTGGGTGTCCATAACAGTTTCCCAACAGTATATCTGCCTTGTTTGCCTTGCCCCTAATCCTTACCCATAAGCACTTGACCTTAACATCAGTCATGGAGTTTTACTCAATCAAAACACTTACTAACATGCAGTGCCACTCCACCACCTATCCTTCCTTGTCTATACCTGCCTGTCCCAAATAGCTATGTGTCTAGGGCTTTGAGCATAGGTTTTCTCTAGCCCATTTCTTCTTTGAATGGGCATTTCTGAATCATTAAATATAAAACCTGACTTTAAAAATTAAAAATTACTGGAAGTGATCTGCTTAGTGCTGTGAGAATTGAGGCCCAGCAGAACAGGAAGAATAGCAGCTTTAATCTTCTATTCAGGAAAGGCAAAAAATCAATACTGGATCCAGCTTTATGATAATGAATGTGCAAGTACATGGTCATAATACTCATAGCAAAACAAAGTTGCGTAGAGCTGCAGAGATCTCTTCTGACCCCAGTTCAGAAATAAATTCTAGGTCAATAATACTACCAGCCATAGCTCTTTAGCCACTTGTACCATAAAATTTCTTAATGTTTAAATTTTACTGCCTACTACTGGAAAAAAAAATAGAGCAGTTATCTAAATAGAAGTGTTTTATAATAAGCAATTAAAAAAGCATACTGGGGCTAAGTGCCTAGAAACTTTAGAAAAAGATCACTACCACAAGTCTTATGGTAACATTCAATCTGAACTATTTCTTTCTAACTTACTATTTGTGACATCTTTGGCTTTTACATTGGCCCCATTCACTTCTGGAACAATGTACCTCTGTAGATGCTTCCTTATGAATTTCCTCAAGAAGACATACCAATCCATAAAAATGTCTATCTTAAAGACATGTTTAATCAAGGGTTGTTTCCCTCCTCATGACTTGATATGGTCACTATGAAGAGCTATATTTCATGAGCCCAGATCAAAAACCAGTTAAGACTACTACACATAGACATGGCAGAAGCAGGCATTGTTAGCCATCAGTAACACAAAAAGCTCAGCAACAGGGATGATGCAGTTGGGCAAGACAAACCTGGCAGGCCAAAGACATCAGAAGTTCACCATTACCCCAAGTGAAAACTACCTTGGGACATGTCAAAGCTTTAAATCCTGCTGAATAAACATACCTGTGTTCATGTTTTGAAAACCAGGCTTGACAATGTGAGGAAGTTTTTTGAAGAAGCATGTATCAGCAAATTTAGAAAACTGAATGCTCATATATATGATGTATACATTAAAAAGTATCTTAGCAAACTGTAACACAGAGAAAACATTGACCTTGAAAGGATATTTTAGTTGCTGAACAGGCTGGATTGCTGGACAAAGGTTAACCACATGAAGTTCAGTAAGGACAAGTACAGAGTCCTGTATCTGGGCAGGAATAACAACAGACACCAGTACAGACCAGGGGATGCCCTGATGCAAAGCAGCTCCATGGAGAAAGATCTTGGAGTCCTAGTGGACAAGAAGTTCTACATGGGCCAGCAATGTGCCCTTGTGCTCAAGAGAGTCAATGGCATCCTGGGATGCATCAGGAAAAGTGGCCAGCAGGTCTGGGGAGGTTGTCTTCTCCCTCTACTCTGCACTAATGAGACCACACCTAGAATACTGTGTCAAATTTTGGGATCCTCAGTTTAGGAGAGACAGGGACTTTCTGGAAAGAGTCCAGTGGAGACCCACAAGGGTGACTGGGGGACTTGAGCATCTCCCTTGTTAATAGAGACTGAGGAACCTAGGGCTGTTTAGTCTGGAAAAGAGAAGGCTGAGAGATGATCTTATCAAGGTGTACAAATGAGAGCTGAGTGTCAAGTGAATGAGGCCAATCTCTTTTTGGTGTTCCACAGCAATAAGACAAGGTGCAATGGCAAAAAACTAGAGCGTAGAAGCCTTCACCTCAATATGAGGCAAAACTTCTTTAGTAAAGTGTGACAGATCACTGGAATATGCTGCCCAGAGAAGTTGTGGAATGTCCTTCTCTGACGACTTTCAAAACCCGCCTGCATGAGTTCCCATGTGTACTATCCTAGGGGATCCTGCCTTGGCAGGGATGTTGTACTCAATGATCTCTGAAGGTCCCTTCCAACCTCTAAGATTCTATGATTCTATAATTCTGCTTGTCATTACAGACAAAGGAAACAAACTACTCAGGTACAAGATTTTTTACAGGCATTTACTGGGATTCAGTTGCTAACCTATCGCACCTGACTTGTCTTGTTTTGGAAATCTTTATTGTTATGTAAATAACTGAAAGGTAGATATATCAAATAAGTAGCTTTTGTAATCTCACAGGTACACTAGATGCAAAGTGCACCTCTGTAAATTTCTGAGTCTTTTTACATTAATAAGGAATGCCAGTAATACTTACAATGTAAAATAGCAACAAAAAAAGAGGATATTTTGTTGGGCTAGGGAATGAGCAGTCATAGAATCATAGAATGGTTTAGGTTGGAAGAGACCTTAAAGATCATCCAGTTCCAACCCCCCGCCATAGGCAGGGACACCTCTCACTAGATCAGGTTGCTCAAGACCTCATCCAGCCTGGCCTTGAACACATCCAGGGAGGGAGCAGACACAACCTCCCTGGGCAACCTGTTCCAGTGCCTCGCCACCCTCACTGGGAAGAACTTCCTCCTAACATCCCATATAAATCTCCCCTCCACCAATTTGAACCCATTCCCCCTTGTCCTGTCATTACAAGACTTTGTGAATAGTCCCTCCCCAGCCTTCCTGTAGGCCCCCTTCAGATACTGGATGGCTACTATAAGGTCTCCTGGAAGCCTTCTCTTCTCCAGGCTGAAAAGCCCCAACTCTCTCAGCCTGTCCTCATAGCATAGGTGCTCCAGTCCTCTGATCATCTTTGTGGCCCTCCTCTGGAC
>VWZI01016424.1:141629-161974 GCA_013396835.1 Psilopogon haemacephalus
TTTTTTTTTTTTTTTTTTTTTTTTTCCCTTTAAACATATGTAGGCAGAGTTTTACAATATGCAGATATTGATTATTATTTGTTATTGTTCAGTATATCAAATTGACTGTGGCTTCTATATATGTGTTATAGTAAAATACCCATTTGGTTAAGCTTTAAATTAGGTTATTTAAATGATGAATTATACTTATTTAACCTTGATCTCCAGTTATTTACTTAACATGCACTTAAAGATAGAGCAAAAAAGAACTACTTGTGACACTCGTATAGTGAAACTACCTCTTCTTTAATCATAACATTTCTCATTTTATAACTTTTATTTCCTTGGTATGCATAACCACAGAGTTTCACACATCCTGCAATTGATCTGGAGTAATCTTTATTTTTCCATACCACACTTCTTCCCTTCACACGTTAAAGTACAAAGTGAGTTTAGAAAAGGCATGTGTCATACAGTGCCTATCTGAAAGTAATAATCTCAGAGAGCTAGAAACTTGTGCCAGCATGAGAGCACTGAAAAAGCTGCTCTCAAATAATAACACTAATAAGTATAAATTCACATGTGTATAATAGCACTGTAACTCCATCAGTCATAAATCAGGAAATCAAATAATTAATGATTTAGTGTTGCCAAAGGAGGCTAAAATCTTCACCAATAATTAATTATAGGTATACAAGTAGCTGGCTGAAGAAAACAGCCAGTACATTTATTTTTCCAGTATTTTGTTAACTGGGGGTTTTGTCTGCAAAACCAATGGGATGACAAGAAGCCAGATCCACCTCAAATTTGGACAGAATGTCTTGGTTTTTTTCCAGTTCTACAAAAGGTGAACTGAAGCATATTAATTTTTAGAAAGCTGTATGAGTCATGTTTTGGTGCTACAGGCAAACACAGTGCTCTTAGCTAAGGCATGCTTCTAGTCTCTATCCTTAAATACGATCCCCTGTTGCCATGTCCATGCAGCTGAATTTAAGAAGGCCAGAGATCAATCACTGGTTTCAGGGGACCACAGGAGAGCCAGAGAGGGAGCTGACAATTCAGTGGTTCAGGTAGCCAGGCGCATACTGCTTGTTTGTTTGTTTGTTTGTTTGTCTGGTTTTGTTTGTTTGTTGTGTGGGTTTTTTTGTTTGTTTTGTTTTGTTTTGTTTTCCCTGGCTTTCTTTGTAGGTACTCCCTGAGTCACAGAGTCAGAGTGGGCAAAAGCAGAGATGCCTCTTAATCTTGAAAACAGCAATAAAACCATACCCAGCTTAACATTTTTCACCAGAACTACCATTGTTGAAAAAAACTTAACATAATACTTCTGTAAACAGACATAATTCCCCCTAGGTTCCTAGTGCTACCTTCTTCTCTGTGTGACAAGATCAGTCTCCCATACACGAAGTGACACTTCCAACGCCAATTTTCTGATTTCTGAATGACAAATTTATCCACTAAATACATTTAACACTGAAATTGTATCAGCACTCAAGAAAGCACTTAGCAAAAGAAATTTTGAATGAAAGGAGGTCTCATTATTTTCTAATGGCTCCCTGTATTTTTCATGAAAGCTGTTTATACCTGAATCGAGTATGCTGATGTGTTCTTTTCATCTTATAGAACTTCAGACATTTCCAGTTAAATATTTGTATTCATGCTGTAGACCAATAATGCCCCTATGACCACAGGTAGTTTAAGGGCATAATTCAATCATACTTAAGTAGCTGTCTACAATAGGAAAAATGTTTATGCTCTTTCTAGAATTAATGGGATGAAGGATGACACTTAAGGATACAGTCCTGTTTAGATTTTACTTTCATCTTCCATGCAATGAGAAATTTTGACCATAGAATGTTTCAGGCTGGAAGAGACTTAGAGATATTTTCAGTCCAACTTCCTTCTCAAAGTAGTTCTAATGGAACAGTCTGCTCAGCATTATGTCTGACTGATTCTGCAGCCTCTCTAGGCAACTTGTTATATGATGATATACAGGGTTTAAAAAAAATGTTTAAATTATTTCCTGTGTTTCAGCATGAATCCATTACTGCTTATCCTTCCACTACACACTTCTGAAGAGAGTCAGCCTCCATCTTCTCTCCAGCCTCCTCTAGCTACCCATGGACAGAATAGTGTTCTTTTCTTAAGGCTCAAACTGAGCTCTCTGTCTTTCTTCATATCCATTGTACTCTAGCCCCCTGATCTTCTCGGAGCTCCTCCAGAAGAATTACTCCAGGATATAAATTGCTGAGAGGTCCAGAACTGGGCACAGTACTCCAGATGTGGCATCATAAATGCTGAATAGAGGTATCCATTCCCTTGACATTTTTACTATAACACCCTTGCCAACACAGCCTAGCACATGGCAAGTCATCTTTGCCAAAAGGACAGGGAGCTGACTCATGGCCAGCTTGATGCTCGCCAGGATGTCAAAACAAGAAAACAAACCTGCTTTCTGCCTTGTTGATCTGAATGTGTGCTGCTGCATAAAGCCATTCCATCTTAAAGGGAAATTGGAAATGTGTTTTCAAACATCTAAAAACCAAACTGTATCTCACCCAAGAATTCTGGGGCATGTTAGGAGAGACAACTAAGTTAATTGGCCTAGCAATATCTACCAGATGCCATTCTGATATTTCTATAGTCCAATAGCACTAGTTTCAGAGAGCAGTACAGTCATATCCTCAATCTAATACCCATTTTGTATTTTCATCTTATTAGATCTAATAAAATATCTTGTGGATGTTGAAAGAGTTTCACTACCATGAATTCCACACATGTGCTGTGCCCCATGCAGTGTGACATAATACACTAGTCCTTTCAAAACTTACCTACTTATATGTATGACAGTCCCATTGTGAAATATTTTAATTTGATATGCAATTAACTCAGTCTTACAAGGTATGATTGAGCTGACAGCTACAAATCATATTCAAGTATTCAGGAAAAGCTAAATTTGTTCACAAGTGCTTGCAGAACTAATAAAATTTTATAGTGGAGACTTTGGGAATACAGACTTGGGATAATACCAGAAGCATCAAAGGCATAAGACAACACCCAAAAGGTTAGTGAAAGAGATTCTACCTTTTTGAACAGGCAGAATCAGGTTTGAACATAACAATTATGGAGCAGGTACACAACATAAGGAAACTGACCTATGAAAACTGAAAATACGAAATAGGTAACAGGAAAACAGAAAAGATAATCATAGGAATTCCTGGATGAGGATGTTAAACACCACTGCTTATTTGTAGTTGATGTCTCTCTGGTAGATAAAGAGCACACTTTTAGGTTTCCTGTTCACTACACTTTGCTTCGGCAGCTGAGTGATCACACATTAATTTTTTCATTGGGTTAAGCATATTAGAATTTTAAACAGCTATCTATGTTTGTTCTTGTTCTTGCACATGTATGCTTTCTGCTCCCACCTTCCCATACAAAATGGTTACTGCTACTTCAGTGTGAGTTGGAGTCAGCTTATACAGTAGATGTTTGACATGTATGTACTGCAGCATACTGGAATATTCCACAGTGCATCACATGGTAATGTATTCTACTATAATAAATTACCTTTAAAAAGTTACTATTATTACACTAGTGAGCTGGTGAAAAGACATCTGTCAATGTAGTGATATATATAGTGATATCTTTACTACTCTTTCTAACATTGGTGGGGAACCTGAATACTCCATTGGCATGAATGAATTTGCTCTCAGTTACCTTTTTAAGAGCAGCTATATTCCAAACATAAGCAGATTTGTAACACAAACAGATGGACAAAGAGATGAAGGGATGTGGGTTTAGATTTTGACTAAGGACCTATGATACCAAAAACCAACCAAACAAAAAACCTCACAAAAAAACAAAAGAGAAAACCTGTTAAATGACATTTTAAAAAATAGATTTGGTCTTTAAAACATGTTTGAAGCAAGGATGAAGTTTTAAGAGAGTGAATCAAAATCTGAATATCTTTAGGTAGCTAACTCTGGTTATTGGTGATCATTTCAATTCAAAGGACTGCTACAAGGGCTTTGTTCTCTGTTTATATTATGGGAAAGTCTGCAGAAGATATCTCTTCTTGGCTGGGCTCAAGCATCTTCTTAATTAGACTCTAAAAGTAAGGCATTCCTATATCTGATTTGTAAGGTGTCACCAAGGACAAAACACGGAAAATCTATCCATGAGCTAAGGACACTAACCTCAAATGTCTCAACTGGAAAAAAAAGAGAGGCTTAAACAGAATTCAGAGAAAAATCATTGTTCTGGCTTTGTGGAGGACACTTTCAATTTCTGATGTTGGAGTTTAGGGTAGATAGCCTGCCTTTGTTTATATCAATGACTGTGTAAATCTTTTAGCTATTGCAATAAATCTATCAAACCACTTTCATGAAAGGGGAACTGCTAAAAACTTAACTAACAATTTTATGTGTGTAAATTTTGATTTAAAGTTGCTTTCCAGATTTCTGAAATCTTTGTTTCCTCAGAATATTCTTTCCCTCTTCCTCCTTTACTTTTAAATCATGGTTGCCTGAAGATTTCCACAGGACATATTCATGACTGCATTGGGTTTTAACTTTCCCTTGATATTGAAACATTTAAATTGTGAGTTTTAAATGCATGATTTAGATTTTCTTCCTTAAACAGAGAGAAAATCTTAAATGAGTAAAGCGTAAAGGAAAGCACAGTTGCAATAACTATTATTGAAATCCTGAGTACATTTTCATTTTTAAACCACCCTCCAACTGCTACCTATACATAATAAAATCTGATGCTATGCTGTCATATTTATTGCTTAACTGAATTTTTGACACCATTCTTATTACCAATGTCATTACTGAGTAACAGAATCACAATAATCTGTAACTAATATGATAAACTCTCCAGAGTAAAATAAATAAACACAGTCATCCTGTGAGTAAGAGAGAAAAAAAGTAATAGGAATAGAGGTAGCTAGAAATGTGAGCCATGACAGTGGGAGTGCTACAGGCTGTTGTTCATATTTATTATCTTTCACAAAGCCCTCATATGCATTTAGCACTTAAAGGTGAGAATGCTCAAGGTCTGAGATGAAAATAGATTAGCAGAGGTTAGGAATATCTGCAGTGCCTTCCTCACATATTTTAATTTCCTCCTCCCCAATCTATCCTTACAGATATATAGATGTTAGTACTCATGCCAGTTTGTAGGGCTCTGTGATGAAAGACTCAGGATTACCCTCATCCGTTGTTAAGCAACAGTTGTTAAGCAACGGTACATAATAAAGCTGCTCTGCTGCAGAAACATGGTATACTAGACATACTGTCTGTTATTAAATAGCTTCTTAATACTGTAAAGAACATCAGGATTGACTCTGTGTTTTGCTTTATTTGGGGTAATTTTCGTGAATTGGCACACTTGTTATAACAGTGAAGTCAATGGGAGACTCAGAGCCCAATGTTTGCATGTAATAAACAGGTAGGCAGTGAATTTGAAAAAGTGTATGTTTTGATTTTGTGGGATTTTTAACCTTTTCCCAACATAAATTAATTCTTCATGTTACTCAGATTTGTTAGCACTTCCAGTGTTTTTAATATATTGGGTAACTCCCTCCAAATCCAGTTTCTATCTAGGAGACAAGAAAAGTTAATAATTTTCGAAATTCACTTTTAATAAAAATGAATCCTATCCAAGCAGATGTGATACAGCATAGCTTTTTTTTTTTTTTTTTTGTAAGTCTCCAGGGTCTAACCTTTTATCTCCCACCTTGGGGATTCTGGCTAATGACAGTATTATGGAAAATTCAGTAAACACTCTATATCAATTCACACTTCATATAAATAAGCCATTGAAATCCATAAATCAGTTTATTATAAATGATTTTGTATACAGCATGCAGGAGGAAAATACACTGCAGGATATTTTAGAACAACCTACTCAATAGTGTTCAGGTTGTTCAAGATTAAAATTAAAACAATAAACTTCACTCTGGATGTGTCTTCATTACCAAAGCCCTGGATCATTTACTTTAACAATGTCAACCTGCTCTCACTATCACATTCAATTTAATTAGGAAAGGAAGTAATATGCAAGAGCACACCTTGTGGTGTTTCATTACCTTGGAGGAAAATGCTATCAGCTTCAACAAATAAAAGATAGCCCTGCCCTCTTTTCTTCCTCCTTTCTTCCGTGTTGTGGGAACTATATAACAGAATAGGGAAAACTATGACATGTCAGAAAACCATCTGCAGCCCAGCTGAAGCATATGTACACCAATCCATGCAGTATGGGTAATAAGAAAGAGGAGCTGGAAGCCTTAGTACATCAGGCAAACTATTATATTGTTGCCATCACAGAAATGTGGTCGGATGACTCACACAACTGGAGTGCTGTAATCAATGTCTACAGACTCTTCAGGAGAGATAGGCGAGGGAGCAGGGATGGAGGAGTGGCCCTGTATATTAGGAAGGCTCTGGACATCATGGAAGTAGATATTAAGGATGATCAGGTTGAGTCCCTATGGGTAAGAATTAGGGGGAAGGCCAACAAGGTGGACATCCTAGTTGGAGTCTGTTGTAGACCATCCAGCCAGGAAGAAGAGATAGATTTATTATTCTTTAAGCAGCTAGAGGCTGCCTCAAGATCACTTGGCCTCATTCTTGTGGGCAACTTTAACTTGCCAGACATCTGCCAGGAATTTAACACTGCAGAGAAGAAGCAGTCTAGAAAGTTCCTAGAGTGTATGGGGAATAGCTTCTTATCCTGGCAGTTATGTGAACCTACCAGGGGTGCAGCCCTGCTTGATCTGCTGTTCACAAATAGTAGAAGCGCTGGTGGGAGATATGGTGGTTGGAGACTGCCTAGGGTCCAGTGACTATGAAATAATAGAGTTTTCAATATATGGTGAAACCAGGAGAAGCATCAACAAAACCTCCACACTGGACTTCCAGAGGGCAGACTTTGGCTTATTTAAGGAACTAACTGGGAAAGTTCCTTGGGAAACAGCCCTTAAAAACAAAGGGGTCCAGGACCTACATCAAGTAAGAACTCTTGAAGGCACAGGAATGGGCTGTGCCAATGTGCCAGAAGGCAAACCAATGAGGGAGACAGCTGGACTGGACGGGCAAGAAGCTTCTAAAGGCATTATGGGGGAAAAAAGTGGGCATATCACCTTTGGAAAAAAGGGACATATCCCAAGAATAGTTTAAGGACATTGCTAGGTCTTGTAAGAAAAAAATTAGAGAAGAAAAAGAAGGGCAGGTCCTGCCTGACCAACCTGGATCACATTTTACAATCAGATTACCTGCCTGGTGAATGAGGGAAGGCTGTGGATGTAGTCTACCTGGACTTCAGCAAAGTCTTTGACACAGTCTGCCAGAACAAGCTCCTGGCAAAGCTGGCAGGTCATGGCTTAGACAGATCCACTCTGAAATGGGTCAAGAACTGGCTGGAGGGGCAGGCCCAGAGAGTGGTAGTGAATAGTGCCACATCCAGTTTGTGACCAGTCACTAGTGGTGTGCCCCAGGGATCAGTGCTGGGCCATATCCTGTTCAATATCTCTACTGATGATCTGGATGAGGGGATTGAGTCCATCATCAGTAAGCTTGCAGATGATACCAAGATAGGAGCAGATGTCAATCTGTTGGATGGTAGAAGGACCCTGCAGAGGTACCTTGACAGGCTGGATGGGTGGGCAGAAGCCAATGGGATGAGATTTAGCAAGGCTAAGTGCAGGGTTCTACACTTTGGCCACGACAATCCCAGCAGTGCTACAGGCTGGGGACAGTGGCTGGAGAGTAGCCAGGCAGAGACAGACCTGGGGATGCTGGTAGATGGTAGGCTGAACATGAACCACCACTGTGCCCAGGTGGCAAGGATGGCATCCTGGCCTGTATCAGGAAGAGTGTGGACAACAGGACAAGGGAGGTTATCCTTCCCCTGTACTTGGCACTGGTCAGGCCACATCTTGAGTACTGTGTCCAGTCCTGGTCCCCTCAATTCAAGAGAGATGTTGAAGTACTGAAACATGTCCAGAAAAAGGCAACAAAGTTGGTGAGGGGCTTGGAGCACAAGCCCTCTGAGGAGAGGCTGAGAGAGCTGGGGTTGTTTAGCCTGGAGAAGAGGAGGCTTGGGTATGACTTCATTGCTATCTACAACTACTAAAGGGAGGTTGTAGCCAGGTGGGGGGTGGTCTCTTCTCCCAGGCAGCCAGCACCAGAAGAAGGGGACACAGTCTCAGGTTGTGCCAGGGGAGGTATAGGCTGGATATTAGAAGGAAGTTCTTCACAGNAGCTGGGGTTGTTTAGCCTGGAGAAGAGGAGGCTTGGGTATGACTTCATTGCTATCTACAACTACTAAAGGGAGGTTGTAGCCAGGTGGGGGTTGGTCTCTTCTCCCAGGCAGCCAGCAACAGAAGAANTGGAGCTTTTAGAAGTGGATGTGTGTGAGGGGAAATAAAAGGAGCTCAAGCCATGCTTGGCTTTAGCCACTGTAGACTTAGTGAGAATTCAGTGTTGGCATCTATGGGAATGAAAGTGGACTTCAGTTCATGTTCTTCTCCTTTATGACTGAAGGAAGAAAAGACTAAGATGTTCCTTTGTCTCTAAAATGGGTTATGCAGTGGCATTGATACATGCTGTCTTTTCACCTGCCAGTGGTCTGCAATCTGTGATGCAGAGTCTGTAGTCAGAAGTCAGATCTCTGACAATATAGAGCTCTGGTTAATTTGGGGATTTGCAGTGGTTGTTTTTAGGAATAATTTACAGAAAATAGTAGTCAAATTACTAAATACTTTGTTAAATTGACATCTCTTAAAACAAAGACCCTCAGTTTAAAAAAAAAAAGTTTTTGTTAAACATAGCAAGCTGTCTACCCTACAATCATTCTCCCTGCTCTCTCTGTAGATCAAGAATGTAGTCCTTACTCAGCTTGTATTTTGTCCTTATTCATACAATGTTTCTGCTGACTCTGACTTGATCAAATGAGGAAAACCTGAGTCAGGAATCGTCTGCAAATTAGGGAAGATGAGGCAGACACTTCCTAGCTTAATGGCTAAAAGCACAACAATAAATCTCTATGCTTCCCCATTTAGAGAGCTAATCAGTACATTTACACAGCTGGTGTTAGCTTTGTGTGACTGAGTTTTTTGTCTGTTGTGTTTTATTTTGCATTTAGCTGTAATGAAAAAAGTGTACATGTGCATATTTGTTTTAAATACTTCACAAATATGAGGGTATCTATTATGCCTACCAAGTGCCTTTACTGAACTAAATTAGTGGCATCTAACAATAAACTTTGCAGTCAAACATTATTGGGTTGATATCATTCTATATCCTCATCTCCTGTTCTGGAATTGGACATGAGAATCCTTTAAGAGCTTTTACAGGATTTCCACACCAGTCCAAAATCTTTCAAGACAGAGGGACAGTACAACTGTCACACTGGATTAGAATCAAGGTCTATCTAGTTCAGTAGGCAGAACCAAAAGGAGGTCAGCAGATGTGAGATAATATAGCAATATATAGTTTCCTTTTGAACATTAAACTGGCAGATAAGCCTCAGTTAGACAGTAAGCAAGTTTTAGGTCAGCTCTATTTCACAAGAGTTCATCAAAGTTACTGTAGCTTGGCCAAGCGTGCTAGGTGAATGGATATTTAACTTAGTTGAGTGACATCTTGTGGGGGAAATAAAAAGAAGGAGCGAGGGGGTGGGACAAGAACCCCAAGACCTACTCCCCAAACTGTCAGCTAGTTAGGCTGATATAAAAAGAAACATGATCCAAAATAAAAATAAATACATCAGAGTTTGTTTAAACCTAACAAAACCTCTCATCAGTCAACAGGGATCTATGTATTTTCTCTTAAATTAGAATAACACAATCCACACTGCCACTAAAATAAACAAACTGCCCCTCAAAGCCAAACAAAAAACCCCAGTCCCAATTAACTGGTGTGATCATCAAAGGTCTCTTTTAACTCTTCTTATTTTATCATTCATGATTGCTTCTGTACCTATGCTAACAATACTCCTCTTCATTTTTCAGCTTTCCTGACATTATCACTCCCCAGCCTTCCTTACACTTCTGTAGTACATCAATAAAAATAACCTCAAGAAAGGTGATCCTTTTCCTAGTTATGACAAATGGGAAAGCCACCTTCTAGTTCTGTACCCTTAGTGAGACTGAGCTGCCAAAGAGAATAGACACACATGGAGGCACAGAAAACAAATTAACGATGTAGATAAACCTATGCCATCAAGGTAAACTATCAGTGGAAGCTCTTTATAGAAACCTCTGAAAATGTCCCCCGCTATGTTAATCTCATTTATCCCACACGGTTTGTTCAGCTCCAGAAACAATCATGCCAAAAAGGCTGGCTGGCATTGGACCAGGAATGACCTCATTAGCATTTAGAACCACCACCATAAAAAGATGATAATCAGAAGCAGAAGGAAGAAGGATAAAAGGAAAAAGGTACAAAAAGGAAAAAAACAAAAATCGGCATTGTGCTATTGGACTTTGATATATCCCTGTTGTCAAATGAGTTTAATTTGTAAAAATCAATGTTTTTAGTTAAACTCCAGTCCATGGTGTCCCATTATCTAGTTCATCTACACAGCTTTTTTTTTTTTTTTTGTCCCATTTGCAAAGAAAGAAACATAAGTTTGCACTGAAGCAATATTATTGGTGGAGGGTTAAGAGTTTTGTGTTTGTTTGCTTGTGTCCAACTGTAAACCTGAAATACTTAATGAGTACTTTAGCCAGCATTTTTCATCTGTAAAGTGAAATATGTCTGATAATGATTGGAACAATCTTATTTCAGTAGTTCCCATTAATAAACTACATTTTCCAGGAATTGCTGTTGAGGGAACTGTTTGCCTCAGTCAGCTCCCAAATATAAATTCCAAATGTTGCCACAGAGCTGTCTGCATTTCTCCATCTCCTTATCTCTTCTGTTTTCACCTACACATATGTACACATACTACCAAATTATCAGAGCTCATGAGTTCTGTCTTTTGCAGCTCTGAAGTACTTAGACTATCACATGGCTCCTCAAGGTCTTAGTGGCTCTTCTATATCCCCTCTCCTTTCCACCTCATGTGGCTGGAGGGCTGTGCTTAGGATGCTCAACCTGTTTTTCTGTTCCCTTGCTTCTTCAAATCCCTACTGATGGCATAACCACTTATCACATTTTCTGCTGAATGACTAAAGAGACTGCCATTAGCAGATATTCTTCTTCACTTTCTTGTGAAGAACTTTCTTACTTCTGAGGGTCGAACAATTATCACTTTCAGGTGGTCTGGAAGAGGCACTAAGCAAAAACATAGTATAACTGATTTAAAGGAAATGCTAGGCATTTTTTGAGAGTTTCAAATATAATCAAATCATTATACTTGATTGTAGAACTGAATGTGCTTTCAGAGCAGATAATGGGATTTTTTTTTAAAATTCTGCTGTTAATTTTACTGTTTTGATTGTAATACACAATAATGTCTATCACAGTCACCATTGTCCACTGACTCATAAGGCTCATTAAACAACAGTAATTCCTATGGCATGTTTCAAAATATTTGAAATATTTAGGTTTTCATTTATGATGGTTTAAGCCCCCTGGGACCTCCTGTATTTTCCCAAGGAATGGTTTCACCCTTTTTTCCCAGGTTGCATGGTTAGACACTCCCACTTCCTGCTAGGATTTTGGGACTATAAGAGGGGAAACCCAGTCCCCCCTCCCTCTTCTTCTTCTGCTTCTTCTCCTCTTCTCCTCGTGCCGGCTGGTCAAGCACCTGCTTGCGCTCTGTGCTGCTGCAGCACGTGTCTCCCTGCCGCCCTGTGTTCCAGCACCGTTATTGTCTGCTGAGACTGGGACTGAGACTTTTCGCAATAGGATTCCTGCATCCTGCTTTCCAAAGCCAATCGAACTTCAGCTGCCTGCAGCGGTTGTATTTTTTTTTTTTCCTTCTTCTCCTTCTCCCTGGTCTTTGTACCCTTTCCCTTTATTCCCCCTATCCCAAAGCTTGTTTCCCTTTCTCCCACCTTTTGTAAAAAAATCCCTTTCCCTCTTACTCGTTGTTAAAGTTTACCCTTTTTACTTCCAAATCGTTTTGAGTCTTTATTGGGCTTTTGGGCTCAGGGTGGGGGCAGCTAGCCTCAACCCAATACATCATTTCATGAAGCTATGACACTTTAAAAAGTATCTTAGAGCATTCGCACAAAGTTGACTTTGAAATCTGGAACCACACTTACAAGCATAATAATCAAATCCATACTTTTCCACAACTACAACGAATTAAAACAAAACAAAATTTAAAAAAAAAACAACAATAACAAGCTATCAGCTGGTTGCTTTTGTAATCTAGATCTGAAATTTGCTTTTCCTTTCTCTTTTAATAAAAAATGGCAAATTCTGTAATGAATTCTGCCTACATATGACAGTTCAGTGAGCCTTAGGGAACACCCTGCTTTAGATGTGTTTCCATCCAATGGAAATTAATTGACCCATATTCCTAAGGAGTTCTTGTTTTACATGAGAACACACATTCCCTGCAAAAAAATAAATGTTACATAATATGCTTCTTTTAACTTTACATCATACAGATTTGTCTAAAGACTTCTTACCCGGTTTTTTCACTTTCAATGATTACTTCATTACCAAATATTTTCTAATTCTTTTAAATTGTTTTTCTTCTTGAATTTAAAACTAATAATTTACCTATGAATGTGGAACATTTTACTTTGAAACCTGAATATAACTTCAATGTCTTTTCATCATGTTTTGGTTATTTTCTCCCATGATATTCTGGCAAACAGAAGTAATTCAAAGAACTACTTTGTAACTAATACCATCCTTGATTTTCACCTTCTCATTTTCTCTTTACCAAACTCGTTGGATCAATCTGCCTTTTACCTGTCAACGTCTTCTTCTTACAGGGCCTGCTGCATATATAGGTGTTATGGAGGGGGTTATGATTAATTAATGCAGTATGATTTCCCAAAATTAATATTGTTTATTAATTTTCTATAGCCAAACTTTTCCAACCCTGACCACTTATTTTGAATATTAAACAGGTTCGGTTGTAGCAGTTATGGAATGATTACATGAACAATATAAAGATCTAGTAGTGTCTATTAATATGCATAAATAATTCAATTTTAACTAAAAAACACTGGAAGATCTCTTGCGGTAAATAGTGCCACTTGGACACTAGATGGAATTCAGGCCCTCTTTCTGCTTAAAGCAGAATCTAGGTAATATGTGAAGCTTAGATTTTACTCACAAGTATTACTTCTCTCACCTTGTGGGGTTATCAATAAACTGAAAGTACCCAGAACACTTGCAAGATTTCTGGATGATCTTGCTGCTGGCTGCTGCTGTGGCAGCTGTTGCTGTGTCTGTGGCTGAGACTTGATTCACCCCAGACTCCACAGGCCGCTGAAGTAAGGAGAAGAGATAGACGATCGCTGATCTGTTTCTGGCTTTTGGCAATCTGCATTGCCTTCAGGCTTGCTCATCCTCAGGAGATGCAGGTTGCTGCAGGTGCAGGCAGACATCTTGCGATGTGTCTCAGCAGATGTGTATCTCACACTCCTAATTGCATGAAGGCTATTCAAGTTGCTCCTGGAAAGACTCAACAATTCCAGGGTAGGCTATAGCTTATACAGTTGTATAACAATAATACGGCATTACAGGCATGGAAGCAGAACACAGAATATTAGCAAAATCATGGCAGGAGCATAAGCATGGCAAAAGTGTACACATGGAAAAAGCACACTGTGTTATCTGCTTATTTGCTTTTAGTATCAATGCCTGAGATTGATTGGACCCTTTTGGATATTAGCATATACAATCAGAGTGGCAGTAAGCCAAGTCTTACCACATTTGAGTGAAAGCATAGGTTTGCTCATACCATATGGGGCAGAACATAGGCCCCACACAGACATAGCATGAGGCTAGCACATGCACCCTGTTTACCACAGTTGCAAGCAGGACAAAAACAAGTTATATAAGACAGAGTGCTCAGACTCCATGGCACCATGCCTTTTGTCTCTTTTCCCACCATTGCTTCTTCCCCAAAAACAGGGAAGGCAGAAAAACATGT
Organism: Psilopogon haemacephalus; assembly: GCA_013396835.1. NCBI lineage: Eukaryota > Metazoa > Chordata > Aves > Piciformes > Megalaimidae > Psilopogon > Psilopogon haemacephalus. Next base: position 155,679 of record VWZI01016424.1, read on the forward strand.
CTGGGCAAGCCAGCACACATTTTGACCTTTTTGACCTTTCAGGTTTACCACAACAGTAGTTCCAGCAATACCTGTGTCCTAAAAATTGTGAATCTTACCTTCTTGTTTTGAAGAAGAAATGCTTCCCTTATACTATCTCCCCTGGTTTAGTACTCCTTTCTGTATTTCATTTTAAAATGTAACTTTCAATGCTTTCTCTAAGAGATCTGCTCCCTTTACAAATCATCTCCTACTAATCTTTCTACTTCTCAGCACAGCCACAACACAACTAGGTTAGTCTACTTTCCTGCAGTTCTACCTATTTGAAACCCATTCCTTTCTCAGTACAATCGATTCTCCAGCTCTTCAGGCCATGGTACAAATCACAAATTGATATTGGTGTAAGAAACCCTTATAACAGTCGTATCAACATCAATGCCTTGAAACTGTTATAAAACTATGTAATGTATCTGAAGAGTCTTTTTTTTTTTTTAATAATGGAGACAAGCAATTTTAAAATTCAAGACAAAAATATTTTAAAATTGTGAAGCATATCCTAAGGCTTAGATATCATTTACTTTTCATCACACTAGAAAAGTGCATTTAAGATTGACTTTCACTGGGTATATATTTTGCACTAATGCCACGGAGCAGAACATTATAATGCATTGCAACTTGCACTAGATCCCCAGGGCAACAGCATCAATAAATTGGCAGGTATCTACACAGTCAATATTTCTTACCAAGTTCCTGAACAAAGGGATTAATACGACTTCTATCCAGCATATCCACAATTGTGTTTTAGTTCCACAGCACTGTTTGCAAGAGTAGCAATTTTAGTCCTGGTGGACTGGCCAAATTCTGATCGAGGATTTGCATTTTGCATACCTTCTTTGCCCCTACAGTTCAATTTGATATGTTTTGGCTCATCACTTCCTGCCTTAACACATTTTAGCTCGATGCCAAGTATTGTTCCACAGCTGCTGTACTTCCCCTGAGGGGATTTCAGTAATGTATGACAAATTCCTACAGATATATTGAAATAAAAGGTGCTGCAGTGTGTTGTGTAGAACGTCTGAGAACTCAAATGGGACTTTCATCTCCCTAGTGCCTCATTTTCACAGCTTTCATAGGAAGGAAGAAGGAATTATCTACATATTAAGATAAGATGGATCTGAGGGACATAGGTATCAAGGGAAAGCCTTGTATAATGCAAGAAATTTTGAAAAAATAAAATAATTAAAATCTTACCTACCATAAAGCAAAGAGCTGAAGAACCATTAGCAGATAAAGATCTGCAGGGGCTTCCTTGCCACTCCCATAAAGACAATTGTTTTAAATAGAGTTTCTGAAGATTTATGATGGGTGGATAGAAACTAAGAACTAACCACAGCAAAATTGAAAGGTGTAAAATCATGTCTTATCTTCAAGTAGTATGTTACTTCATTTCAATAACAAGGTTATTAAAAAAAATATTTTATTTGATAAGAACTTTATTCAAATTTTACTTACCTCTTCTCAGCACCACTGTTTTCAAAGTTTAATAGAAGAACCAGCACAAATCATAACTACCACCTAGGAAGATACTTTTCAAAAGTCCAAGCAAAAAGCCCTAGAAACAGAACCCACTCTCCTCAGCAGATTTCCTCCTCTACAGTGTGTGATATTTATGGGGTGGAATACACTTGTGAGCCAAGTCAAGTCAGCTGTCCTGGCTGACAATTGTCTGCAGCCCATGGTTGTCCTGTGGTTCTGACACAACAACAGGATACTTTTTCGGTATTTAATGATACATCTGAAAGGAATATATGTTCCACTATTATTATCCCACTGATTTACCAGTGGTAGTATCAGCCCTTTAATCAGGAATATAAGAAACTGGTAGGCATTTATATGATTTGCAGGTTAAGTGCAAGGCAAACTGACTTGGACATGATATACTAGCAGAAAGTATTAGCAATTAATATTGCATACAAGGAATATTTAACAGGCTTTTAAAAATTAATTACTTTGAAATATTAATGACTTAAAGAATATTATGCACTTTAGAAACTTTAAAAAAACCCACAACTCAAACAAACTGAGAAATTTAATACATCATCTCAAAATACCTATATTTAATCCAAAGACAGAGTTTACACTGTGCAAAATGAAACAATGGAAATTAGATGAATTATGATTTTGGCTATACGTAATTGCATCTTTTTATAAAATACCTTTAACCTGGAAAATAGTACAGCAAAGGGGATAAAAGAAGAAAAATTAGGAAAAGACTTGCCTGCACTAAAGATGTTTAATATTCCACAGACAGCATTTCCTGTATTCTAGGGATTGTCATTGTTCTGTCTTCAAATGAGATTTGCTGGTTGATGTCATGTATGTGGCAGAAATTCTGCCATGGAAAAGGCAATCCCACCATTTCTGTTATGCCAGTACTTATCTAAGGCCATATGTTTAATAGTGTACACATTTTATGTCTACATCTGCCACTGCCATCTCCCTTTTGTTCCTATTTTTCACCAATCCACAAAACACAAAAGTAACAAGAAAAAAGGATATTCTGCTAATAGTGAATCCAGGTCAGTTTAAGTAAGCTAACTCTATTTTCCCTTGTTTCTTCAAATTACAAACTTTGTCTCCAGTGCTATTACTGGATTTCTGCTAGTTTCTATGCACTTAAAGTTTATATAAAGAAAATCTCATTAGTGTCTGTCTCTGTTGGAAAACTTCAAATTTAGAAATTTGAATAACCTCAGCTTTCCTAGGATCCTTTGAGCCAAAGATTCCATGAGCCAAATAGATGAGTCTCTCATAAGAGGATAGTGAAGCAAAACAGTAGTGCACCAAAATTAAAGTGCATTTCTTTGATCCTGAACTCTCCTGAACAATGGGCTGTCTTCTTTTTTATTTTTCTCTTTTCTTAGTGTTTAACAGGAATCAGACTGAATGAGAGGAAAAACATGTTATCCTTTAATAAACCTACATGTCTATAGCACAATATTTTAAATTAGGAAGATCTATTGATTAACCAAACCAAGATACTCAATCTTCAGGTAACATTTGAATTCTGTTTTCTGAAATAGTACATATTTTCTGTGTCTGCTTACAGGGAATGTCACAGTCTTAAGGAAATGAAGGTTTGTAAAAGGGATTCCGTAAATTCAGTCTGATTACCACTACATCTTATAATCAGCTTCATGTTTTACTATTAATAATATACAGTTTCAGAGCCTGAAAGACAGCACTTGGTTTGTACATCTTTATCAGCATCAATCCAAGCTGCAAGTTACTTATTAAACAGTACCATTTGGTTTAAATGCATCTTACAAAATGTGAATTTCTCATTTCTATATTCTAGTTAATTTGACTGTCAGACAAACTATCATTTGGAGAATTTGTAAATATTTGGGAAAAAAAAGAAGGATTTTTCATTGTGTACTGATCCTTCCACTGTGAAAACAGTCTGTGAATTAGCAAGAGTGTGGAAGGTTTCTTCTTTTCTCCGTATCTTCTTACATATCTAAGTAGAGTGCTCTAATGTATATCTTCTGGAGGATAATACTTTAAAGCTACTGTACATTTTTAAGAGGCTGTTAGACACTGATTTCCCATAGACTGCAGTCAGCTCTTTGAAATTGTAGTGTTTGTGACAGAATAAACTCCATTAACTTGTTTTATTAGTACTGTGCACAGTCAGGAGAAGCAATGCTGCAGAACATGATGAAATGACTAACAGTCTTCATCAGTGCACAGCAGAATGTTTTCTCCTTACACAGAATATATAATTATTGCTCACATAAACAGTCAGAGCTTGTTCTTTATTTTTGTTGGGGGAGGTTTTGTTTGTTTTGGGTTTGGGTTTTGGTTTGTTTTTTTTTCTTCATATTTCTCAGCTAATACTGGGAAATCTAAGACTGGAAGCAATGAGGAATAAATTACCCTTCCCAAATTACACTTTCCTCTTGCCCCCTTTCAATTTGTTTCCATGCTGCTGCTGTAATTTTTGCCTATGTAGTAGAGAATGATCCATCAAATAAAAAAACAGTTCTAATTCAATTGGCTACTATAATGACAGAACAGTTTGACAAAGCCAAAGGAACTTGAGAAAGGAAAGATTTACTGACTAGTTGGCTCCCAAAGGCCCATTAGTCAGATTTTGACAGCTTGTACACAAGGTAAGCCGGCAAGGAGAGTAGACAGAAGCAGAATGAACCCAGCAGAAGAAAGCATAGTTTAACTTATGTAAGTAAATATAAGGCAGATATCACAAAGTCACTGTATATTTCAGAAGCAGGTATTCTATACTGCAGATGGCACAGCTGCCAGTAGTCATCTGATGAGAGAGGTATTATTTTCCAGAATAACTCTTGCAGCATTAGGCACTTCAAAAATATAAATTACTTTTCCTCCTTTGCCTCCACTTTCTGTTGGGTTTTTGCTTTTCGCATTTAAGATGAAAGCCAGATTCTGAGATGACTTGCTGCATGGGACTCCCTGTATAAACTTCAAACATATTACATTTCAGCCTAACGAATAACAGGCAATGTGAAGTCGAGCCAGCATAAAGGAAATGATTGAATGGAAGAGACAGTACAGATGTAGAATGATTAGAAGCAAAGAAAAAAAACCAAACACACATAAAAATCCAATGCAGTTTATTTTTTTTGCTAACAAAAAGTACATTTATGATTTGGAGGCTGAATATAACTAAGGAGAAAAGTATTTTTCATAACAATGATTTATAGATTCACCCTTTTACTGGATAAGAGTTCTTTTTATGTTACAGCAGTGTCTGTTCTTGTGATTATAGTTAAGGGGCTGTCAGCATTTTCGTTATATAAACCGCTATATTCAGAGGCTTGTAAATTTGCCATAAGAATTCACAACATACTGAAACTTGAAACAAAATTTCAGTTTGAGATTTTTTCTTTACATGCATTCTAAAGTCATTAGTCTAGTTTTAAAGTAATAGAAAAAAATAAAATTCTCATGTTTACTCTCTTATTCAGCATGCATTTTGTACAGTGTGTTCCTCTCAATGTCACATTATGGATTCTGGAGTTCTGCAGCGCATAGATGTCTACCTTATATACATGTGTTCCTGAGGAAAAATAGAAACCTCACTGATGTAAGAAAAATCAACACAAACAAACAACAGCAACAACAAAAATCCCACCACGAAAAGAAACCAAGAAAATAAAAAAAAAAACCCACAAGTATTGTGCATTCCTAGCAGCTACTTACTCTAATTTTGGGTAGATGTTTCAGGCTGCAGATCTATAATATGCAAATGCCAGTGTTCTGAAGGTCAGAATGGAGTATAAGTTAAACCCACAAAGGTTAGAAATTAAGTGTTATGGCTGGAACTCTGTCCTGAAAGGACAAAAGCATCCATTTCCCTCGTCACAATAATGTGAAAGTTCATAAGGTAAAGAGCCTTGCTCACCAGGCACAAACTCTGAAAAACATTTGAAAATTATTAATTCAGAGCCACACTGCTGGAAGAGGGCTTCTTGCTGAGAAACATCATCTTTGTAATACTAGTAGCACAGAGACAGCACAACATAGTGGATATTAAGTTATGTTAACGTTTAATAACTTTTCAAAAACAGGTAACTGAGAAGATCAAAATATAGCACATGAACAAACCTGTCTCTTACACCTGAACTTTTCTTCTTTTTTTTTTTCCCCATATGCAAAGTCTTCTATTACCTTCCTTTGAAAAAAATAATAGTAATAATATGCCCACCTATTTAAATCTTCCTCCAGCTTTTCTGAAGTGCATCAGTGTGCTTTCCATGACTTAAATCTCTCACTTCTCACCATTATTTCCAAAACGTGACACTCTTGCTTGTTGCTACTATTTTCAATGTTCATAGCCCCATGATCAAAATTTTCTTGCTATCATCTTCAGCCTACCAGGGCCTTCAGATGTATTCTCTGAAACAGCGCCAGTCAGTTTATTTTAGCTGTTATAAAGTGTATTGAACACCTATTTCAAACAACCTATTGCTGACAATTTTTGCAGTAATAGGAACCATTGAGGGAAGACTGTTACAGTAATAGATGCATTCTTACAATGAAAGTTAGCTGGTTCAGCTGGTGTTGAATGCTTCAGGTTACTTATTAGTAAGAAACACCAGAAGTTTTTCAAAAGGAAATAATAGCAAATGTAGGTTCTCTGCCTAGGGAGAGCTGCCTTCCTTGTAGGAAACCACAAGTCTGTAAATCTGAGCATATTCCCAGAGGAAATAGAATTTCTGTGTAGAAATATTTCCTCTTCAAAAGTCTGCTTCGGAACAAAAACAGACCGAAAA
>VWZI01016424.1:172253-192480 GCA_013396835.1 Psilopogon haemacephalus
CCACCGAGCTAAGAACAGTTCACCTCGGTGTTTCCAATCAAGATCAAAGTCACTGTCATTGTCCGTGTTTGTGTCAACTTGAGAAATTTTAGCAGCTTGGTCTGCTGGTTGTGTTGCTGTTCCTCAGTAGCTTTCTTTTTAGGGATGTGTGTGCCTACATGGCTCACCTTCACTGGAATTCTCTCCAGTCATGCATCAATGTCCTGCCATAGATCAGCACACCAAATAGGCTTTCCTTTCCTCTGCCAGCCACTCTTTTTCCAGTCCTTTAGCCAACCCCATAGAGCACTGGCTACCATCCATGAGTCGGTGTAGAGGTAAAGGATAGGCCAATTTTCCCGTTCAGCCACATCAAAAGCAAGTTGGACTGCTTTTACCTCAGCAAGTTGACTGGATTCACCTTCTCCATCCTTTGCTTCAGAAACTCTCCTGGTAGGACTCCAGACTGCTGACATCCATCTTCGCTTGTTCCCAACAAGATGACAGGAACCATCTGTGAACAAAGCATAGTTCTTTTCCTGATCAGAAAGATCACCATAGGGAGGAGCTTCTTGCATGGATTGACTTCTCCTCTGGAGGTTTTGTAGAGACTGTGCCTTCCAGCCAGTTGGTGATCACTTCTGCTAGACCAGGTCGATCAAGATTACCCATGTGTGCTCGTTGGGTTATCAAAGCCATCCATTTAGACTTGTTCTTTGATATGCCCATACAGTACATAACTAGAGGAAAGTTAACATCCTAGTACTAATATATTTCTATTATTTATTATTGTTAACAGCAGTAAAACGATGTCCAGATTCCACTTTACTTGCAAGACTTTCAGTGCTGATCTTATAAGACAGGTACATAGAGCAATAACATTTGGATGAAACCAAGAAAAATATTCTTTTAGCATTTTCAATGGGCTCTTTGGTACTCTCGCTATAGAGCATACACAGCCTCGAGGGTATTCTTGAACGTTATCTCTGCAGCTGAGTGATTTTTGGAGGTCTCACTGAATACAAGGGTCACAACCTACAGTCCATTCTTATCTGTTTTAATAAAAAATGACAATGAACTGTGCAATTCTCCATTGTTCCCTCAAGCAAAATGAAGGTGAATGTCACTCCTGTCTGTACAGACAAGTCTAATTACAGTATTACAGCCTAGAGCATGAAAATTCACTCCATTGAGGATTTTAACTAAGTCTGAGGAAGCCCTGTAGCTCAATTTGCACATCCCCAGCTTTACTTAGTTTTACCAAAACCACCAAAGACATTTTTCCTGTTATAAACTGGAATATGCATACTGTTTACAGTTCAGTTCATTTAAACATACAAGTTCATTTATTTTTACATAGACAAAACACAGATAACTTGAAGTGTATGTGATATGTGGAATGATGGTATTAAGTGCATCTTCAGCAAGTTTACAAGCAGTGGAAATTTGGAAGGGGATTTATTGTCCGTCATAGTGGCCTTTCAAATAGACCTCAACAAGCTAGAGAAACAACAAACAGGACTTCATGAACTACAGCAAAGGGAAAAAACAAGTCCTGCACCTGAGGAAGAATAACTCCCATATTGCCTGTCATTAAATGTACAAAGTTATCCACCCACACTTCCTATAAAATTATATTTATGAGCAGATATCTTCTGTATGATAGTTGTACTAATTCATCCTCAGTCTAATAGGTCCTCCTTCCAACCCTTCAGCCCTTGAAATCAAGTGGAAAATTATGAAAATTACTTTTTTGGAGTGATGTTTATATTTATTCATGCTGAATTGCTGCAAGAACACTTAAGCAGATTCTGTCTTCAGTTGCCACCTCATAGAAAGCTGAGAGAATGATGATTAATGGGAAGGAAAGATTTCAACTCTGTGGTGGTCCCAGCTGAGAACTGCACAGATTGTAACCTGCTGCTGATCTAATCTCAGCAGAAGCTCACAGTGAGTAGCATTTCATTTAGGAAGAACTTTGGTGCCCAGACCCCTCTGCGATCAGGACTATTTCAAACACTGGGGATGCTGTAGGACTGCATATGACATTTCTCCAGCCAAAAAAAAAGAATAAACACCAGGAAAGCAAATTTCACAAGACGTGACAGTAAGCAGTAAAGAAGAGGATTAATACTTGATTGTAAGTTCAAATAAATGGAAGAAGGAAAGCTCTAGAGCTCAAGATATTACATGTAAGATGTTTTGGGTTTGTTTTTTGTTGGGTTTTTTGTGGGTTTTGTTTTTTGTTGTTGTTTTTTTTTAAATCTAGGAACAGATTAGTGGGGAATATGCAGGCATTCTGGAACATTAGGTCTGTCACATACGTGTATATATATATATATATATACTTCTACCTCTATGCTCTTCTTCTCTTCTGATTCATAGAATTATAGAATCATAGAATGGTAAGGGTCAGAAAGGACCTCTGGAGATCATTTAGTCCAACCCTCCTGCCAAAGCAGGATCACTTAGGGTAGGTCACACAGAAACATATTTACGCATTTACATGAGTCTTGAATGTCTCTGGAGAAGGAGACTCTAGGACCTCTCTAGGCAGTTTCTTTCAGTGTCCTGCCACGCTCACAGCAAATAATTTTTTCCTGATATCGAAGTGGAACTTCCAGTGCACCAGTTTGTTTCCTTTGCCCCTCATCCTATTGCAGGGCACCAGTGAAATGAGACTGGCCCCTTCTTCTTGACACCTATTCTTGAGATATTTGTAAGCATTAATGGGATCTCTTCGCAGTCTTCTCTTCTCCAGGCTAAACAGCCTCATATCTCTCAGCTTTTCCTTGTAAGAAAGATGTTCCAGCCCACTAATCATCCTTGTAGCCCTCTGTTGGACTTTCATTAGTATATCCCTGTCCCTCTTAAACTGGGAAGCCCAGAATTAGACACAGTACTCCAGATGTGGTCTTGCTAGGACAGAGTAGAGAAAGAGGTCAGCCTCCCTTGACTTGCTGGTCATGGTCTTCTTATTGCATCCCATGATACCATTGGGTGTTTTGGCCACAAGTTCACATTACTGTCCTGCAGATAACTTACTGTCCACCAGGACTCCAAGGTCCTGCCCTGTGAAGCTGCTTTCCAACAGGCCAACTCCCAATTTGTACTGGAGAAAGGTGTTATTCCTCCCCAGGTGCAGGCCTCTATGCTTATCATAGAATAGAATCATAGAATAGCTTGAATTGGAAGGGACCTTAAAGATCATCTAGGCAACTAGACCCCCTGTCAAGGGCTGTATAATGGAGGGGCAATTAATTGATGCAAGATTATATTTTCCAAAATTAATATTGTTTATTAATTTTTATATTCAAAACTCTTACCACCACTGCCAAATAATTTATATATAATAATATTATATTATAATATATAAAATATATTATTATCAGTTCATTATCTATTATATATAATTATATGGAATATACAAAATGTATGTTGTATATATTATGTATTATTATATATTATAATAATAATCAGTTCATTTGCAATAGCCATGGAATGTATTACATAAAGGATATCTAGATCTAGAAATAATGCCTAGCAATCTATAAACATTAACTGAACTTAATTGAACTGGAAGAGAAAGTTCCTGTGGTCAATATCCCACTTGTGGTTAGTTACCCTGCTTGCCAACCAGATGGACTCAAGGCCCTTTCTGCTTATGGCAGAAGGCTAGGTAAATTACAAAAGGCTTAAGGTATTTACTCACAAATATTTCTTCCGACTTGCAGGGTGAACAACAGATTGAGACAGTACCAAAACACTTGCAGGGGATTCTGTTGATTGGCTTTGCTGGCTGCTGAGACTCCTGAATCTTCCCAGGCCTCACAGGATGCTGGGGAATGTGAGAAGACGATTTCTGACCTTATCCTGATTTCTGCAGATGATCTGTGTGTCTCCAGGGCTGCTCATCTTGGAAGGCCTAGGCTGGATGTCTTGCGATGTGCAGTCTCATCACGCTGTCACACTGGCTGCTGGCTATGCAGGCTTATTGCACAAACATGATTAAAACTGTTTCCTGGTAAAATCAAAGCAGTATCCAGGCTGTTCTGAGTTATATATATTGCTATATATAATAGGGCATTATCACTATCAATGGCAGCTGGCAGTAGCAGCAGGCACAGATTGTGTTGGTTTGAGCTAATTGGAGAATTTGAGTGAGAAATTAGACTATTGGCTGAGAGAGAGTTAAATATACAGTGTCACTTCACCGAGTTTCACTGAGAGAGAGAAGAAAGAAGATTGTTTTGAGAAATGTTCTGAAAACATCCAGATAAGCCAGTTTGCTTGCAGAGGGCCAGTCTGGCTTGGGTCTTGCTGGCTCCAGCATCTTCTTTCCTTTGTCTTTCTGCCTTTGAACTAATTCAGAGTTAAGTCACTAAAATGACTAATTTCTTCTCCTATCATTAATCTCCCTGATCTTCAGCTTATCTGCAGCATCATCAAGTAGTGAGATAAAGCTGGGGGAAGGGGGGAAAGGTGGTAGGGGGGTTTGGTTGTACTCTCTTGGGGATTTTGGTCTCCGGGAGGGGTGTGGTATGTATTACCCTTTTTACTGTATATTTCTGTAAATATCTGTTATATCTTGTAAATATTTGCTTGTATATTTGCATTGCTGTAAATATAAAGCTTCATTTATTAACTTCCAGTGTGTTTTTCTGAGTTTTAGCCAGGGTTTAGAAAGATCGGGGGGCAGGTCACTGCAAACCCACTACACAGATATAGCGGCAGAGCACAGCGTAATGGCAGAGGCACACTGTGTTACCTGTTCCTCTGTTTTATATCAATGCCTGAGACTGATGGGCCTTTGGACACAGATTAGTTTAGCAGAATGGCAGTCAGCCAAGCTTATCCATATTTGGGTGAAGCCACAGGCTTGCATTACCCATATTAGGGAAGAGCACATGTAACTCATGTAAGCTCATGTAACTTGTTCACCACGGGATGCAAACAGCAGCAAAACAAGTTTGGGCAAGCCTGGGTGTTTGGACTCCATGGCTCCAGATCTTTTATCCTTTTTCCTGCGGTTGCCTCTCCCCAAACAGAAGCAAGGAGAGCAGAAAAAAACATGTCTGGACAGGGCAGCACATGTATAAGCTTATTTTTTTGACCTGTCAGGTCTACCACAACAGGCTGTAGCACCTCCTACTAAACTAGGTTTCTCAAAGACTCATCCCTATCCTTTCTTAACTTCATTATGTTCCACTTCATTCAGCTCTCTAGTCTGTCAGTATCTTGTTGAATGGCCTCACCACACAGCCTTATGATGTATTACCCAGTCCATCCCAGGATGACGCTACATAAGCAAAGTGCTGAGGCTACATTCTGTCCCCTCATCCATGTCACTGATGAAGGTATTGAGCAAGACTGGGCCCAGTACTGACCCCTGGGGAACACTAGTATCCACACACCTCCAAACGGACTATGCACTGTTGATAACAGCACTATGAGGTCTACTGTTTAGTCAATTCCTAATCCATCTCACAGTCCATTCATCTAACCCACACTTCCTGAACTTACCTATTGGGGATGTTGTAGGCAACAGTACCAAAAGGCTTGACAAAGTCAAGGTAAACAACATCCACTGTTCCCCATTCATTCACACTACCCCCTTGGTAAATCTGTGCTGACTACTAATAACCTTCTTTTCTTTCATATGTTTTGATATGACCTCTAGAATGAGATGCTGACTGGTGAGGCTGACAGGTTTGTAATTTCCTGGGTCTTCCTTCTTGCCCTGTTTGAAGACTGGTGTGACAAGGGCTTTCTTTCAGTCCATCCAGGCACCTCTCCTGTTCTCCATGACCTCTCAAAAATGGAGAGTGGTAGACCAACACCAGCCAGATCTCTTAGCACTCACAGCTGCATTTTATCGGGGCCCATGGATTTTTTCATGTTCAGTTTACCCAAATGGTCTCTAACCCAATGCTCATTGACCAGTTGAGTGCCTTCCTCCAGGATTTCTCTTACCTTCAGGGTCTGTGATTCCCGAGGTCTGGTAAAGGCTGAAGCAACAAAGACATTCAGTAAATGTCTTCTATGCATCCTGTGCTTCCAGGACTTCCACCTCCTTCAGCAGCTGTCTCACAGTTTTTCTGATCTTCCTTTTCCTATTGACATATTTGAAGAATCCCTTCTTGTTCTCTTTTAATTCCTTTGCCAGATTTGATTCCAAGGGGACCTTGACCTTCCCTGTTGCGTCCCTACATGCCCTGATGACCGTATTCCACATACTGCTTACTTCCATATGAATTTTTGCAGAAGCTCCTTAATGATCCGTTAATATCTCCTACCTCTTCTACTTTTTGTTTTGTTTTGTTTTGTTTACTGAAAGGAACATACCTATCTTGAGTTTGGAGGAAGCAATATTTGAATATTAACCATCTGTCTTGAGGCCCCTTGATTCTTTCGAGTTGGTCTTTGAGCACAAATTTAGCCTTCCTGATGTCCGGGATTGCAGTCTTACTTATTGTCCTGCTTCTTCCTTGTATGATACTGAACTCTGCCGTGACATGGTCACTATGGCCAACGCCACCCCCAACTTTCAAATCCCTGACTGTCTTTCTTCACTCGTACAATGTCCAGCAGCACACCTCTTCTTGTTAACTCCTCTGTCACCTGTCTCAGAAAGTTTTTGTCAATGCACTGCAGGAATCTTCTGGACAGAATGTACCTAGCTGTGTGGCCTTCCCAACAAATATCGGGGTGATTAAAGTCACACATGTGTGCAAGGACATGTGATCTTGAGGCTACATCCAGCTGTCTGTAGAAGGCATTGTTGACTTCTTCCTGGTTTAGTGGTTTGTAGTAGCTACCCATAATGGTTTTGCCTATATTTACGTGCCACTTAATTCTTACTCATAAGCTTTTAACACGTTCTTCATATTCCCCTGGGAAGAGCTCAATTCCAGGACTATCTCTCAGAATAAGGCATGTCTTGCTGCAGGTGGAACAATTCATGAATCAAAATGTTCAAGACCCTTTCCTAGTGATCTCTTAATTTGCCTGTATACACACATAAACACTCTCCTGACACATATGAGGAAAGATCTTGGTCTCTCTCTGGATGAACAGGACCTAATATACAGGTCATTCTAGATGATTAAAAAACTTAGGAGGCACACTGCAACCATAATGTGTCTTTTGCTTTGTTTTGTGTTTATTAAGTGCTATTTTAAAAAACACTGCATAATCAAAATCTATACAAGCAGATGAAGCCAGGTTTAGTTAGGCGTAGTTAAGAATCTGCTTCATGAGGAAATGAACATGTCAGGAATTTCCAATTAAGAATGTGCTTCATGAGACATGGAAAATCACATTTCTCTCTTTTTTTAAGCATCTAATAAAAGCCCAGAAAAACTGGAAACGAGCATGCTGAAGAAAATTCTTCAGCTTGCGATTAAAATTTTCACTTGAAGCTTCTTTATTTTTAAAAAATCCAACATCATCTTGATTGACTCAAGTCCAAATACTAAAAATACTTTACTTGTCCATTGCTTCACAGACTACAAATGTCTGACCTCTATAATAAAACATTTAAATGCATTAATATTGTGGAAAAAATAATAGACAGCTGCTCTACAACTTTTCTGTGGCAGGGCAGGGCACTGCCCCACCGGAGGTTTGAATAGGGTGTGAACTGTAGCGGGACAGGGCGCTGCCCCATCAGAGGTTTGAATGGGGTGCGAACTTTGGCAGGGCACACCCCAGTCCACTGCCCCAGGGGAGGAGTGAATGGGGCAGGAAATGGTCTTCCTCTCTCCCCACCTCTGTCACCAGAGGTACAATAGGTGTGAAGTGCCTTCTTCCACCCTCCGTGGGCTTGAACAGGGAGGGAACAAATCGCCCCAGTATCTATATGGCAGCTGGACAGATTGAAGCAGGACCTTCACTGGGACCTGCACTCAGACCTGAACAGGGACCTGAACACGGACCTGGGGACATGAACCTCACATGGACTTTGAGCCGGACCTTGAGGAGCATCCTGGCTTCTTGCTGCAGGGCCTGCCTCTAACGGTATAAACTGCAGCCATTCATGGAAATACTGCTGAGCACCCTGGCTTTCCCCTGCCTTTCTTCGCGATCATGGCTTTGTGAAAGCTGTGCCTACAGTGATCTTGAACTTCGGTGGGCACTGGACTCAGGACGCTGCTGTGAAAGAGACAATCTGTAAGTAGGGCAAAGCTGTTTCATGCCCAAACCTTTCAATTTTTCTGATTTTTCCTGAATTACCTGAAAAGACATCCTTGTGAAGATTTTTCCCTACCGAATTAGGACCCAAACTTAAACCAATTTACACACAGATTGTGGGTGGGGCTTTTGCAAATTATAAAAGCTACATAATTTATAATTTCTGCCTCTTCAATCCCCCACAATCAATACATCTTCTCAGTCTTATTTGTAATCCAAGAGAAGGAAGTTAAATCCAAAAGGCATTAAAAAATAAAAATAATCAAGCCTGTTGTTGAGCAGGAAAAGAATCAAGTACCAACACATTGTTACTGGAGAAATCGCATGCTACAAATAAATGAAAAAAAGAGAAACCTTAGTAAAGGTGCTTGAAAAATGGGCAACAAAGACTTTGCACTTCTTCTGCTTGATGATTCTTTAATAGCTGCAATCCTGCAGGATCACAACCAGGAAACAGAGAAGAGTGTCAGTCTTTTGTCAGACAATTACTGTGTAAGTGGCTAAGGAGATAAGATTATAGTAAGCAAGGACATTGTAATCCATTACTTATAAGAGTAATTTGGTCCTTATTTTCTGAGATCTTGATTCCACAGGGGAGAAGGAAAAAAAAAAAAAAAAAAAAAAAAAAAAAAAAGAANTTTGCCTGTAAATCTAAGCAACAGAAAAATAATTACAAAAAATTCACCATCCATTCAGCTTTAGGAAGCTTCACTAATGTCACACCTGTCCTGTGTTCTCAAAACCATATTGTTCCCTATATTTCTAGAATGCCTATTTAATAAATTTTGAGCTAATCTTTTAAAAAGTGCTGTAGCCAGATACTAAGAGATGTTCAGATGGACTTTTGTAAGCCTAGTGTTCAAAGCAGTAAATTAAAATAGTGATTTCTTTGTCTTCTTTACTTTCAGTCTGACAGAATTCTGGAAAAGGCTGCCCAGAAAGTTTGTGGAGTGTCTTTTGTAGACCTTCAAAATCCATATGGATGTGTTCCTATGTAACCTGATCTAGGTGAAGCTTTTCAGTGTGCAGGTTGGGCTAGATAATACTCAGAGGTCCTTTCCAGTCTCTACCAATCTGCAATTCCATGATTAAATTTAAGTGATCAAATGTGGCAGATTATTTGGCAACACTATTTCGAAAATGTAGAATTCAATAAAAATACTGAAAGAGTGCTTATACTTGATACCTGAATCTCTTTTATCCATGTGGCTAAAACCCTCATTTAAGGGGAAGAAAGACAAATAGTCACACTGTATAAAGTTTAGGTCACTAAGCAATAATTTAGGTATCTACATGCTGCCATGTTAGTGGAAGATAGAGACTTCTTTAGCTTCTTCGGTGAAAATGGAGAGCAATTTGAAATAGATTTATTTTACCTAACATTAGCCTCATGAGACTGCCTTCCTTAAGTTCTTAGGTGGGATGAATTGCCTTTTGGAGATTTGTGTTTCTCACATTGATTGTGAATTCTAGTCTTTGGTCCTTCAGTCAGATGCCTCAGGGTAGGTGGGTGATTAGACCTAAGAGCATTCATGATTTGATGAAGGAAGAGACATTAAAGAAAATCAAGCCATGCTGAGTGCTGTGTGCTGAAAGCTGTGCTGAGTGGCTTCACTGTGGAAGGAGCACCATTGATCTCTATTGCACTAATTCAACTCACTGTCTCCTGCTATCTTGATTGGGCCAGAAGTAACAGCATGTTATAACAGTTAGTATGTGCTACTGGTCTCGGAACCAACGGTCAGCCTATGGCTGTTTTATTCATCACAAGGACTAAGAATATTTAAGAATTTAACTATCATATGTGGAAGTAATGTTTTCAGAAAACACTTTTATATCTGTCTGTCCACCTCAGCTGAGGGACCAAGGGATCCTAAGAAACAAGTTGTTAACTAATCATCTTAGTTCAGCATCTGAAGTTGTTGATACTGGTAACATCTAACTCTGATGTGACTGCAGCTCCTGAGATATTGTACACAGTATGATTGCTGTAGACTACACCATAGCAGCGGACTTCTGATTGGTAGCAAGACAAGCACACTCAGGTTTGTTTTACTGAAATTGTTTTGTTTAGGATAGGGATAGGCTTGTTCCCACAATAACTGCAGCAGCAGTGACACATCCTCAGTTTCGGTACTCCATTTAATGCAAATGGTAACTGAAATGCACAGAATTCAGTCCAATAGAAGAGACAAGAGCAGAATGCAGAAACCCCTAATGTGCCTCTTACTCCATGGTATGTATTTCTTGAGGTATGGCTTTGTGACAGGTGAAAAAGAGGCATATCCTTTTTATTTATGAGTGGCTGCAATCTGGGCACACTGCACATAGCCAAGAACGCTGTTTCCACACTAAGTGCTCACGTGTTGTTATAGTCACTGTCAAACTTTGCTGTTTTTATTTCATAAAGATGTAAATTGAAAGAAGAAGAAAAAAAAAAAAGTAATTCAGATACCCAAGGATAGACGTGTTCCCGTGCTCTGTTCTAAGTCACACAGCAGCTTCTACATCCCAGAGTAAGGAGACTGGAAAGTGAAGGAAACTTGATGGCAACTTTGTGTAATGGTCACCTGGGATTTCTTCCAGATGAAAGCATATGTACATAATGTAAATGATCTTTAATATTGTTCCTATATGATTAGAACAGAAAACATGCCCGGTAATAAATCCTTTGTTATCAGTCACATTATTTTGACAATTTTCAATTACATTTCTGGATTTCTATTCTATGTTAATGGACTATATTAATTAAAGCAGACCGAAATGCACTAATAATGATTAATTCAACCCAGTGTGTCTTAAAGTGAGATTTTATGAGAGTTGAAATTCTCCATGGATCTGTAATTTACATTTGCAAAACAGGGAACTGTACTTCTGGATGCTTCTATTTGGCCTTCTCACCTTAGCCAACACTCAATAATAGGGCCAGGATGGAAAAGGTTATGAGAAACTATGGTGAAAAACAACAATGTCCTAAGGCATTAAGAAAGACATTAGCTTTCATTGGTCCCATGGGATTAACACATGTAACCTCACCTGATAATATATACAGCTTTTAGAAAGTAGAGCATGAAATATAATAGAATGTGCAATCAGTTATTAGTGAAGAGCATTAGCTCAGTAATAAACACACTCCAAACATACCTACTGCCCCTGGGAAATAGCTTCTTGTGCTGTTAGTCCTTTTGTCATTCTTGAGTAATATGTATTTAACAGAAATCTTAGAACAGGAAATGAAAAACTGAAGATGATAAATCTGTTTCACTTAGACAATAACCATACAACATTGTGGCCANAAGAGAGAGAGATGGGGAACAAAAAGATAAAAATTGGCACAAGTTATCTTTTACACACTAGAACAGTTAAACAAAATAAATATATCAATTAATATTTTGTTGCTGCAAAGCATTATTTGTAGTATCTGGAAGGGAGTTTTTCAAAGGCTCACCCTTATTTTTGTGCCAGAAGCTCCACACTGAAGTGTGAATTGCACATATATAACCCATCACGCTTCTCCCACTCTCTACTTTGGTTTGGTTTTGTTTAGTTTTTGTTTTTTTTCCCTCTGAAGGAAAGAACACTTCTGGACACCTGTGGCCACAAGAGATTCTAATCCATAAACATAATTTTGGTCTCTTGCAACCTTACAACCTCTGGCAATAATTATAATGGCTGACACATACTTGCATGATTCTTAAAATGGAATTAAAACTGCTCTCCTTATCCGTGAATACAGCACTCATTTTCATACTGTTTGGATAATACTTTTCTCTTTGTAACAGGTACCATTATTTATCATACTTAAATGTCTTGCAAATCCTTCTGTAATTGACAACATCTAAGCTCTGATTTCCTTACAAAAATATATTATAGAGCTCAGAGTGAAGAATATGGTATTTACTTTCCATGGAAAGATGAAAAGCATGAAGTAAAATTATCAGTTGTCTAAGTATTTTCTTTCTTATTTATGCCTAATTCACTTCTGAATAGATTAGGCTAGCTATTCTGCTTAGGTTTGTATAAGACCTATAAAGTGAATTACAATACAAAAGGTAAAAGAGAAGTATTTCCAATCTGTGCTTCTGGCCTATTAACACTTTGTACATGCAAAAAATGCAAAATACACACTGAACTTATGTAGCCAAAACAAATCAGCCCACTTTAAAATATAAACCAGTGAGCAAAATACCAAAAGGGAAAACCATGTTTCAAAGCAAACAAACATAAACCCAAAATATCCCAAAATCAGTGCCTGAGGAAAAGGAGGATAGTGTTTTACTCTCTGTTTGGCAAGGGCCTTTTTCTAACAGTTTGTAAAGCAAGTTTTCAACCTTTATGTGACATATTGGAAATGAAGATCCTAGATCTTCCCTGCCATGATCAAAAAAAGCTTAGACAAAAGAGACGTCTACAAAAAAAATCCATGCATTTCTTTAATGTTATATAGTTGGTTGAAAATAAATTAGACTCCAGCAGTAAATTCATAGGAAATGTTTTATTCCAATGAAATCTGGATTTTCTATATACTCTACATTATTTAATTTGAGATTAACTCTATATACTCTACATTATTTAATTTGAGATTAACAATATAAAAAGCAATACCCTAATGTATTCTAGATATATTTATATATGCAATGCAACAGTCTTCCTCTCTTGCTGAAGTTGTAAGTTCATGTTTTAAACAAAGTTCTTCCACAATGGAAAGGTTCATATATCCCCATAAATTCCATGGACACTCCAGAACTGCCTGACAGCATGAAAACAATTGCAGGATCATTCACTAAAATATGGCATCTTCAAGCTTCACTGAAAATCAGTACCTAGTAAGGTCCTGGCTGAGAATATAAATCAAATAATTTGTCGTAAGTCTCTTAATTACTAGCCAATATAACAATTCCAAAGAAGGATTTATGGAAATTAAAACTTAGTCTACACCATATGATTAGCATATACAGACATTTTATTTTGTCGTTTCTGTAATTTACATGAAGTTTTATAGCCATATTTTATTCTTTACCTGTCTTTTCCTCAACTTACCAGCAAAGCGGCCTCATACTTCCAAACCAGATAACATTTGTCTCAGTCATGTTATCAAGAAAATATTTATCACTAAGTCTCAGTTTCTTCTCTTCTTCCCTTCCTGTCTTCCTCACAACTTTTTCTTTCTTTTTTTTCTTTCTTTTATTTTTTTTTTTCTCTAGAGCTGTTTCTGTACAAGGAAAACAAAGCATGTAAGATTTTGCAAACAATTGTAAAAAAATTGCAGTCTACTGCTGCATAACATGGGGCAAAAGATGTTACAACTGCTATAATTCACAAACCAAACTTTGTGAACAAAGGAGGTCCACAATAAAATCAGCTTTGCTTTGAGGTCAGCACACTGATTTACACAACTGAAATTATACAGATATAAGGAAGCATTCCTTTTTTTTTTTCCCCATAAAATTGCTTGGGTAGAGTGAGATCTCCTGAGAGATTTATGCAGAGCCATATCTCTAGCAAGATGAAAAGAGCGCACTGTCCTCAGAATCAAAGCCAAGGAAAAAGAAGAAAAAATAAGCAGCAGAAAGGACAAAACACTCCATCATTCATGCAAGTACTATATGCTGAAAGGAATTTCCAGAGCTTTCAGCAAGCTCTGTAATACATATATATATATATATATTCTGAGCCAAAACATTATTTTCAGCTTATTTAAATCGTGTCCTAGATGTTTTTATTTCTAAAAAATATTATAATAAGTTTAAAATCTTCTGAAACATTTTCATGGTTTTTCAGCACCATAATCCTTTAACTGATTATTAAGCAATATATTAAAGCAGGGATACAGGTTCTTATTTCAAGCTGTATTTTAATTGAACGTTGTCACTTTCCATACTATTTGAAGACCAAGACTCCTTAAAAGCCTGTAAAGAACCTTATTAGAGACCCTGATAAAGAACCAGCTTTCAGAGTTTAGTGCTGGGGCCTTGAGATTTCTTTTCATAAAAGGGAAAAGCAGGAGTGCAAAGGAGTAAGATAAAAGGCACCTCACCAAAACATTCATAATATGTTGATGTAGTTTTACAGATCTGTACTGCACCTTTCATTATATTTTATTTTATAGTCCTCATTTTTTTCCTCACTACCTGGTGTTTCTTGACAGCATATATGAAGAATGGATTTTTGAAAGACTGATCTTCCTTTGTACCTCCATTTCAGTGGGCAGAAGAAAATCTGCACTTCAAGGTGCTTGATGGCAACTATAAATCAGATCACTTGAGCTGCAAATTCCCTGACTTGCGCCACCAAAGCACTTGGAAGCACAAAAATGCAAGTGCAGATTTAGATGAGTGAAAAGACACGTCTCTGCTTTTTAGAAGATGTGCCAGTGAGAATAAATGTATCATTCCTTTTGTATGACATACAACAATATACACTGCTGCCACATTTTAAAGATATTGTCCTTTGAAGATGCATCTTCTGATAAACTACTCAAGAAATAAGCTACACAGAAGCAGAGCCAGGAAGGGAAAGGGAGGCTCCTGAATTAAATGCCTCTTGGTGTTATCTGCTTAAGTGTATAATTAACACTTCTGCCAAATGAGCCTTTTTTGGATCTCAGTTAGTTATTCCTGGGCTTTGTTTAGTGTGGCGTTCTGCAGGTTATGCACATGAAAATGTGCAATTGTGGAAAGATATAAATACAGTAATTTAGTGGATTAAATGCAGCTTGAGGTAGTAAACTTGCAGAACCCTTTCTGCACCAATCAGTCCTCATGTCAGAGCAGTGACAGAAAACACTGATGGCATGTCTGTTTAGGATTTGTCACATGCCTTCACAGCCTAGAAATGTTTCCTATTTGTTGCATGTAGGTAGGCATGAGAAACGGCAGTGAATGGGGGATAACAAGGTCAGTACTTTTGCAGACAGACATATTATGAAGTAAACTAACTTCCAGACAGATGACTAGATGTCCCATTTAAACAGTGTGGTGATCAGAGTGGTACATTATCCCATCTGAGAGAAAATTATTCATAGAACCTGTGAGAGGAGTCTCTCTAGGTGCTTAATTGCCACATATAATATGCATAACCAATAATATACATATGCAATTGACAGAGATAAAGTTCTGAAGCCCAAAATTTCAGCTGTGCAGTTTGCCCATGGTGCAGTTTGTGGAAACAGCTACTGATGTTTAGCATTTTGTAGAACAATGCCTTGTCTTATCTAAGGCTTGGACAATGATATGAGTTTCAGTATTCTTTAGAATCCTTTGTACAAATCTTGATCTGTTGTTTCCTAGTGGCTTCTAATATGGATTAATTGCCAGTCTGGTCTTGGTGGAGGCAGGGCACTGTGGAGACAGTAAAATGACACATAAATCCCAGTGACAGGAAGGGAAAGGACAGAAAGAACAGAATAACATACCATCCTGAGAATAGCCAGAAGAGCTGAATTAAGATAAGGAAGGAGGATAGCAGTCTGTGCTTTCTCTCTGCACCAAAGACTCATCTGTGTTTTCTTTTATCTAGGAACAATGCTCCATCTAGTTGTTAAAGCAAATGCTGGAAGCTGTTGAACTCCTCCAAGGTCTATTTTCTTTACTTAGGGATTGTGCTGTCCACGTTTATAGTCTCCCTTTCTGGTCCTACAGTTACAATATTTTATGCTTGAATTATTTTTAAAAACTTATTTATATGCAAAGACAAATATGCAATAAATCGGCTTTGAGAGTACATTTCCAGTGACAAAAATTCCTGAACACTGTAACAGTCTGAACCAGCTGGATGTACATTATTAACATATTCTTCTATACAGATATCTAGAAAGGGTTTGATTTTTTTTTTAGAAGTCATATTTACTTTTTCTTTTTTTTTGCCCTGAAACTGTTCTCTTAAACAAACTTTTCTTAGTATTGAATATACAGCTATATCAACATGGAAATTTTACCACACCAAATGACAATGGTCTTTTCCACATGATTGAATTTTCACTCACTCATCTTACATATATCTATTTTAGCTGATAAGGACTGACACTTTGTGGTGTGAACTCATGTATAGGTGTAAGTATACTTTCACACTCTCTTCTGAGTACAATCTCTTGGTTCTCTCATTCCAAGAGATACAGATGAAAATAAAATTGATGTTCACAGCTACCATTTTCTGATGCTAATATTTTAAGCCTGACTAAGTTAGTGACAAAAATACATTGTAGATTAAGAAACTATACTTACTTTCCCTGTAGAAACACACAGTGAAATGGAATGATTTTTAGAAATTTAGAGTATTATGACAGCTTGGGACAGAACCATGAACTTATAACACATTCTTTTGCTTCTAAATTATAATCATCTCACACTGGACAAAAAAAAAGTGAAAAAATCAAGAAATCTTGTATTTATTTAAATTTTTAATGAATACCACTGCTTTTCAGTTGGAATTCAGATTTGGCCTGATACAGGATTTCTTGGCATGTGGTCTTTTTTTGCTGAGATAGCCTTATCATATGTACACTTTAGGGAAATCAAAGTACTCCCGACCTGTTCTAGTGGAACAGGTCCCTGCCTACAGCTGGGGTTTGGAACTGTATGATCTTTGAGGTCCCTTCCAAATGAAGCCATTCTATGATTCTATGATACTATGATACTATGTTCAGAACAGCTTTCTTTTGTTCAGCAGCACTGTTCATTATCTAGTGCTTAATGAGAGAAGAGAAGGCTTCGGGGAGACCTTATAGAAGCCTACCAGTATCTGAGGGGGGCCTACAGGAGGGCTGGGGAGGGACTGTTCACAAGGTCTTGTAATGACAGGACGAGGGGGAATGGGTTCAAATTGGCAGAGGGGAGATTTGAACGGGATGTTAGGAAGAAATTCTTCACAGTGAGGGTGGTGAGGCACTGGAACAGGTTGCCCAGGGAGGTTGTGTCTGCTCCCTCTCTGGATGTG
The DNA here is from genome assembly GCA_013396835.1 of Psilopogon haemacephalus. Taxonomy (NCBI): domain Eukaryota; kingdom Metazoa; phylum Chordata; class Aves; order Piciformes; family Megalaimidae; genus Psilopogon; species Psilopogon haemacephalus. The sequence continues at coordinate 189,360 of VWZI01016424.1, forward strand.
TTCAAGGCCAGGCTGGATGAGGTCTTGAGCAACCTGATCTAGTGGAAGGTGTCCCTGCCTGTGGCGGGGGGTTGGAACTGGATGATCCTTGAGGTCTCTTCCAACCTAAACCATTCTATGATTCTATGATTGAGACAGTTGTGGGCTGTTGCAGCTTAAGATTAGAGTCCTAATTGTAAATAAAGTTCTGTAGAGAATTCAGACAGAGTCCGGGGGGATGGACTCTACTCTCAAAGAGGCTAAACAAAATATAAGAGATATGTTTATCCCATTCCACTGGTCTAATAAAATTCAAAATAGTTTGGAGTTCAGAGTGTTCTCCCTCTTTTTCTCCTGTTTTCCTCCTTTGCTCTTCTCTGATCTTGCTTTACTCCTCTGGGCCAATCATTGTTTGGGTTACTGGTAAGAAGAGAGATGATCCTGTGTTAACTGGTAACAGCCTCTGAGCATTGTCCAAGGGGGTGTTTAAGGTAGCTGAGTTATTCTCTAGTTGTATGTGTACATATGTATATGTCTATATATATATATATAAAGCACCTTTTTTTTTTCAGCCTACTTTTGTAAATAATTATTTCATTTCACTTACAAGTTCTGAGTAAGTGTGGTAATTGCTTTTTTTGGGGGGGTAAATCCAAAATTCTAAGTGGTGTAAAACCAACACATGGGCCTTTTGCTTTTGCAGTATGTTCTTAAAGATGCTGTAGGAGTTCGACAGGCATCACGTCCTTCAACAAATCATCATTTCCACTAAGCCAAGCATAAAAATTCAGTTGAATACTTGGTTTAAAACTGTTGTTAGCATCAATTGCCTTTTGTCCATGCTTAGCAACTCTTAGGAGACTGATGTGAAATAATATTTTAGTGTTAATTTCTACTCCTTCACAACTCAGTTACTGCTATGCATTCATCTCAATTCCAAGACTGGTGGAAAAAAAATAAAGGAAAATGTTTTAATTTTAAAAAATACTTTTCTATCTTATGCATTATTAATTTATTATAGTAAAGGACTGTCCCGGCATAGAATGACGGAGCACCCCAGAAATTAATCCAATTCCTGGGCTCTCTCCTCCCTCTACTGTTAAAGGGTTTGGTAGGGGGTGAAGGGTGGGGCATCCCAGGTGGCCTTGGGACTCAGGGTGGGAACCTCGAGATGCCCATATACGTCGAACCTCGAATCAATTGGCCGGCCGGGAAATGTTGGACGCCTGATGGACAGCTTCGTTCGCCCTGCAGGGTACTTAAACGGGTCAGCAGCCATTTTTTCCTTCTTCTTCCCGCTCTCCTCGTTCACCGCCACCCACGCAGCAACTGGGAGAAGCCCCAGCCACGTGCGCGGCAGCAGGCAGCAGGCAGCTCTCCTAAGCGGCAAGGCTGGCCCTTCTCTCCCCTTTCTAATCCCTCTCCTATCTTCCTTAAATCTATCTCCCTCCTTCCGCGGTTTTCCCCTCGGTTCGAATAGGAGCGTTTTCCCCCCCCTTTGCCTCGTGCTCCCGCGGACGTTCATAGGCGCGATCGGGATTTGTCTTGCGTATAAGCTCTCTGTTTTCCCCTGTCCTGGTTGTTAAACGTTTATACCTGACGTTTAAGCCGTATTCGTGTTTTTTCTGCCGACCGAAACCCAAAGAACCGGCGAGGAGGACATCGTTCCCCCTCTCGTCCCACGGGATATTGTGTTTGATTAGCTCATCCCGTGACAAGGACATCTCAATTTAAGTATATTTTCAGGAAGGAAAAAAAATGTCAATGTAAAGATAACTACTTTCTTTTACTAAAATCTTAGAATGGATCAAAACATTATCAGTGTGTGAAGTGACTTGATAAATAATTCAGATAATTGGAAGACGGTTGTGTACATCATAATATCAAATAAACCAAATAATTATTGGAGGGTCTCAAATGTAATCAAGGTGGCAAGGAATGCTTAAGAATTCCATCTCTCTGGGTATATGTAGAAAATCCATCCATTTCTTTTGATTTTAATTTTTTTTTTTTTTTTCAGGAATTGATAGAATTTCTGATGATGCTGAAATCTCAGTCTCCAAAAAACTCACTGAGGCTCAAGTACTCTCTTACCCCTAGCACTGATCACTTTTGTGCACAGTTAGACTTCTCAGAGAGAGTGCTTCATACTCTCACCTCTAAGATTGCAACTGTTGTGCACATGTAGAGCATAAGAAGACTTGGTTTACTAGTATTAAAATCTAGCACATTCCATGGATGTGAATTCAGTTCTGAAAAAGGAGAAAAGAATACTTTCTTTTCCCATTATCCTATCATCTTAGGCTTCTGAGAAGGAAAATTGAATGTCTTTGGTTAAGACTAAGAAATACATTCTTAAATACTATATTTTATAAACCTATATTAAAAAAAAAGTCCCAAGCAAACAAACAAAAAAACCCCAAATCCACAAACTAAGCCCCATGTTAATCATAACACAAATTTTACAAAAAATAAATACTTCTCAAAGAAATGTGCAGGTGACTGGGAAGGGTCTCTGAATAATTTTGTGTATGCATGCATATGAAGATGCATAAATTTGTATACATGCATATACATTTTGTATTTATGTGAATTTGAATATGAAGTGTAAAATTTTTGTGAGTGGAAGCTGACATAGATGGAGATTACTGGGAACTGGCTTTACAGACATATAAACTTTAAAATATTTTTTTCAATCTATATTATGCTAATCAATAGGCAAAAGGAATAATTCCTTCACTTCTAATCATGTATTTCTACATCTCCTGTTCTGCTGCTTCACTCTAATTAGGCTGGGCAGATCTCATGAATTCGAAGGACAAATGAAGCTGTGAAAAGTTTTTTTTTTTGCATTTGTGAAACTAGATTGAGTTCATGACCCTTTCCCTTCCAACCCCTAATGTAATCTAAACCCATTTATTCCCTTTCTTACATATGTGTCTACCTCTAGTAGATTTTCTAGGAACTGGGCTGTTGTCCTGGGTTTAAAAAAAAAAAAACATGTATGTGTCTTCACAGGGAGAGAGATACAGATTTTCAATGAATCTGATGAACTCTCATGGCTGAGATATAACCCATTGTGTGAGAAACTATATTCCACTCTAGGAAACCTCCTTTCCCTTTCCCTCTCCCTCTCCCTCTC
>VWZI01016424.1:192485-249452 GCA_013396835.1 Psilopogon haemacephalus
CCTCTCCCTCTCCCTTTCTCTTTCCCTTGTTTTGTCTCTCTTACTCTTTAGCATTGGGATATAGGCACTGGAAATTGCCTGCTATCATTCAGCTGCAGCTGCTGTTAGGAACAGTGGTGGAGACTAATGGAGGGAATAGCAAGAGAATATGGGGTGAGGAAACTTGAGGGCTCAGGAATAAGCTGTTCCACACAAGGAAACAAAAGCTCTTGCTATTTGTCAGTAAGCAAAAGAAGAAATCACAGAATCACAGAAACATTCCAGCTGGAAAATACCCTCAAGATCATCAAGTACAATCAATATCCCTACTCTACAAAGTTCACCCTCAAACACCACATCCAAAAGACTTTTAAACACTTCCAAGGTTGGTGATTCAACCACCTCCCTGGGCAGCCCATTCCAATACCTGATTACTCTTTCTGTGAAAAAATGTTTCCTAATATCCACTCTAAAACTACCCAGTCTCGGCTTGAGGCCATTCCCTCTCATTCTATCACTATTTACCTGTGAGAAGAGACCAGCAGCAGACTTTTCACAACAGGTAGCTGTAGACAGCAATGAGGTCTCCCCTCAGCCTCCTTCTCTCCAAACTGAACTGCTCCTGCTCCCTTAGTTACTCTTCAAAATATTTATTCTTCAAGACCTTCACCAGCTTCATTGTCCTCCTCTTCACTCACTCCAGCACCTCAACAACTCTTTTGTAATGAGGTGCCCAAAACTGAACACAATACTTGAAGTGTGGCCTCACCAGAGCTGAGTACAAGGAGACAATCACCTCCCTATCCCTGCTGGATGCAGCATTTCTAAAAGAAGCCAGGATGCCATTGGCTTTCTTTGCTACCTGGGCACACTGATTGATCATATCAAGTTGTTTGTCTATTATAACCCCCAGGTCCCTTTCTGCTAGTCAGCTTTCCAGCCACACTTCCCCAGGCCTGTAGCATTAGAATCATAGAATCAGTCAGTGTTGGAAGAGACCACAAGGATCATCTAGTTTCAACCCCCGTACCATGTCCAGGGACACCCTACCCTAGATCAGGATGCCCACAGCCTCATCCAGCCTGGCCTCACCTCCAAGAATGTGGCCCCAACCACCCCGCCCTGGGCAACCCATTCCAGGGTCTCACCACTCTCACGGTGAAGAACTTCCTCCTCACATCCAGTCTGAATCTCCCCACCTTCAGCTTTGCTCCATTCCCTCCACAACTTTTTTGGAGGCCCCGCATCAGATACTGGAAGGCCACAATAAGGTCACCTCGGAGCCTTCTCTTCTCCAGACTGAACAGCCCCAACTCAGCCCTCTGATCATCCTCATGGCCCTTCTCTGGACACATTCCAGCATGTCCACATCCCTCTTCTAATAGGGGCTACAAAAATGGATGCAGTACTGCAGGTGGGGTCTCATCAGGGTGGAGTAGAGGGTGAGAATTACCTGCCTCAACCTGCTGGCCACACTTCTTCTGATGTAGCCGAGGATCTTGTTGGTTTTCTGGGCTGCAAGTGCACACTGCCAGCTCATGTTGAGCTTCTCATCCACCAGCACCCCCAAGTCCCTCTCTGAAGGGCTACTCTCCAGCCAATCACTGCCCAGCCTGTATTTGTGCTTGGGATTGCCTCAATCCAGATGCAGGACCTTGCACTTGGCCTTGCTGAACCTCATGAAGTTGGCTTGTGCCCACCTTTCCATCATGCCCAGCTCCCTCTGGATGGCATCCCTGCCCTCCAGCATGGCTGCTGTACCACACAGACTGATGTCATCAGCAAACTTGCTGGGGGTTGTTGTGACCTAAGTGCAGGACCTGGTATTTGGTCTTACTGGAGCTCATACCTTTGACATTGGCTTTCAGTAATATCTATCCATGTCCCTCTGTAGAGCTTCCCTACCCTCCTGCAAATCAACACTGTCAGCCAACTTGGCATCATCTGCAAACTTACTGATGACACACTCTGTGTCTTCATCAAGGTCATCACCACTTGTGACTGGTCACCAGTCCTTTGGGCCCTTTTGTCCAGCCAGTGCTTTACCTAGCAGAGCTGTGCTGGTCCAAGCCATGAACAGTGAGTTTGTCCATGAGAATTCTGTGGGGAACAGTTCCAAAGACTTTTTGGAAGTCTAGGTAGACAATATCCTCATCCAGCAGCTGGGTCATCTACTCATAGAAGGAGATCAGGTTTGGCAGGCAGGACCTCCCTTTCATAAACCCATGCTGACGAGGACTGATCTCCTGATTGTTCTCTATATGGCATGTAATAGCCCTCAAGATGACCTGCTCCATGACCTTCCCTGAAGTTTGTATGTCCATCAGGGATCTGCCAGGTCTGTTCGCACACATGATCTCCACAAGTTGGAGTAATTAAAGTATGATATCATTTTGGTGCAAGGGTGATCAGTACTTCTATGAAAAGCAATGGCAATAAAATATTCCATAAAGACAGCAGGTGCTACTACATGATTATCCATCATAGAATTAAAGGATATGGCAGATATATTTCACTGTGAAAAGATGGGGTTATATTCTGTATCTAAGGTGGCTTTTCTTTTATACAGGCCATGCAAACACAAGTTTTATTTCTATGAAAAAATAATTCTTTGGACTACTGACTATTGTTATATTGTTTCTAAGCACCATGCGATGGGAATTTTACAAAATCGAAATGCAAACCTGTAATTATAGCAAAAGAGCAAAGCTAAGGTTAGATCATCAGCCATTTTTAATTTCTGTTTTGTACAAAGTCATAAGCAATCTGTAGGACAATGTGCAGAGACCAGAACTCCCAAACGAGAGATTAAGATTTTCAGAGGCATTGATTCTACTGAGTGTTCCTCTAATGAACTTCTAAATAACACCTAGTGAATTTTTAACTTTTTGTTTTGTTTTCCAAAGTGACAGAGCTTAAGAAGGAGAAGAAAAGACTGTTCTATTTTTAAATTTTGGGCAATGCTTTCCATAAAAACACTATTAATTTTAGAGATATTTCGAATCACCTTCAGGTATTAAAAGGAACTGAAAACAAGTCTTCCTTCTCTTGGACAAACATTCATGATACAAAATCTTATATAAATTACTTTAATCCTTCCCTTATGTAAAGGAAGGGCTTTTTCTCTCTTACTACACATCCTCTTCTATTAGATAATATTAGATATTGCCTGCCTTTTGATAATTAAAGACTTCAATGTTTCTTCAGAAAGCAAAAAGAAGAGGAAAAATGAAAAAAAGAAAAATATATGGTCTCTTCAGCCAAGTCAATTGCAAAATTTAAAGATTTTCTTTCAGTGCTTCCAGTGGTTAAGGATAGACAAAATCATATTTTAATTTTTATTAGGAATGAAGCTTCACTCAAGGACTATAAATTCTAAAGTTAGGGTTCTGAACTTTTATCTGTGAATCAGGGTGGACATTGCAGTATTTGGACTTTTAGCTTTAAAATCTCTTGTATGACATCTAATTCTGCATCAGCTGCTCTGTATCACAAAGGCTGCACTTGACCAGTAGGACTATACGTCTTCTGGAGGCCTTCTCCAAACTTAACCATTCTGTGGCATGCAAAATCCTACACCTGATTGTCTTCTCAACAAAAGAAAGTGAAATTAAGAATCGGGGTCCATCTTTTTTGCCTCCTGTGTCCTAAGGAGACAAAATCTAAAAATAGACATCTTAGATGAATTTTCAGATCTGTAATATCCAAATTTAGCTAAAACATGATCAGATGATACAGCTAACCTATATTTTCCTCTTTCTTTTCCAATGCAGTACTGTGACTAACCCTAGCCTCAAAAAAAAGCATCACTTCTAGTCCTGTCATATAAAGCAGAACAATGAGAGCCTATACACATCCATTACCCAGCTGATCTGTTGAATGTTTAAACTAATTATTAGCAAACTTAAGAGAGAGCTAAAAACCCACACATGATTCCTCTTGTCTTTGCAGGAATGAATTGGAGCAGACAGATTGAATCTATTGCCAAGGTTAAATTCTTTATTTTCAATGACACCAATTATTTTGAGCACAAATGCTTTAATTATCTCAAGCAGGCAATTAATAAGTTCAGTTAAAAAAATCAGGCACTGCTATGAAACTGTCCAGCATTCAAATTCTTTTCCCCTTAAAGATATAAACTGTGAAGCCTTTCGAAGTTGTTTTAGCTTCCATTCTCACAGTGAAAAAGCTCAAGAATTTTCTAATTCTCTCTTTAAACATCATTCAAATTAGTACCAAAAGAAATACGTTTGCAAGAGGAAAAGCTGGGTGACTTGGTTCATGACAAACACTGGTATAAAGGTAAACTAGCATGCTTGGCATATCTTCACATCTATATCATGCAAGAGTGATTTTTAGTAACATGTTTTCTACCCTTGATGTATGCATATCCGGTGATTTCCCCAACAAGAGCAGGCTGTGCCTATATATTGCCTATTACATTCCAAGTAACAGACTTCTACAATAGTTGCTAGAGGATTTATGTGATAAGCATTATTTTTAAAAAATAAATTTGAAAGTTGGCTAAATGATGGTTTCTTCTGAATGCAACTTGCTTGTTATTTTACCGAACTGTCTGCAGTGAGTTTTTGTGTTGATGAAGAGAACACAGAACTTTATTTCAAGCAGCAGAATAGTAAATTGGGAAAAACTGAGCCTCTGTCTATGAAGATGAACAAGGTTTTGTGTAACAGCATAAGCCGAAAATAGTGAAAATGTCCTGTGATATATCTACCCAATTAGGTAAAGTAGGACATGCAAATAGAAAATCCTTCCTAATACATAATGTGATCTGTCAAAGTCCCATGACAGGATGCAAGGTTGCTTTTATATATTAACTACTGTAACTACCAAGGCATCAGATGCCATAAAACTATACAGGACTTTTAAAGTTCAGCCTCTATAGCTACCTTCATAGCCTGAGGCAGAGGACACCATAATTTCACTTTGCCTGACTAAAGACTAAATTCTCTTTATTGGTTTTAATTTACTGGTATTAAGTTGCAATATCCAATATAGTTTCAACCAACGTTAACCTGGAATTTGAATCTTGCCACAAAGCCCAAAGGCAGTAAGAGTTACTAATTGTTATACAGGAACCAGACAGGGTATCAACACTTCAGACAGCATGTATCTGAAGTAATCTGTGCCTCTGAAGCAATCTGTTAATGCAAGGAGGAGAGCAAAAGGCTGAGATTTACTGGATTCTAAATGCATTTGATCCTACATGTATATATTTTTATTTTTATATTAAATGCCTCTAACCATAAGCATTCTTTGGAACCACCCTGAGGCACATTTTAAACCATTCTGAAACAGCTCTGTTGCTAACCTGCTGACATTTCCTATGTCACTACAGATTCACTGGACATGTTACTTTTCAGCCAACTCATTGTTTTGTTGCTGCCTTTTTTACAGTCAGAAAAAAATAGAGTAAGTTTGGAACTCGTATCTACCTAACAGTGAGCTGACAAGAGTGTAATCAGGAATGTAAATTGCTCACAGCCTTAGAAAGCTAGAGAACACAAGGCACATGGATGGAGAAACAATAGAAAGATAACCAGTTTAACTGAGATTGAAATGCAGTTATTCTGTAGCTGGTGACGGAGCACCTCTCCCCTGCTTTGGGTTTTTCCCCCTGCTTTGGGAAGAAAATTCACATATACAGCACAGTTTTCTGAGAATATTGCAGGCATACAAGCTGGTTAAAAAAAAAAAAAAAAAAAAAGATGAAGACATCAATAAACAAAACAACTTAGTCCACCTTCTTATTCTACTATCCAAAAATTGGAAAGGGGATTTGTTTAATGGTAGAGTTTTCTTTTTAGCTTTGTTCATTGTATAACCAGCTGGAAAACTATCTAAAGAAAGAGTATTACACAACAGGTCTTCAATACTTCCTCAGAAAAAAAGCAGTAATGTGTGTAAGTACACTATTTTCCCTTTTCTCTTTTTTCTTGCTTTTACTTTCTCTCCCTTTTAACTTACTCTTTTCTATACCATTTGCCTTTACTTCCTTTTTCTTTCTTTTTTTCCCCCCTTTTTCCTTTCCTCTTTTAATTTGTCATGCACCTTCACATTTGCTTTCTCTTTGGTCATTTTTTTGTTTGTTTGCTCATTCCTTTTTCCTTTTATCTTTTTTCATGCCATGCTAACATGATATGGACCTTTTTTTGAACCATGGAGGCTGATACTAGTATAGATGGCTTACAAACGAAGTAGCCCATTTTGAATTTAGATGTACCCTCCTCCCTGGGGGTGTTCAGGACCAGGATGGATGAAGCCTTGAGCAGCTGAGTCTAGTTAAAAGTCATTTCTGACTTTGGCAGGGAGGTTGGAGCAGATGATCTCTATAGTGCCCTTGAATCTAAAAATGTTCTATGATTCTATGACAGTTTCTAAATTATTTTTGGTCTTTTTTTTTTTTTTTTTTAGACAGATTTTTATAAAATACTGCCAGAAAAACACATTATTTTCCACTTCACTGCACACTTTTGGCAATCAGTAAAGCTAAATGGCATGGACTAAAGTCAGTCATTCACTATGGTCGAGATACAAGAAATTAAAACTCAAGAAATCCAGAAGTACTGGAGAGATATGAGAACAGTCAAAGGAGATCTCATATGAATGGCAGTCTTGTGCTGGAAACTTCACTTCTAAGGACACATAGTGAAGAGCCCGTTGTGATAAAAAGGATAAAGGCTTGCGATTTTGATGCATCTTAAAATGACATCGAAAATTCACCTGAAAAAAATATGCAGTTTAAGAAACCCTTTACTTATTGTGTTTTGATCCTTGGCAAGACACTATAACTTTCTTTCAATTATGAAAGAAAGTAATTGATTGATTTCAAAAGGTTGTACCTTATACAAGTCACATTCAGGGTAAAAAACCCATGAATGTGAAAAGAAAAAATCCCTTTAAAGAATAAGGATGGTATAAACTAATTATCTTATATTCAAAGCTGGAGAAAAATGTATCAAGGAGCTCATTTGGATCTTTCCAATTTTTTCTCAGTGCTTGAGCCAGCATTTGGGGATCTGTGCAGTGCAACACCTCCCATAACAGTCACATTAGGAGAATAGGCAGCAGGTTCCACAAGAACTAAGGATGTGGGAAAATGCAGGTCTTGGCTGTGGAATAATGTGGGACAAGAGGAGCAGCTGAGATTTCTTCCTCTGGGAACCACCTTGTGCTCAGTCTGGCTCCATTTTCCAGAGGAACTGCCATGATCTTGGCTGCAGGTCCTATTTATTTCTGTCCCTTATACTTGCTGAAAACTACTCAGTGTCATCTCTACTACCATATGTTCTATAGTCTCCTTCTCTAGTTTATTGTAAATAACTACTTAAAAGAATTTAGGACACTAATAATTCAGAGGAAGTAAACACAAAACATTTTAAAATAGGGAATGAGGGTTCTGTATTAATTAAACATATATGTATCTTAACCTTACAATGACACTACACCTCTCTGTCAGCCTTACAGAACACTCTGTCTTATGGTAGAATATGGAACAAAAAGTATAATCCTTTACAAGACTCATCTCTTTGTGACATGTGGGCTGTGGAGGAGCTACTTGCAAAAATCACAGAAGGCTCTGCATGAGCAGATCCTGTTTGGAGCAATTAGCTTCAAGAACTGGGAAATTACTTTAGGCTACTGTATACTTCAAAAGCAACAGAAATATAAATAAAATATTCAACTGTCTTTCAAATTATGACCTTTCTTAGTAAAAGCAAATAGCTTGTATAGAAGACCACTGTGAATCTCTCTCACTTGTGATCACATCTTGTAAAACAAACTTTTTCTTACTCTGTACTTATTTTCTTACTTTCTTATTAACCAGCTTGGAGTTGTTGGGGTTTGGTTGGTTGTTTGGTTTTTTTTTTTTTTTTTTTTTTTGTGTTTTTTCGGTTGGTTGGTTATTAAGGGGTTTTTTTGTATGTGTGTGAGGGGGTTGTTTGGGGGTTTTTTTGTTTGCTTTTGGGGTTTTTTTTCAGCAAAGCTAAAGCTTAGGGAGGAGGATTCATTGGATAGCTTAAGTCCAACATTATGTTATGGATGTTTTCTTTTGTACAGGCAACATCTTTGGATCATAAAGCTCCTCTAAATGGTAGATGGGTTTAAGATTATGGTCAAATACCATGGGAACTTTCTAAAACAAAGAGCTTTTTTCATTGTCTTCCACTTGCAGATAGGATGGTTTCCATCAGTTGACCAATTTGGATTCCCACTTACTGTCCTGAACCAATTTTGCTTTTAAAGTCTGTATACTTACTTTAGGATGGAGAAGCCATCATAAAAAACAGGGGCATTGCAGAATCCCAGAAAATGTGGCTGTAACAAAGATTGAAGGTTCACCTGATCAATTATTCTATTCTTCTGCTCTGCTATACAATTCCTAACAGGTTTGCAGTCTTGACAAAGACCTTCCTGTGCAACATATGCTACTGTGTCTGTATCATCATCATTAGAATGCTCTTCCTAATACATATCATGATTATGTTGCTTTGTATCTCTGTTCTACAGAAGCCTTTTACAGAATTGAATGTTATCATGGACCCCCTGGGTCTCATCTCTTTGGAACTAAGCCTTTAATGGATCTGGCATAAAGCCCCGTGGAGCCTAGCAGAGAGAAGTTTCAGTTCACTACTGGATGCTGGACAGCAACAACTTCTTATTCTAGCCATTTTACAGCTATATTATAGAAATTTCATTCAGACTATATTCCTTACATTGCCTGCGGGAATATTACAAGTATAAAGAGTTAAAAATGCCTGATCTACACTGGTAAGTTCATAGTGAATCTTTTTTCAATTATTAATCTGCTAAAGCTCTTCTTGAAGGCAAAGAGAATTTGTTCCATTTGGAAAATTATAGTATCTGCCTCTTCTATTCCTAATATGGTCTAAAATCTTTAGGGATGGTTCCAAAACTTTGTTTTCTCCAATTTTGCTGGATGCTTCTGACATCATTATCTTTGATAGAAGTAAAACTATTCTGACAGATGAATGTGCAATAAAAAACCCCATACTTCTCCCTTGTTTAACTATATAGAGTAATTTGTTTAACTATATAGAGTAATTTACAAGAAAATAACAAAATAAAGTCAAATAATTTAATTTAATTTATAACCATGTAATCTCTCTACAACTACTGGAAATGAGGTGTTGGTCTCTTCTCCCAAGTAATTAGCATCAGGATAAGAAGAAATGGGCTTACGTTGTGCCATGGGAGGTTTAGATTGGATATTAGGAAAAAATTCTTTACTGAAAGAGTGGTGAGGCTTTGGAAAAGTATGCCCTGGAAGGTGGTGGAGTCATCATCCTTGGAAGTGTTTAAGAAGTGCATAGATGTGGCACTTGGAGACGTAGTTTATTGGTCACGGTAATCAGGTTATGGTTGGACTTGATGATCTTAAAGGTCTTTTCCAACATTAATGATTCTAGGATCTTATGATTATTTATGTCATTAGGCTTCTTTCACATTTCCACCTTCAACTGAACTGTAAGACATACATAGAAAGAATATCACAGTACCTGGAAGCCACACAATTTGTGAACATTGAAGCCATGCAGGTCCTAATAGATTGAACTAACAAAACAAATAACCTCTAGCAATTACATCACCTTGCCTATTATGGTTACACTTACTCCACTACTCTCCACCAACCAACCCAAATGTAACTGAGTGGTAACAATTCACTTTTTTTGTGTGTGTGTTTTGGTTTGTTTTCCTGAAAGTGTAAAATTAATAATGAGAAGATAAGAGACAGAGCCTAGAAATCATGAGGGCATATACTCTTGCCTCTGTGTTCACAGATCAGGATATTAAATAACTGAAGTGGCTCATAAGTTACAACACTTAGAGTAACACCTTTCATGGAAACTAGTTATAGTAATCCATCCATTATCTCAGGATTAAAATGGAGGTTATGCAGCATTAGTTGTGTCGGATATATAAACGGAACAGTTTCTACAATAATTGGAATGCTCACATGTACTCCAACATTTACAATGACGTCTTCCCAAGATTTTCATCAAAAGGCTTGAATAAGAATAAGCTGTGGATCTTGACAATTTGAGAACACTGCTTTCTAGAACTGGTTGCTCCTGCAAGAAACAAAATCAGAAAGGCTGAGCTGCTGAGTACTGTTCCATGCTTTCTGACTTAAGGTACAGCTCTTTTGGGGATCTGTCACTCAACAAGAAAAGACCAAATAATACTGCATTTTGAGTTTGTTAATAGAATATAGTCCATACGTTACACCATGGTTTTTTCTGTCCTTATATGCTACTCCTTTTTTTTTTTTTTTTTCCTTAAATTTCAGGAAAATCTACTTTAGATTTTATCCTTATTAGGAGTTTATCTTTCACCTCTGAAGTTAGAATTTTTCTCTCACCAAAATCAGATATGATGAATTATGCTTAAGAACACTGATCTACATCTATATTATGAAGAAAAGTTAGAAATATGCCCTCTTGTTCAAAGATATGCTGTGCAAAGAGCTCACTACCCTTCACCATTATCTTAAGGACAGTTTTGGCAGCTAGTAATTTGGAAGGTGTAATTGTCCTAACAGCCATGAAATGACAAATTGTAGGCTACTGGCTATGACAAGTTCATCAGATTTTTTTTTTTTCAACCCTGAATATGTATTCCACATATGATTTAAATTGCTCAGACTAGAAAATTCAGGAAATCTAGTCAGCTTTATCCAAGTAATTCTGCCTTTGGCACTTGTCCACACCTGCTCAAGTTTTTAGAGTTAATCTGGTGTGCAAGTAATGATTAATAATTTCAAGTCAGCTTCTTTAGAAAACATATACTGACCAGAATAATACTCACATTTTTCTCTGTCAATGGACAAACATTCATATAGCATGTACTACTCCCCACATAACCCTAGTGAAGTCTTCAAAGTATAATTTCTTGCACTTTTTTTCAGTAAAATGAATTTTTTTTTTTTTTTTTAATAAAATAAACCACAGTTCTTCTCTGGTAAAAGAAAATCTGGTGACTATTGGGTGTGCTTCTAGAACAGCTTGATCATTTTATGACATTGTAAAAGGAAATGGAGCTTTGGATTTTCGGTACCTGCCTATCTGGGATGTAACAATGAATCAGACATTGGTTTAAGGTTTGCAGAGCATTTCTTAAGTTTCATCTTCTTCAAGCAGCTGCAATGTTTCTGCTTTAGTTACATTGTGAGGACGTCTAGACGGACTATTAGCAACCCCAGCACCTTGCTGTGCACATGCTCTGCCTACAGATTGTACTACATCATGCAGAGAAGTGGTCTTTGACATCTCACCAGCAAGCCATCTATGTCTTTGCTGTTTGTCAAGGATAAGAGTCCTCTGCATTGTGCATAAAGTTGCCGCAATCTAATATGCACAAATATATTTTACAAGTTTTTCCTTAGCCACTGGCAGCAAGTCATTCCTTCTGAATATGAGCATGCAAAGTCAGAGCATCAGTTAATGTGTCAGCAGTGTGTGCAACAGCATTAGAGAACCATCAATCCTGTACCTGCATTCTGCAAAGTAAATATACTACATGATTTATTATGTCTGATTCCCAATTCTTTCTCCTTCACTTCTGAGCTACTATGCCTGACTCTGCATGTCTAACTTTTTTTGATTCTAATGTTCTAATAGTCATGCTTCATTTTAAAACTTGATAGAGGAATTTCAATATTTAGGGTAATAATGTAAGGGTCAGTACTGTATGGCAAATCTACATTTTATTACAGTCTTAGCCTATGTTTTCTATCACCAACTTCTAAAAGGATGCAAAATTCAGACTCCTGAAATTTGTCACTTTTAAGTACTGGGACCTTTTAAAAGAAAAAAATTGAATACTCATTTGTCTATTTTTTGGTCAGGGCTTCACTTATGAATATAAACCAAGAATATCTTAATAATATTCTAGTATGCATTTCAAATTGTGTTGACTTAGGAAGCTCCTTTCCTCTGTAGCCTTTCACAAAGGAAGTACAATCATAGAATGGTGTGGGCTGGATATGATGTCTGAAGTTCACCTAGTCCAACCCTCTCTGCTGTCTGCAAGGACATCCTCAACTAGAGCAGGTTGCCCAGAGCCTTGCTGACTCTCACCTTGAGTATTTCCAGGGATGGGGTCCCAACCACCTCCCTGAGCAAACCATTCCAGTTTTCATCACCCTTATACTAAAGAGCTTGTTCCTAACATCCAATTTGAATCTTCTCTTTTCTATTTTGAAGCCATTGCTCCTTATCCTATCACTGCAGGCCTTTGTAAACAGTCTTTCTTCACCCTTCTTGTAGGCCTCCTTCAGGTACTGGAAGGTCATTATTAGGTCTCCTCAGAGCCTTCTCCAGGCTGAACCCCAGTTCCCTCAGCCTGCCTTTGCAGCAAAGGTGCCCCAACCCTCTGAACATTTTCATGGCCCTCCTCTGGACCTGCTCGATGAGGTCCATGTCCTTCCATGTACTGAGGGCTCCAGACCTGGCCGCAGTATTCCAGGTGAGGTCTCACCAGAGCAGAGTAAGTGGCAGGATCACGCCTCTGGATCTACTGGCCACACATCTTTTGGTGCAACCCAGAATGTGATTGGCCTTCTGGGCTGCAAGAGCAAACTAACTGCTCGTGTCCAGCTTCTCATCCATCAGTATTCCCATGTCCTTTTCCACAAGGCTGCCTTCTATGCCCTCATCCCCCAGTCTGTATTGACAGCAGGGATTGTTCAAGCCCAGGTGCAGAACCCTGCACTTGCTCTTGTTGAACCTCATGAGGTTCACCTAGACCCACCTCTCCAGCTTGTCTAGGTCTCTCTGGATGACATCCTGTCTCTATGACATACTGACAGCACCACTCAGCTTGGCATTATCTGCAAACTTGCTGATGGTGCACTTGATTCCACTGTCTGTATCATTAATAAAAATATTAAACAGCACTGATCCCAGTACAGACCACTGAGGGACACTATTTGTCACTGCTCCTATCTGGACTTCAAGCCATTGAGCACTACCTTCTGGATTCGAACATCCAGCCAATTCCTTATCCATAACACTCCAACTTGACAAATAGGATATCGTGGGGGACTATGTCAAGTACCCTTATTGTAGTTGCAAAACATAAATTCACTACTAAATTCAGAGGTATTTAATGGCTGTCTACAGGCAATGAAGAAGAACATATGTGAAGGAGCATGTGTTGCAATTCTTTAATTTTTTGTGATGGTTGGCCCTGAATGGGGGCCAGATGTCCACCAAAACTGCTCTATCGCTTCCCTGCTTAGGTAGGCAGGGGAGAGACAGAAATATAACAAAAGGCTGGTAATAGTATAGAAGCAATTTAATAATGTGTAGCACAAGCAAAGACTATGCATGGAAGTGTCAGCAGATGGTGGTCGGTCACTCCCAGGAAGCAGGGCTCTAACTCATGTAGAAGTTGCTCCGAAGGACAGATGTCCTGGACAAATATCCCCACACTTCTTTCTCTCACTTGGTATATGTATCTGAGCTGATGTCATATGGCATAGGGTACCCCTTTGGCCAGTTTGCATCAGCTGGCCTGGCTGTGTCCCATCCCAGGATCTTGCCTACCCCACAGCATGCATTTCGGGTGGGAAAATGTTGGGAAAACACAGCCTGGGTGCTCTTTAAGAAGTAACCAAAACACTGCTGCGTTATAAACACCCAGCTACAGCACTGCAAAACACAACACTAGAAAGATACTCTGAGGAGAATTAA
This sequence comes from Psilopogon haemacephalus, assembly GCA_013396835.1. Lineage (NCBI taxonomy): Eukaryota > Metazoa > Chordata > Aves > Piciformes > Megalaimidae > Psilopogon > Psilopogon haemacephalus. The sequence goes on from VWZI01016424.1 coordinate 206,204, forward strand.
CTCCATCTCAGCCAACCCAAATATATATTTGCTTTTCTTTTTATGACCTGAGTTTTAGAAATTGACCACATATATGTGGACTTCTGTATTTCAATTCTAATAATATCTTGATGAAAATATGTGATCTTAGAAGATTGCTCTTCCTCTGTTATTTTATTTTATTGTTTTTTTTCCTGACTCTAGCTGAATTTAATACCTGGCAAGTGAGGGAATGCAAATAATGGTTTCTATTAGAAATAATGCCGTGCGCTCTTTTATCTTTTTGATGGATAACAAGTCAATATAATTGTGTAATAAAAGCTTTCTAGGACAAAGAGTAATTAAAATACAAGTTACTCAACAGATTTTTTCACTGGATTTATACTCTTCTGGAGGCAATTATTATTTTTATATTGAATATTCACAAAGATTGAAGATCTTTCACACTAGAAAAGCATACCAAAATACCACCATCCAGTAAGAAAATGAAGGAACACTTGTTGTTGTCTCTTTGTGACATGGATTCTGATATCCATTTATCTCTGATGTGTCTATTTTTGATTCTGCTTTGTACCGATGACATAAACCAAGCACAGATCCTCTCATGACAGAAAGATTTGTGAGGAAAACTCTACAAGTCGCTTAGGATGGTATTTATCTCACTTAACTTCAGACATCTACATCTGAGTTAATCACTGCATACTCCCTTTATAGTCAACGGAGAGAAATAAGTAGTTTTAGGATGCAATTCATCTGCCTTATTCCACATAGCTACTTTAGGATAGAATCAATCACCATTTCAGGCTGCCTTCATCTCACCGTTGACTATAAAGGTAGCCCACAGTGACTAGATCAGATGTAAATGTCTACCTTGAAGACATTTATGTTTGATGAGGTAAATCGCACTGCAAGATATGGAAGAACTGGCTACAGACCTGTGGCACACATACTGAGGTGGAATAGTACAGCATATCTGTGGAAATCATAAGTGTGGTTCCACTTCCATTCTACCTTTCTTAGTCTACTTTTCTGAAAAGAGGACGTAAAAATTTCTGACTCAACGAAAGTGTCTGTAGTAAGTTATACTAGCTACACATCAGGAAATAGCATATGCACATTGTAATTCTGTTATACGTTGGTTTACTCATGCAATTTCTCAGGTAAAAACCCTAGATGACAATCAGAAGGGGCCTTGCTAACTGTGCCCCTACTCATCCAAAATCAGCACCTGGTCAATACTGACACAGTATGGAAGATGTCTTAGCTGCTAATATACTGCACTTGCCTGTTCTGGTAAAGGAACAAAGACGGAAGAATATTCACTTCAATAGGAACATGAAGACTGCTATGTTTCTCCTGCCTTGTCAGTTCTCTGCTGACCAGGCACTCAAAAACTGCTAGAAGTTGAAGGTGACAGTGTGCTGATAAGGCTATAAAAGCAGATCAAAGCTCATAAATTAATCCTTTTGTTTTGAAATTCTATCATATGCATTCATGACTCTGATTTTGCATAAAAAGATGAAGGAGCTGTGTTTCTTAATTAACTGGAGAAAAAAAAAGAATTACCCAATATCATTTGCATGAACAACATTCTCTGCATAACCATTTCAGTTAAAGTCCATTAATTATTGGTTGAGAGAGTCATAGATTGCTGTCATCCTTTGCATACAAACAAAGAATTTAATGTTCCTCAATCAAAAACTCATTCTTATATGATATAGCATTGAGATTTAGATCAGGAAAGTGAAGGGGGAAAGGGACTTTTAAACTGCAAAGCAGTTGTTTGCTTGTTAGCAAAGGTTCTACTCAAGTGACCCATAGGTCAGTGGACCAGTACAATATCTGAGCAACAGGAAACTCCAGAAAGCAATTCAATTCTTGAATGGGCTGGATGGACACCTTATTAAGGATCCTTGAGTGCATCCATGCATGTTAAAATACATCATGGTACCCTCTGCATTCCAGTCTTGGGCCCAGTCTGGTTCAACATCTTTGTTGGTGACATGGACAGTGGCATTGAGTGCACCCTCAGCAAGTTTGCTGATGACACCAAGATGTGTGGTGTGGCTGACATGCTGGAGGGAAAGGATCCATAAAAAGGGACCTTGACAGGCTGGAGAGGTAGACATAAGCCAACCTCATGAGGTTCAACAGAACCAAGTGCAAGTTTTTGCACCTGGGTCAGGGCAATCCCAAGCACCCATCTAGGCTGGGCAGTGACTGGCTTGAGAGCAACCCTGGGGAGAGAGGCTTGGGGGTGCTAGTGGATGAAAAGCTCAACATGAGCCACCACTGTACACTTGCAGGCCAGAAAGCCAACTGTATCCTGAGCTGCATCAAGAAAAGTGTTTCAGCAGATCAAGGGAGGTGATTCTCCTCCTCTATTTCACTCTGGTAAGACCCCACTCAGAGTACTGCATCCAGTTTTGGAGCCCCTAGTTCAAGAAAGATCTACATATGCCAGAAAAGGGCCATGAGGATGATCAGAGAGTTGGAGCACCTCTCCTACGAAGACAGGCTGAGAGTTGGGGCTGTTCACTCTGCAGAAGAGAAGGCTTCGAGGAGAACTTCCAGTGGTCTTCCAGGACCTACAGGAAAGCTGCTGAAGGACATTTTAGGATCTTGGGGAAATAGAGCAAAACTGTAAGTGGGTAGAATCAGACTGGATGTTAGGAGGAAGATCTTCACCATAAGGATCCCTTCCAGCCTTGACAATTCTACTGTTTACTCAGGTCAGTTACATATGGAATATAAGCATTACTCCTTTTTCTTGCCCATCAGTGTTGGGCCAAGGGTTGATCTTTGAGGTCTCTTCCAACCAGATGTATTTTGTGATTCTGTGATTCTGTAAAAGCCTGTGATTTCTCTCCCTGAAACCTGTACATGACTGAATATACAATTTACAATGACAGCGTATGTCTACAGAATCAGAAAATCTCATGACCAAGTTTTATAGTGCAAATATAGCTTATTATTTTCCTACTGAAGAGTACAGAGTCTACAGCTTCTAGATTATTGAAATTAATATCTCAATTAAGTGAGATTAATTCAAACTTTGTAAGTTGCAGCTGCAGTGTACTGAGGTGCCTTTGCTTTTGAATACTTCTGATGGGGAGCAGAGGTCCACATTTTCTGTTTGTAAGAAAAGAACACTAGGTTTTGAAGCTGGCAACTAAAATCCAGAAAAAAGGTACATGAGTTTGTAGCATCATTCAGAGAGACACAAGTGTCAGCAATGATCAGATCCTAGGAAAAGTAGCTCTCTCAGAGACTCTAAGACTAAAATGCTTTGATCAGGAAGAATTTCAGACTGCTTTTGGAAGAAGATGGCTGGCAGTATTACTTTCAGAATAATATTTTCAGTATTTAACTGGCACAAAAATTTGCATCAGCAATTTACTCTGGTATTTTTTGGTTTTCAATGATAGCACTACTATTAAAAATGCCACTTTTGGAGTGGTGTTATTTTGTTCTGAGTCCATGTTTCTGTTAATGTATTTCTGTCTATGAAGGGCTTGAAAACAACCCAAAAAATTATCAATCATTCTCCTCTTGACTATAAAAATGTCCTTCTTTTGCAAATGTGAAACCTGGGCAGTAACCTACATAGCAGCTAAGAAGTTTTTGAGTGAGGGAGTGGAGTTTTCCATAAAGTTCAGAATGGGAGAATCAGGAATAAACTACCAAATTTAAATTAATATCTGGTTTCCACTTCTATTTATGGAGAAGAGTGAGAAAGTGTCAAGTCTATTATATACATAATCCACTTTTTTGCATAGAAGGATTTAATTGTAGGCTGAAAAGCTTCACATACTACTGTTCTAAGGCTGCATAATTACATGCTTACCCAAGGGACCAGGGTAGCTCTACTTTAGTCCAATAGAGGAGTAATAATTACATACATATATATATAAATATAAATCATACATATATTTTTTAAAATTAATTGTAAAAGCCTTGAAGACCTATGTGGATTCATAAGTAAATAATTTTTATCCCACACCATGAAAAAAATGCTTATATGACTATGTTTTTATTAAATAATGCAATTATGTTTGACACAGAAATGGGCCAAATTCTTGATCTTAGTCTTTGTGCCACTTTAGAGGCATAAATGGACCATAAATTAAATTTAACAAAGGAGATGAAGACTCTCTTGAAGAGAGGGAATATGAAATGGAAATATGCCATTTCTTTTACAATACTGATTGGATTATAATGGCATGGTCGAGAATGCTGCTGTGTTACAGTGAGCTCTTTGAACATAATGGCCTTTTGGAATTAGACTCAGAAAATTAGGTCTGGAATCAGCCCCAGAACTGCTATACAATAATAGGTCCTTTATGTCTTACCACCTGTGTCCAGCATGTATGGGTGCAGCTGAGAAACTGAGCCAATGTGTTTAACAACTTATTCACTATACAGTCTAGCAATAAAGCCAGAAGTCAACATGATACAGTAATCAGACACTCCTTGGTCATGTCTGAATCATGTGCGGACATCCAGTTTGGCTATTCTTCTCCCAGTAACATAGACATAAGATGCTAACAGGATATACACGTTTTTCCATTGCCAGATTGATTTTTGCTCATTGCCTTTATTCCTTCTCCAAGGCAGCCTTTACTGGTATGAGCTACTATGAAGACTAATGTATTCTGTATCTGACTCAATCAGGCTTTTGATCTTTGCCTGACTGCAAAGTATACAAGATGTGGGCAATTACAAGGGTTCACAGAAATTTGCATTTGGGGAAAGAAATGCAGATTGTAACTGTTTCTAATGTTTTCCACAGCTTATGTGACAAGCCCCTCAGGAAACAGTGTTTTGGATGCTAACTCTCTTGTTACCATATTAATTGCCTTTGTCATGACAGTTTTGGCATCTGAAAATGGCTGGGAACATGCTGTGCTCCTCTAGAGACCAATCAAGGGCAGGGAAAATTGGTTTATTGGTTCCCAAAGCAGCCTGCACTAAAGGTGCCGCTATTCAAGCATAGTTTGAATCTTCTAGCTTGAATGAGGAGCCAAAGACACTTCAGGCTAAGGAAAACAGAACTTTCATTTAGAATGGTGAAGGGGAAATAAAGAAGTTTATTTCTCCACCAGCATGACTTCTGCAATTAGCTTTTGTGTGCAAATCTGTGTGTCACAGTACAGGGCATGGGACTAGGGATCAAAGTTGCCAGAATCCAGTGAGGCCCCAGGCTTCTCAAGAGGGAGCGTCTTTCATTTTAAACAAACTTCAGATAAGTTTGCTGAAGTTCACATTTTCAATCAAAATTTTCATCTTGATCAGAGAATGCACAGTCACAAGGACAGACTGCGAACTGGAGGAAAGGAATGAAGGGACAAATACCAGGGGATAAATAATTATGGATGTTATTTTAAGTGATTTTGGATTTATAATGTTAAAAAAAAAAAAAAAAAGTGAATTTATGGTTAATTTTTCTTTCTTTGAGAAGAGTGGTAAATGGTTGTTATACTGCAGGTGATAGACTAAGTGGTAAAGGGATAGGTCAGGGGCAATAAGGAGACACTGGAAGAAAAAAGTGTAATGAGAGGAAGATCACATGCACATTAAAAAGCCAAAGGAGTTGCCACAAGTGGAGAAAAGAAGAAAAAAATCCCACCTGATTCTATTACTTCAGTTTATGCCTGGAAACTCAGATTCAGTAAAAAATTAGTGATGCAGCAGAATTACATCTACAGTATTAAATAAGGGAAAAGAATTCTTTTCAACATGAACTGCAAAAGATAGAGAGAAAGTGCCTAACTTGAACCTATTAACTTTCCTCTGTCTCAAACTGACATGGAAGATGCATTTTGAGGTTTTGCTGACATAACCAAAATTTGCTTTTCGACACTTAGTGAAAAGTTAGTGCAGACAGTTTCTGTGAGGAAGGGGAAAAAAAAAGACCAAAAAGCAGCAAAAGAAGGCAACCTTGATTTTACTAGCTTGGTATAGGCAGAAAGTAAATGAAGAAACTGAAACAAGTCTTTTTGATTGCTTTTTGATTTGTTTATTCCTGTTAAATAATCACAAACTATCCAAGGTCCTTAGGCCTAGTTGGTAAAAAAAAGTGGATAGAGAAAGGATACAGAAGCCTGTGTCCCTGTCCTCTTACACTGCACTAGTCATCTTATCATGCTGTTACGAGTATGCTGCAGTGAGCATTCCCTGTAACAGCAGCTTGCTTACCTCCCACACAGTACTCATTCAAGCTAAAGCTCATGAATCTTTACATATGCACACCAGAGGTCACAGAATACATTTTTTATGTCTTAAAGCCCTTAGCACAAGCTATAAGTGCTTTTGGAATGTGGACATGTCTCAGAATGGCAGGGAAATCTGCAGAAACACGATATGGAGCACTGTGCCTCTGGAAAGATAATGCAGTATTTTAGTAACCAACAAAATGGTAACTTTTACAGCACAGCTTAGCCCTAGCAAGCAATTGTAGGGGATGAAGCAAGAAATTATCCAAGACTCTTCCTGTTCTCTTCTTCCACCTATTTAAATGACGTATTTTTGTGGCAAAACAAACTGTGAGTCAGGAAGAGGCACCAAGATCAGCAGGATTTAAGTGAGAGCATCAGTACATCATGACAGATTTTGAATGGTGTTACATCTATTATTCATTACTTACTCACATCCAAGTCTAGTTAAGGGAAGCAAATTGACAGGCAAGACATGTACATAAATTGCCCATCAGATGATATAATCTACTACTGATAGAACATTTCAAAAGGCCCAAAATATGGCAGGAAACACAATATACTTTGCATACTAAATATGTAATTGTTCACAATGCATGCTATGACCTTTACAACCTTTTGTGATTGCTAATTTAAAGAATTCTTTGAATACATGGGACACTCCATGAATTTTCAGATCAGACAATATCTCTTCAGAGAGTATCCCAGAAACTCTCCTGACAGGAATGCTCAAGGGTTCCTTCGGAGAACAGGTAGATAGGTATAAATCTAGCTCTAACAACGTGTAGGTTACAATGCTGCCAAGACACTGATGTTTCTGTAGTAGTTTTTGTTCAACACAATCTCAGATTGCATCTTTCCTAGGTAGTTACACTGATGAATTTAGTTGCATTTTGTAGCAATGCTAGCAGTACACACTTTCCTCCCTTTTTTTCCCAGCTGAAAAGTAAATTAAACAAGATTTTTTGCCTTGAACAGACATTCTGGGATAAATATAAAATATCTGATGCCCTTGCTGTTTGCTACAGCATAGAACAAAATAGTTTTTTACAGCTATAAAGAAACTATTAGGAGAAACAGTTCTTTGTCATCTGTGACTTGGCTCCAGCTCCAGCTCAGTAAATACATAGTTTGGTTCTTCCTCTAGTAAAGAGATCAAAAATTGCTTCCAATTTTTCCACCTATATTTCTTTTTTATCTGTCATAGAGAGCACTGTTCAGATGAGACTAAGTCTTTTTCATCTCTAGTTTCTAGTTTCACTGCTACCCAACCGTTGGGAATTTGTACATAATAAAAGACAATGGTAATAAGTACAAAGAACAATATATTTATTTTTCTTCCTGTGTTATCTAGGCCCACAGAACCATAATATTGGTATTAGACAGTGATCTGTCTAGCCCTCAACTAGCTTTCATGGAATTGCAGTAACCAAGTTTCTACCTTATGTTCTCTAAGTTTCACTATGATGTAAGTCATAGAAAGGAGAAGCTGTGGCATCTTTTGATTATCTTTCCCATTGAACTAAATTATTTCCTTGTTGGCATGACAAGAAAAAACAACAAAAAACCCCCACAAGACATATTCTTTGTCATATTTAACCAGGAGATCTTAATATTTAGTAGTAGAAAACACATCATACCTTCTATGACAGAATCAAATGCATTATCCATAATGAGAATTTAGAAGGAAGGATAACCAGTCTATGAAAAGGTTTATGTTGTGTCTACGGAGAAAGATGGAATTCATAAGGGGTAAAGAAATTATTTTATGCATGTGTGTCAGTGCCCAGTGTATCACTTGGTGCAACTCACTACAGTGCAGTCAAGGTATACTAATGAAACACAAGGACATATTTTGCAAAATTAGTTTGATCCAGGAATTGCTAAGGGCCAGAGAGACTAGGGTTTTTTTTCAGACACTTGAATTAGTTGGGGCAATTAATGAGGCAGGAATTATAAAATATGTAGTTATTTTTAGTTTCAAAAAGCCCCCCCCCACCCCCCCCCCCCCCCCCCAGACTATATACAAACTACTAAAATTTGAGTTCTAATTTGTTTGGGAAAATCTTCACAAGGATGCTTATAGGCAATTTAGTAATTAAGGAAAATCAGAAAATTGGAAAAGGTTTAGCCACAAAATGTCTCCACCCCACTTATAAATAGGCAGCCTGGAGCCCTAGGGAAAGTCTGTCCTATTCACAGTAGCGGGGCAGAATTTAGAGGTAGTCCCTGGCTTCTTTGTAGCAGCATTGGAACTGCTCAGCGTGTTCTCACAGACAGTGGCAGTTTGCAGCAGAGGCAGGTCCTTCCAGCCCAAAGCAGGTCCAGCATGCTTTCTCTTCACCCTTCTCCAAGATGCTCCTCAGCGTCCACCTAGGCAATGTCCCTTCTGGTAAACTTGGAGCACTGAAGTTTTCAGGCAGTTCAAGCCCAAAACATCAGGGTTAAGCTGGACTGAAGCATGAGGCAGAGCATTTTGTCTGAGCAGAGCAGTGAGGCAAGGCAGAGCAGGGCACCAACTGCTTGCAACTTAGCTCAATTTATATTATTTGCCCAAGTATAATGGCTCCTTTGGCCACAGAGATTCACCAATCAGAATGGCATTTCAAAACTGACCATATTAGGTGAAACTGCGGCTTGCTTACCCTTATTTAGGTAAAACACTCAGAAGTGCATAAACACCTGTGGGTACCTGTTTATCACGTTAAGAGGGGACATAATATCCCAAATCTTTGTGGGACATAATATCCCAAACCTTTGTTTTCCTCCTGCCCTTGCTTCCCCTATCAGCAGAAGAGTGGAGCACATCAGGACATGTTTTAGGCCCATTAGCCTTCCATGACAACACTGAGTCAAATTTCACTACAGGGATACTAACTGGACACTGACTTATTTTCCACCCCTTTAGGTATTGTAATAAGTGGTTCTAAGTAAAAACTTGGCATATTTTGAATTTACACAGTTTTTTAAATGTAGGAAACCATCAAATACTCAATATTATTTAATTAGGCCGAACCCCAAAAATTTAAAAGCAGATTGCAAAGAAAATTGTTTCAGCCAGAAATAAGCACTTAATTCCCATATGATGCATTTTTTATATGTATTACATTTGTGAACTTGTATATAGTTATTTAATAACTCAATGAAACTTCAAAAGAGGACATTATTTAGACATAATCAATCACCAATTTACATTTTCATATTAAAAAAAAAAAGTGAATAAACAACCCAGTCAAATGAAAGTAAAGAAATAATACATTGAAAACCACTATTCTGTATTTTTTGAGATAGTCGAAAGAACTCTGTCCAAAAAAATTAATCCAACTTTCCAAATCAGAGTCACAGATGCTAACATAAAGATGTTGGCATTGGCTCAGATGTTAGCTCAGAACATCTGAGACATAATTATTAATTATATCTAAATAATTGTGTTTCTGTATTTCTTTTAGTAGTATTACATCTTCACATAGAATTGATTTAACACTTGCTAACATTTTTAAAAAGACTTGAAAATTAGTCTTGAAGAAAAACTACAGGAAAGCAAGAAACAAAATAATTTTATTCAGGCAGTAAATTCCACATTGTTGCCATAATTTAGCATCTAGGATATGGGGTTTCTTTAGAAAACTCCTTAAACTTCTGTTTAAAACTTAAACTTCTGTTTAAAAATAGAACACAAGAGGCTGTGATATTTTTGGTTTTGGTTTTTTTTTTTTTGTTAAAGGAGTGTGTTTCTGTATATATGTTAATGTAATGATGATTTTATGAGTTACAGACTAGAAGAACTAATAACAGTTAATCTCAAGGATATTCACACTAATGCAGTACCTATGAGTCCCAGGGAAAGGCCATAGAGAACAGATGGTACCAAAGGCACTATTCAAACACAAACAAAAGATAGACCCTGCTCTACTTACCTAATTTGGCAGAATATCTCTGTAAGATATACATTTTATGCTGTTCCACTTTATGTTGGTTTTATACGAAATATCCAGCAGCAAATATCTTGAAAAGTGACTTTTCCACAGTGTCTACCCAAAAAGGGAAGAATTTATGTAACAGTTTAAAAAAAAGCAATCATATTTTTTTCATATTCATGTGTCAGGTTTTAAGCTGAATAAGGCATTAAATACAACTGATTTTTCACAGCCAGCATAAGATGTTTTCCAAATACTGTTTTAAAATTAATTCTAAACGTTAAGCATGTTTGCATCACCAGAGATTTAAACTCTTTCATTTAAATATTGTCAGTCGCACATGAATCAGGTTTCATTCCACTGACATTGGTGGTGAGAAGTTATCTTAAGCAGCCTAGAAAAGGAAAGGACCCACTTCAACTAACTTTTCGTTCTCTGTGGCTGAATGAGCAGCATCATATGTAGTCAGTAAATGAATAAGCGAATAAGCAGGCATTCCCGAAGGAAATTTCATGCCATTCTGAAATAGCTGTCCAAGACTTGTGGGATGAATCACTCTCATGATCAGTTTTTCTCATCTGTAGGCTGTAGCCTTAATGGCTAACTTGGACCTGATGCCTAACTTTTGGGCAACCAAAGTTAGATGAGATGAATCCTGATTTTCACTGTGAAAAGAAGTTAGCTTTTTCTTTTTTTTTTCTAGGAGTTTCATAAAGAAATTGAGAGACAAAGAAAAGGTGGTCTGTCAGAATAAAAGACAGTTAAGATATGCAATATTTTTACATGCTAAAAGTAGTCAAAAGTAAAAAGTCACAATTATCTGGAGTATCTCACTAAAGCCTAGAAAGTTCTGTGGCATCTGCTAGGTTTTGTGTTCATGAAATTGCTTGAAGACATTTCTCAAACATTGTATAATCTACCACAGAATCCACTATGAATTATATTTGGCAAAACCTGTCTCAGAATCACAGAATTAACCAGGTTGGAAAAGACCTTCGAGATCATTGAGTTTAACCTATCACCTAATACCTTCTAATTAACTAAACCATGGCACTAAGTGCCTCATTCAGTCCCCTCTTAAACACCTCCACCACCTCCCTGGGCAGCCCATTCCAATGGCCAATCACTCTTTCTGCAAAGAATTCCTTCCTAACATTCAGCTTAAACCTTCCCTGGAACAGTTTGAGACTGTGTCATCTTGTTCTCTCACTCATTGCTTGGGAGAAGAGACCAACACCCACCTGGCTACTACTCCTTTCGGGTAGTTGTAGAGAGCAATAAGGTCTCCCTTGAGTCTCCTCACAGTCTTTCATAAGCCCCAGCTTGTTTCTGAATCACTACAAAGAATACAAAGAAAACAAACATTATTTCTGGTATTTGGAAAGTACATGTAAAAATTGCACCCCACACTTATGCACTCCTCCAAATCAGACTGGTGTTGTTTTGCACTTGAAATACATGATTTTAAAATGTTTATACATAGGGTAACTCAAGCACTATGAATGTGCTGCTTTCCAGTTATACTGGAGGAGGTCAGAGACATTAAAAGCCACAGTAGAAGCAGTCTGAGCTATACCATCCATTTTATTTGTCTATTGAAGAAAACAATGTGCTGTATCCAAGAGCACTTTGTCCTGAAGTGACTAATGCTACTGCTGTAGTGTATTTGGAGGACAGCATGTTGCGCATAAGGAATCAGGATCCTCAGCAAGAAGCACAGCAAGAAATCAGAGAGGTATATTCTAACCACAGACAGGAGACAGGAGAGATGAATAGGATACAAAAGCTGAATTCTTCACTTTTGCCTCAGGAAATGCAAAGGGCACATAACAGGTATTTGCTCTGCTAGTGACTTGCCCTATTTGCAAAAGAAATACTACAGGGCACTATTTAAGATTTTAAAACACCCACTCTTCAGATTTATATCATAATCACAGGGATTTAGGTAAATATCCCAAAATTCTGCTGTTCATCTTTTCTGTGTTCTTTTATTTCTTTGATTTGATGCTGTATTTTATCTGGAGACTCTGACTGTTGCATCACAGCAGCAGCAGCAGCAGTTGCAGTTTTTGCAAAGGAAAAGGCTTCATAGAAGTAGACAATTGCAGAACAAGAGAAATGAGAATTGGCACAGACCTCCAAAGGTCATCTAGTCCAACCTTCCCTTCTCAGCAGGACTGCCGTTATCTATAGAGTAGATAAGTGTTGAACTAGACTCACCAAGTCTTGCGCAACTCTAAAGATGGTGATAGCACAGCTTTACTGCCTAATCTTTCCCTGTGCTCTCTAACACTCCCAGGATAATACTTTACAAACGTTGTCTGAACTTTCCAGGCCATGATGTGTGTCTGTTGTCTCTTGTTTTAGTATCTTCATAATCTGTCCCACGCTTTGTTTACTCTTTCACCACTCTATCTTTTATAATGACTCATGTAATCTTTTCTGTTTTCTATCTGCAGTAGGACACTAATCCTATCACTTGCATAACTGCTGTTGGTTTAAAAGAGACATAATATTACTCCTGAATTATTTAGGAGATACATCAGTGGAAAACTAATTTTCACAGTTCAAAGTTGTTAACTCAGGAGAAGCTTAGTGATAATTTTATGATCTAATAAAAAGTAGAGGAAAGGTGCCATGCCTCCTTAAAAGTGGACAACTTCTAGGCTTCCTTATGCCACCTTGCAGGTGAAAATGTACCAAAATAGTTTCTTCTGTTGTGCCTTTAAAATATACTGCCTGATCCCTTCATCACAAGCATGCCTCTGCCCTGTGGGGTTTTGTTTTATTGCTCATTTATTTCTTTTTCAGCCTCCTCATTTGTTTTCCTGGCTGTATATCTTATCCTACTCATTTGTCTAAGTAAAACTGTCCTTGACTCTTTCTCTTTCCTCACCCCCCACCTACTCAAATGAATTCCACTTAGCTTTGTCTCTTTCCCTCTGGTCACTTTGTACCATGGCATCTGTGCAGTATTGCAGTATTCATTAATAACTTCCTTGAGTACTTAAAGAATGGAAGATGGTTAAATAGTCTTTGAGGAGCAGTTTAGAAAAATACCTCTCTGCATTTTGATAGAATAGTGAACTAATTTTACTTGACTCAGGTAATAAGCAATAGTTAATAAAAATTGAATGGAAGCAAGTGTCAGTAGGCACAAGTTGCACTGAGATGTAACTGTCCATGCAGTTATCACCACTGCATCTTGACAAAATGAAGTGCTATTTGTAATCTCTAAATCAGAATCAAAGCTGTGTTCAGCTCTACAAAGAAACCTTTTGGGGGTTAAATAAATTTTCTTCTACATGTTTTGTTATACACTGTCCAGAAATGAACTCACAGCTGCTCTCCTGAGAGATCTGCTAAAGTAGTTTTCCACAGCAGGTCCACTAAATTAGACATAAGGCTACTGCCCAATCCCAGCGAAAGATACAATAAAACCCTATGTGTTAGGAACCAATGAGTTTGCATATTCTCGGCTAATGATAACAAAAGTCTTCAGTTAGACTATAACGGAGAAAGAGGAAGACTTTGCCAGTTCTGAAAGTTAAATGTGGAAAATTCCTGATCTTTTCATTACATTTTATCTCATGCATAAGAGAATATTATGCTCTGAAGTCTGGCTAGTTTTAAGTCTCATCTCAAGTTTTGAATCACATTTCTTTCCCTTTTCAACTTCCTTCTTCCCTTCCAGCACTACAGTTGGAGCTTTATATATGTGAAACATAGGCATTGCCACCAGCTCCCTAACTTGGGCAGTCAGAAGACTAGAAGCAACAGACATACACTCATGGGAATTTGTCTAAATGGTGCTTTTGAGTTACACTTGCAGAAATCAAGCTACATGCAGGCTCTTCTTTCATGGTGAAGTTTTCATATACTCAGAGTAATTATCACTAGTACTCATGGTTTCAGTATAAGGTATTCAAAGACCTATTAAGCAAATAATTGTTTCCTTAAAACCAAAGTATTTCACAGAGGGAAAAAATTCTTCCTAGCAGCCTGTAATCTTTTCCTAAGGCTTATTATTTTATGTCACCTGGGGAAGTTCCCTATTGCTTCAAGACTTATGTCCTCATCTCTAGCTATTTTCTTTCTATGAAAATCTCACTAACAATGTACCCTGTTCTTTCCTTGATTCTCCTGCTTGAGACCCTTTTCAACTCTTTGCAACACTGAACTAAAACAATATACTAAGTCTCTTTATGCACTGACATATTATTGATCCTGGGCAGTTAAGTTTCCACCATGAAGCAAAACAGATACGAGTCAGGCACTTTTCTAGTGTGTTCCAATTTACCTCTCTGGAATGGGTACAAAGCCTTGTTTTCTTAAATGAAGTAGAAGCAAACAGGAACTGACAGTTTCCTTGCTCACAATTTCTGGTCTGAGGTTTCTGACATGGCCAGGATTCCACTCCCTGAGGAATATGCTGCCTGCTGACTTTCTACACCCATTTCTACCTCAGACACAAATAGATCCAGTCAATGCCTGTATCTATAAATCTGGGGGGAAAGCTTCTGAATTCTCAGGGCCTTCATTATAGTTCTATTACATAGGGTCATGACGATATTGTTTTACCTATATTACTGCAAAAAGAAATGTAAGTACAAAGAGCGTCACACACAGAGAATGGTGATTAATGGTACAATGTCCACCTGGAGACCAGTGAGAAGTGGCGTCACTCAGGAGTCAGTGCTGAGACCAGTGCTGTTTAACATCTTTGTCAATGACATGGACAGAGGAATCGAGTGCAACCTCAGCAAGTTTGCAGGTGACACCAAGCTGTGTGGCACAGTCTACTTGCTGGAGGGCAGGGATGGCATCCAGAGGAACCTGGACAGGCTGGAGAGGTGGGCCCAGGCTAACCTCATGAAATTTAACAAGGCCAAGTGTAAGGTTCCTGCACCTGGGTTGGTGCAATCCCAAGCACAAATCCAGGCTGGGTAGTGAGTGGCTGGAGAGCAGCCCTGAGGAAAAGGACCTTGGGGTCTGGGTTGATGAAAAGCTCAACATGAGCCAACAGTGTGCACACGCGGCTCAGACAGCCAACCGTGTCCTGGGCTGCATTAAGAGAGGCATTACCAGCAGGGCAAGGGAGGTGATTCTCCCCCTTTACTCTGCTCTTGTCAGAACCCACCTGGAGTACTGTGTGCAATTCTGGAGCCCCCAGCACAAGAAGGCCATGGAACTGTTGGAGAGAGTCCAGAGGAGGGCCACAAAGATGATCAGAGGGCTGGAGCACCTCTGCTATGAGGACAGGCTGAAAGAGTTGGGGCTTTTCAGCCTGGAGAAGAGAAGGCTTCCAGGAGACCTTACAGTATCCTTCCAGTATCTGAAAGGGGCCTGCAGGAGGGCTGGGGAGGGACTTATTCACAAGGTCTTTAATGACAGGACAAGGGATAATGGGTTTAAACTGGCAGAGGAGAGATTTGAACAGGATGTTAGGAGTTCATCACAGTGAGGGTGGTGAGGCACTGGAACAGGTTGTCTGGGGAGGTTGTGTCTGCTCCCTCCCTGGATGTGTTCAAGGCCAGGCTGGATGAAGTCTTGAGCGTCCTGAGCTAGTGGGAGGTGTCCCTGCCTGTGGCGGGGGGTTGGAACTGGATGATCTTTGAGTTCTCTTCCAATCTAAACCATTCTATGATTCTATAATTCTATGATTCTTAAATTTAGAGCTTGTCTACACAGGAAATTAGAGAGAAATAATAACTCACTAATAGCTCAGAAACGCATGACTTATAAGTGCATTCTTATTTCAGATCTAAGGAAATATTACAAGATAAATACTGAAAAGATACTATTTAAAGTAAGTTCCCAGTAAACTGTTGTAAAATACTTATTCCTAGTACAGGTTAACATTTTCCCTCAGTTTCTAGATTATGCTCATAGACCTGAAAGCACCTCATATTACTTCACATGCTAATTTTGTTATTTTTTACTACAAATAATAGAGTAAGGCAGATACCTTCAAGAAATGACTTAAAGTTTAGAGAACAAAGTTCTTTTCAGATTTACAGAAAAGGACCTGGAAGTCTTGCTGGACATCAGGTTGAATATGAGCCAAAAGCATGTCCATGCAGCAAAGTAGACAAATGGCATCCTGGGCCAGCAGGTTGTGGCAAGTTATCCTTTTCCTCTGTTCAGCACTGGTGAGGCAACATCTGGAGTCTTGGGTCCAGTCCTGGCCTCCTCAGTAAAAGTGAAAGACATGGACATACTGGAAAGAGTCCAGAAAAGCACCACAAATAGGATTAAGGGATTGGAGAATATGTCATATGAGGAAAGGAAATGCAGCTGTTCAGTCTGGAGAAAAGAAGGCTCAGGGGATCTTCCTAATGTTTATAAATACCTGAAGGGAAGGTACAAAGACAGAAACAGTGTCTTCTCACTGGTGTCCAGTGACAGAATCAGAGACAATGGGCATAGACTGGAACATGAGAGGAGCCATTTGAACATCAGGAAACACTTTTTCTTCTCCCTTCTTGGAGATATTAAAAAATTGCCTGAACATGGGCCTGGGCAAACATCTCTAGATGGCCCAGGTTGAGCAGAGTAGTTGGTCTAAATGATCCCCAGACATTCCTTCCAAATTCACCTTAGACAAACTAACACATAAGTATCAGATAGCACCCAATTGAGAAAAATATGTAATGGCAGCAAAGGGTAATACCTGATTAATTTGTCATTTTAAAAACCATAATAATTAAACAAACTATAATAATACATATTATAGTTTGTTTAAAAGTACAGAAATTATTATAGATCAGAGTAAACCTGTATTGCATTTAGATTATGAATGGACATTACCTTTGTTTCATGTGTAAATATTACTAAACATGCTTGTTAAAATGAAAATATAGCCTTGATATAGAACTGCAATAGAAACAGTAATAATTTAAATTATAATCATTTATGCTTTGAGAACAGGTAGAGTACCTTCTCATTAAAACATAATTTTTCTAAATGGTAGAACTTCAAAGGGAGCAGAAGCCCCTGAATGTAAGTCTCAAATCTTGACTACATGATACTAGCTATCCTGAAGTCCAGAACTTTCAGTTTCCAGTCAGTCTTTTATTTTACAGACAGCTAGATAAAAAATGAAAGCAATAATTAAAAAATAGACTAATCTGTGAAGTGACTTTATCAAATAATTCAATCCAAGAACAAGTCCTTTATTTAATTAGAGCAATTTGTTCATTGTCCCTTTGTCCTAAAATGCTTCCAGAAATAACTAGAGAAAACTTCTAGAAATAAACCCATGTGTAAAAATACTTTTGTCAACAAGACAGAATAAAAACATATTTCAAAATTGTAACTACAGAAAATGAGTTGCAGCTTTTATACAAGTTTAAAGATAACTGTCTTTCTGTCTTGATTTTTTTAAATCCCTGAAAAGAAACTTAAGAAATATCAGCTTGGGACTAAATGTTCCCCAGGAACTTCTAAATTTATCTGATGCAGCCTCTTCCGAATTCCAGCACAAATCTAAAACAATTTAATCATCACAGGATAAATGCTTTTGTTGATAAGCTTTCAGTAGGAAATATCTAGAGAGAGTGAAATTAACTTTTTTTTGTTGTGCCTTTGGATTAATTATCCAGGGAACAGCTATTGACTGAAGGGTGAACTATTTTCTTTCTCTCACTTCAATGAA
Source organism: Psilopogon haemacephalus (assembly GCA_013396835.1). Taxonomy (NCBI): domain Eukaryota; kingdom Metazoa; phylum Chordata; class Aves; order Piciformes; family Megalaimidae; genus Psilopogon; species Psilopogon haemacephalus. The sequence goes on from VWZI01016424.1 coordinate 223,972, forward strand.
TCACAGAATCACAGAATGTTAGAGATTAGAAAGGATCTCCAGAGATCAAGTCCAAACCAATGCCCCGCGGACCAAAAGCAGGATCACCTAGGGTAGTGCAAACAGGAATGCATCCAGGCAGGTACTTCATTCAGCCATTTCTGTTATTCATTTTAAATGTTGATTAAGCATCCTCTAGGGCCTCAGATCTTCCAACCAAAATTTGAGAGCATTGCTGAGATGCTGTTCAGGAAACTCTCAGTCTAAACATTCTTTGTAATCAGTGTTAAAAGATAAATATCCTCAAAGGAGTTTTCAGTCTATACTACCACCAAGAAATACCTCCCTATTTCCTATATTCAGATTTAAATTCCAAAAATTTCTCTCTCTCATTATTTTTCTTTAAACATTTACCTACTTTTAATTTATATTCTCTTTCCTGAAGAAAAACAAATTTATAATTGTATGTTCGCTCATTTACTCTCTTATAATTACGTAGATTACAGTATTCCAGATCTCTATGTTAATAGAATGTAATATTAATGTAATACATTCCATGCTCACTGTAGTCATAGAATTGTAGATTCATCAAAATTGTAGGATCATAGAATGGTGTGGGTTGGAAGAGACTTCTGAAGTTCGTCCAGACCAACCCTCTCTGCAGTTTGCAGGGACATCCTCAACTAGAGCAGGTTGCTCAGAGCCCTGTTGTGCCTTACCTTGAATATTTCCAGGGAGGATCACCTTTCTGGATCTGTTTGCCATGCATACTTTGATGCAGCCTAGGATATGATTTGCCTTTTAGGCTGCAAAAGCACACTGATTGCTCATGTCCAGCTTCTTGTTCATTAGTATTCTCAAGTTTTTTTCCACAGGGCTGCTCACTATCTCCTTGTTCCCTAGTCTCTATTGATAGTGGAGATAGTTCTGGCCTATTGTTTGTGACTGAAACAACATTAAAATTAGTAACAAATATTTCCTTTATTTTGAATATTCTGCATTAGACAACTAATTTCTAAAAAGTAAATTTGTAGTAAAAATCAGAAGAGAAATCAAAGATTAAAACATACAGTGTTTGAGAATTGGGAAAATCGTGGTTGTTTATCTTAGAAATCTAACAGAATTAAATTATATGTATATCTTCTGTTTGTTGTTTTTCTACGCTATCAACATTATGTCTCATTTCTGTTCATGTAAAATCAGGATCAGTTAAAAAATATTATTAACTTCAAAGATAAAAAAAAAAGAAACAAAATTCTGTATATCTTCTTTTTTATTTTTTTTTTGGGAGGGGGCAACTGTTTGTCACAAAATTATTTTATTCATTTATGGTTGTACTGCAGTGTATCTTATGATGTGCTGTAGTTCTATAAGGACTTTTTAAAAGATTAAAGTAATTTTACTTCAGAAAATACAAAGTCCAGGTTTACAAAACTATGCAGGAGAGAAAAAGATCAGCAAGTTATACTTCAAGTTGAATGGACTGTATCAGCTATGTTAAATTATGCCTGTTATATATTGTAATCAATAACTAAATTCCTCAAAAGTCATCATAGACATTAATTTATATTTCATTTCAGTTCTTAAATCCTCGGATAGATCCATGTATAGAGAGTCTATATTTGTGTGTTATGCCTTTGAAGATAGTTGGCCATCATACAAGTACACAACTAAAAGACTTGAGGCTTCAAAAAGGATCATCTTGAGCCTTCTTCTGCCACAATCTATCCACACATTCTCAAACAAGTTAGCTAGAGTTGAATTCATCTCATCTAAATTACACCACCTAATTTCAAGTTGATCAGCCAGCCTCTCTGTAAGAGACAGAACCAAGCACCTGAGGGACTGGTTCATCATCTTGTAAAACAGATATTCATATCAGGGGAGGCATCTAGCCTTATAAATTTGTGGAAGATCTCCCTCTCAGTGATAGAAGGTGCCTACACAGCTACTTTAATTTATATAGATAATTCATATGTGAGACAAACCGCACAAAGGTAGTTTAGGCAGTTAAAGATGAGGCTAGAAATTCCCATCTGAATTGCTAGGTGCCTAATTTCTTTGCTTTGTTACCTTGACCTTCACATCACTATCTTTATTCCTGAAAAACAGAATGGAAATAATAACACATTCCTACCTCAAAGCAACCTCAGTTGTGAAGATAAATGCTCTGTTTGTGAGGTTATCAAACTCCATGATAATGAGGACCACATAGGTATAAAGATATAAGTATTTCATGTTTGAAAACTACATCAAGCACAGTGGGAGCTTCTGAAGGCTAGAAATAACAGCAGTTACAATAACTTTCCTAGTTATTTTTTTAAAAAACTGTTTCTGTAGTATAAATATGGAATGACTAATATGATGTAGTGGTATTATTATGATAAATAAATGCTAAACACACTTTTAGAATATAAATGTGGACTTTAAAGCTTTTGTTATATGTCATGTAAGTATGTATCATACAAAGAGAAAATAAAAGAAGTGGACAGAATGAAACTGAAGTGATTTTAAAATCCTAAGCTGTTTGAGACAACAACATCAGTAACAATACCATTAGTTTTCAGAACGCACTGCAAGCTTGCAAAGTTTATTGTTTCACCACATGCTGCAGAGTTTATTATTTTAGGACTAAAATCTACAAACAAAATGAAATTGAATTGAATATACAAGGCTTGATATGTACCTTGAGGGCATTTCAAACATTCACACACTGAGAAACTGTAGAGAAGGAATATAAGAATAAATGAAATGGAAGTAAACATCAGAAAACTGAAGAAAGCAAGACTGGAGGAGTGTGACGGGATATCGCTTAACTAGGTTCCATATCCCGCGGAGAGGGGGTCCTAGTGCCCCCCCAAGGTTCTTTTGGGTTCCGGTCGGCAGAAACAAACACACGAGTCGCTCAAAACGCCAGGTGCAATGATTTAACAGTCAGAACTTAGGAAACAGAGAGGCTACATATAAAATAGATCCTGACCGCGCCTATAAAGTACCCGCAGGGCGCGAGGGGAAAAAACGCTCCTTCCCAAACCTGAAGGGGAGAAGGGAGAAGACCAACTTAGTCCGGATAGGAAGAGAGGGAGAGAAGGGGATTAGCCTTGTCGCTTCCCTGGAGAGTTGCTATGCTTCGCTGCCTGCTGCCTGTTGAATGCTGCTTTGCACATGGCTGGGCTCTTCACAGCCACGGTGGGGAGATGACGGCGAACGAGGAGAAGAGCGAGGAGAGGAGGAAGAGCCGGTAACGGTCACTGTGCCCCTCTTAAATACCCTAGGGGGCGTGTGAAACTGACCAATAGGTATTCAGCATTCTCTAGCTGACCAATAGGTTCAAAAAGCTCCACGCATTCGTGCTGCCCGAGGTCTCCCTGGGTCCCGGGGCCACATGGGGTGCCCCCGCCCCTCAACCCCTACTGGACCTTGGACGGTAGGGGCAGGAGAGAGCCCAGGGATTGGACCAGTTCTAGGGTGTTTGTCACATCCATAGCGGGACAAGGAGTTAAAAACTATAAAGCTGATCACTTTTTACCCAAGCCCACTGTAGCATACAAAATCTCCTTAAAACCAAATTTGTCAAATGATATTGTTTTAGGTGTTAAAATATTTTTATGGGTATACCTAGAAATTTTACAACTACTTGGTTTAAGTAGAGTATACTCAGTGTTTTTTTGTTTGTTTGTGGGGATTTTTGTTTTGTTTTGTTGTTTGTTAGCTTGTTTTCCATTTAACCAGAAGGAAAAGAATAGGCTGAAACTAGTCTAATTCTTACTATCAGTGGTCAAACAATCATTGTCATGCCCATTACCTGTATCTTAGTTTGAAGTCACTTTTACCAACCATAAAGATAATTTCCTTTCACCAACACCAACAGGTCTTGGAGGTTAACATTGTTATGCAAGTGGAAATTAGGTCAGGGTTTTTTTTTGGTTTTGTTGGTTTGGATTGTTCTGGTTTTGCCCTCCTGTGATGTGACCAGAAGCTCAATAATGTTAATTCTTCAAGAAAATATCTTTCTATGTCATCAGTGAAGCAACGTCATCCAGAAGGTCTTACCCTGCAAATCTACAAGATGGTTACAACTTATTTATAGTAGCTAATAGCTACTTTTAAAAGAGGGGAGCAGGGATAATTTGGGGGGCCTGAGGCTCTCAGCGTACAGTGCCTAAAGCTAGATATCTGGTTCTAGGCCAGGGGAGGGATAAGAAAAGTATCTGTTTTCGCAGGAGTGGTGTGTCCTGGGATTTGTGGTAGTCTATAAGCTGTACATTTCCAATAAGTAAGAAAACTGCTGCAGGCTGCATTGCAGAGCTGCTGAATGTGGGTCACACTCTACCTACAAGTCATAATTTGGCCACCCTACACGTTAAATATTTATTTTGTTCAAGTCTGTTTCATTCCATTTCCACTTTAGTTTCCAAGGGTTCTTTTGATGGTATTAACACCATAAGCAGAACTAAATACCTGCAGAATTATAGCAAGTTTCTCTATAACATTTCACTTGAATCTTATTCTTCCTTCAATAGATTAAAGGTCTTTCATCTCTGCAGTTTTAAGTAGTATTTTCCACAGTAACAGGGGGAGGCCACATCTCTGCGAGTCAGTTTGCTGACTGTTTTAATGCTTTATAATTTTGTAACGTTCTCCCCTAAGGCTATCCAAGGGTGATGTACAAGCCCTGTTCCAATGTCTGATATTAGTTGTCCAAGACAATGTGTTGATTCTTGACTTTTTTTCTTTATTCCACTCAGTTTATTGAAGATAAGGGGAGACTGTGCCAGTAGTGTCAGGGGATCTTGGTCTTTTAAGACAAGCTATATTTTAGAGTTTTATTTAGGAAGCTTCTCCTAATATTAAGAAGTGCGTACTCTCAGAAAGGAGAGGGCGTAATGAAAGATAAAAGACAAACTGTTGTCATAGTCTTTGCTGCTCTATTCACAGAGGCTGTTTCTTATGGCCAAAAATGCCTGAGATGAACTTGCATTTTTTTGAATGTATTATGTAAATGTAATGCAGTTGTTTTACAATTGTATTGCTCAACTTGGGCAATGCATAAGTGGAGTTCTGCAGAGACAGATATGCATATCATCAAGGTATCAAAAGACTTTGCATGAGTTTACTGCTTTCTAGTAAGCACATCAAAGCTTTTGACGTTGTTGTTATTCACCAAAGAAAGAAGAGATTAGAAAAACTGGTAGCCTGTTTACAAGTATTTTTCTTTGGCTAAACTAAGACTGTTATAACAAGGAAATGACCATCACAAGTAATTTGTGTTCAATATGATAAGGCAGAAAGGACTGTTTTTCCTACTCTTTCCTGGATCTCCAATATCACAGCAGTTCTTTGGATTGACTGGCTTTTTCTTCCAGTTCAGAAAATTTTACTGAAGATGACAGAGTCAAGGTCTTTGTTGAAGTGTTTCTAGTTGGCTAGATAAAAGTTAGGTCCACTCTGGAACTAAATAGGCACAAAAAAACCAGTTGTGTGTCCTGCTGTATACAATTCAAAGGTATGTGCAGGCTTGATACCACACTAATGTATCCCTATGGCATCATTTTATATATGGTTCACATCTAATCAGATTATAGTGTAATGTTGTGGTTTAAACCCAGTGGCAACAAAGTACAACACAGCAACTTATTACCCCCCTCAGTGGGATGGGAGAGAGCTGGAAGACTAAAAATAAGAAAACTCCTGTGCATAAAAAAAATAAATAAATTAAGTAATACTAATATTACTACTAATTATAGCAATATTTACAATATTGTAATGAAATGAAAAACAGCTGAGAGGAATAAAACCCAGAAAAGATAATTGATGTGAATAAAATCAATTGCTCACTACTACCAGACTGATGATACCCAGAGAGTACCCCACCAATCACTCCTGCTAACCTTCCCATTAGTCTGTTACTGAGCATGACATCAAACGGTGTGGAATATCCCTTTGGTCAGTTGGGGTCAGTTGTCTCACCTGTGTCCTCTCTCAACTTCTTTTTCACACCTAGTCTACTTGGAGTAGGATAAGAAGAGTTTGACTCTGTGTAAACACAGCTCAACTATAATGAAAATATCCCTACATTATCAATACAAGTAGAAAATATAGCCCCATACTAGCTGATGTGAAGAAATTTATCTCAACCAAAACCAACTTATAGTCTGCAAACTGAAGCAAAAACCAGGAACCAGCTAAAAAGTTTGACTTAACACTTAGCAGGAAATCCCTTTCTGGACAATGCAGATTTGAAGAACCTGGGTAGAAGTGGAAATGTTTGACACACTGGGAGAGACACAACACTAAGAATTTTAAAAGCTTATAATACATTTTGGCTGGTATGATTATGTTCCCAGTCGGTGGGATAAATCTGTTGGATGACAGTCAGCCAGTGTCAATGAGGGAGGGAACTACCAGAAAAAGAAATATTTATGGGTCTAAATACATCCACACTGTCAGAGGCATTTTCAGATCTGCCATGCTTGACAGGCTAACATTTTTTTACATGGCAAACCGCATTGGCAGCTGGAATCCTAGCATGTAGAAAAGGTCAAAAGATAGCTTCAGAAACAGCCAGTTAGGGACTGGAAAATAAAAGCTTTTCCCTGATAAGTGGATAAGATGTCTCGGCTACTATTATGAGCTAAGAAACTTCTGTCCTCAGAGGTAGCTATGTCTTAAAGAAATAAATGTAAGAATGACTTTTAATGCCAGGACTAGGGATCCAGTGCAATTAACCATATCTTTCAATCTTATGTGGAGGAACAAAGCACAATCACAGCACAAAGGAAACAATTCTCCACCCTGTGCTCCATATAATCTCAGTTTTGTCACCATTCCTTCTGACTCCTTGTTAGCAGGACCCGATGGTCCAAAACAATCTGTCTCCACAAACTGTTTCCCTCTACTTTAATCCTGTCAATAAATATGGCTGTGAATGATCACTTAACGGAGGTCCTTGTTCAGTTCAGAAAATGTCATCTAAGTTTGTTTGCTCTAGGGGTCTGATTATTTTCTTAGATCTTGTTTCATCCTGCCTCAAGCACCACTGTTTTATCTGCTTTGCAAGGAATTCGATTCCCAGCTCAGTGAGCCTCAGCAACACCTGAGGATAGACTTTGGTGTTTTTCATCACGGATGCAAACCCTTGGACTTTATTATTATTCAGATCCTCAAGAAAGGCCATTCTACTGGTCTCAAGCCTTCGCTCGCTTAAAATTATTTCCTAAAATCAACAAAGTAAGAAGCATGGTGCTGAAAGAAAGTGTTAGAGAAATGTTGCAATAATTACCCAGGTGAATGCTGGCATTGCATTCTTAGAGCAATACAGCCTGATTAGGAAATCTGCTAAGAGACTGTTTATACAACCAAAGAATTTCACACAAGGCCTGTATAAGGAGTATAGCGTAGCAATGAAATAGAACTACAGTGCATGCACCCTTGTCTTATACAATTTGAGAAATAAATATAAACCAAAACAGTGCAGTCAGATATTATCTAAGGAGTTACTAATTAATACTACCATCAGATGCTTACCATGAAGAATGGAATTTGCAGTAAATTATAACAGGTTTAGTTGATAGAAATTCTGTTAAGCCTGTATAAATGGGATTTTCCTTTTCCTGGCAGTTAAAAGATTCACAATGTATCCATAATGATTTATTAATTCTTAAAGCATGTGATATGAAGCATCCCAAAGAGTTTGCTGTGTCATGCTCTTCTTGAAATCAAATGCAGTACCAGATACATGATTTGTATGATTAGTTAAATTCTCTGTGTGTCTCTATCTATGCATCTGTGTTATGTTATTTTAATATTTCTGTGACGTGTATACATGTGTTTAGGTTCTGCTTGAGAAAACTGCCAAGAACAATTTCTAGTGATAGCTTGTTTCAGAGATGCTTATAATTTGCCAGACTGATGAAAGTTTGGACAATTTGTTCTTAAATGATTACCTCAGCCAAGAAAAGATTTTGAAGAACAGCAATTGTTAAGTTTGTCTTCAGTGCTAAAGTTTTTTTTTTTTTAAGTCACTTACTTCACTGATTTGATCTCTGACTTTGAAAAGGCCAAACAGCAGGGGAAAAACCAGAAAACCTGAGGCTCTGTTTCCTAAGGGATACATATTACCATTATTGACCTGTTCAAGGAGAAGTAGCAGCTGGAGGCGGAGTTGCACACAGTGTTCCCTAGCATGCTTTTACTTCAGCTACAAGGACTTCTCTCCAGCTATCAATGTTTGTACCTAACAGAGCATTGACTTTCATGTTTCCTTTTCAATACAGGTCAAACAATCAATGCAGCAATACTGTTCCCTTCAAACACTCCATTTTTGTAGGGTACTACTGTCGCCACAGTCATATCCCCTTTAATTTTCAAATCAGCTTTGGATTTGTTCCAGCATACCCTTTCGTAAATTGATTTTTAACAGCAAGTGGTTTGCATTGTCCATGTCTCCTCAGAAACTGTCCTGCTTTGTCACTTCAAAAAGTTTGAGGGAAGAGAGAAAAATTACTCTGAATCCTTGTAGAGGTAAAGCACTACCTAGTACTCATTCTTTCAGGTGGTTTTAAATCTCGCTTGATGTCATAAACTTAGACATAAAAATGTAGACATACATCCCCAATTCCCCTCCCTTGCCACTTTCTTTCCAATTAAGTATACTTTACTACTTCCTTCATTACAGAATTTTGTTATCAACTATGGACGCTGTTCTTAAATCTCATACTAGTCTTCCTAGCTGCCTGTTTTCATGAGCATCACTTCTGTTGTCATCATTCTTTCCTTTTTGTACTTGGTTACTTTACACTTTGATCTCTTAACTGGTTTTATAAACCTTCTTTCATTAATGTTTATAAAACAAAGTCAAGTTTTCTATGAAAGATAATCCTTTCCAATAACCATTCTTCTGCATTCATTATCATGCCATCTATTTCCAATTTTCTACCCATTATTTTTCCTTTGTAGTTTCTATCTTCCTTTAACAATTCAGCCTCTTTCCTAAACTTAGCCATTTTTTTTCCACAGTAAAACTGAAAAATTTGAAAGTGAAAATACAATATACAGATAATGGTCAGCTTTATTATTTGACCAAATATCAAATCATAGATACTAGTGTTCACTTCACATTTGTGGTAGTTCAGCTGTTACCCACCCCTCCACACTTTGAAATAACCCAAGCTAGAACTCAGTTGGCTGGAAGTTAAGGAAATGAAGCTTTATATCTACAGCTTTGCACAATATACAAGCAGATATTTACAGTATATAACAGATATTTACATATATATACAATGAAAAGGTAATACAGAAACACCACACCCCTCCCAGAGATCAGAGTCCTCAAGAGGGGGTTTTCAACCACCCTACCACCTTCCGCCCAATTCCCAGTCTTATCTCACCATCTGTCTTACATGAGAGGAAAGCAAGAGTAGATCAGCCAGGGGGATTAGCAGCAGGAAAGTAGTTAGAAGTTATTCAGATCCAGCTAAGAAGGCAGAAAGAGAGATGCGGCAGCCAGAGTAACTCAAGCAGCTCTGTCTTATCTGTGTTTGGGTTGCAACTCTCAAACATTTATTTTTCTTTTTTTCAGTAAACCTATGAATGTAGAATCAAACTTTGTTTTCCTTTCTCAGCCTATAGTCTAATTTCTCATTCAAATCCTCCAATTAGTTCAAACGAGCACAACATTTAGTATCAAGCACTAAATAGAATATTTTTGAAGTAGTATAGAAATACTAGACCAAAAGAATCCCTGATGTAATTCCTTGGAGTAAATGAAAATATGTCATTAATTATCTGGCACATTAACTAACTAACCATGCTGGTCACTTGGACTACATGTTAAGGTGTCTTGTCCAAGATACGGAAGAGTGGGTCAGTAGCAGAACTAGAAAAAGAAACCAGTAGTTCCTGGCTGCAGACACAAATCTTAAATGCAATAGGCCATACAATATGTGCTTCTGAATACCAATATACATTGAGAGTCTCAATATTAAATGGTATGAGGCTTTCATGGATTTGTGTTTTACCAGTAAGAACTGGAATTTAATCTGTCTCAGACAAACCATTCTAGTCTATGGTAAAATCAGTTCTTTACTAGGGATGCATATTAGCAACAAGTGAAAAAAGTCAGGTATTAATGCTGTATTCATTAATGCTTGTTCTGATTTCAGCTGGCATAGAGTTAGGTTTCTTTATCTAGCTAGTATGTTGCTAATAAGTTTTGGATTTGTGCTGAAATCAGTGCTGCTAACACAGGTATGTTTCAGTTACTGCTGAGCAGAGCTTATACAGATTCCAAGGCCTTTTGTGCTTCTCATAACACCCCAGAAGTAAGCTGGAGTGCTTCAGAAGTTGAGAGGGGACACAAGTGAGACAGCTGACTGAAAGAGGATGAAAGCATATTCCATACCATACAATGACAGGTTCATCAATAAAACCTGGTGGAAGAAGGAAGTTGTGACATTCAGGGTGACGGCATTTATCCTCCCAATTAATTGTTGTGTAATGAATCCCTGCTTTCCTGGAAATGGCCTGTTGATGAGAAGTAGTGAATTGATTCTTTGGTTTTCTTGGATTTTACTCTACCTATTAAACTGCCTTTATGTCAACCTGTAATTTTTCTTACTTTCACCACTCTGATTTTGTCTCCAGTTTCGTGGGCAGCAGTGAGCAAGCAGCTGTGTGGTGTTCAGCTGCTGGCCGGGGTTAAACCATGGCAATATCATAGCTTTACCTCATAATATTTGGAAAAGTGAATATCAGAAGATAAGGTTATTAAAATAATGAAAATTGCTAGAGCTTCAACATGAAGCGTTTCCAGATAATACCAAATTCTCATCCACGAAACATACATGATCAGAATATATGATAGTGACTTCTCTTGGCAATATTATTTTGCTTCTTGCTTTCCATTCACTGGGATTCATTTTAGAATTACACAAGTTTTATCCTCCAGCAAGCTACAGGAACAAAAGTGTGAAATATAGAACCACTTCTCTTTCCAACAAAAATCCTTTGACAATAATGTCAGAAAGCAAAGCCCACCCACTGAAATCTGAAAAATAGGAATCTAAAATACTTCATTAATTTGTTCAGTGGTATTTACCAGGCAAAATGTGAAGACACAGAGAATTGTGCTTTCTTTTCCTATGGTTTAGTCTAGCTAGGTGTTATTCATAAGTCACTTTTTGAATGACTGACAATGAATTTTAAATTCCTATTGAGCTAAAATCTTGACATTTAGTACATTCATTCTTTATGAGATACTGAGAAAAAATTTCCCAGTTGAATTTTGACTTTTCCATTGCAGGTTCCTGAAAGGTCACTTGCCCTTTTTATTAGCTGTAGCCATTGTCAAGTCTGTACTAGAGGGTAACAGTTAAGAAAAGGAAGGTTTTACAAGACCGTGGGGAGTAAAGAGTGACACCATCACTAAACTTCAAGATTGTATTTGTTTTTTCAGCATTACAGTTTGCTGCATCTCTCCTTGATATAAATTAAAGTAATTTGGAATTTAAATTATCAAATTTAAGGCCCCAACAATGCATATTTTGCTCATCCTTAACAAATATTCAGATTCAATTAAATTTAATTAAAATTCCCAGATGACGGTTGGATTCCCCTTTGCATGAGCAAGTACAAATGTACAATCTTACAATGTATGTGTTATTTCTATAATCCACAAGTTTTCTCATTTTCATTCATCTTATTCTTTCCCCTATCACAGCACAGGAGAATGGCTGAGGTTAAACCATAGCATCTCCAGCCTCAACTCTCATTTGACTCATCATTCACACCTAGGCAGAACTTCATGCTTTCCCACTTTTATCTCACATAGAGTGCAGCTCCTTCTCACCATCAAGGCTGTCTTTTCAAAAGAGCATATATCTACCCACTGCAGAGCTCTAGTTTTGTCAACTGTCTGCCCTCATCTCTGTGTTGACCATTCTGCAATCTTTGCTTGCCATTCCTGTCCACTACTTTCTTACTTGACCAAGGAGATCAATACCCCCATCATTTTATCTTAAAGTTCTCAGCAGGTTAGCCAGCTGGTTGGTGAAGATGCTTTTGCCACACTTGGCCAAGTGTATCCCATCTCTTCCTAGCAGCTCTTGATCCTAAGTTAGTGTCCATTGGTCATAAAAGTCAGACTAAGAAAACTATTTGGGACTTCAGCCTCCATGTCCTTCATAGTCATCCCTCTGAGTCATGCACTCACACTTCAAACATGTTCCATATCTCCCTGACAGTATGATTGGTACCTATGAGGAAACCCAGGAAGGGATGACAATCCAAGGGCTAGAAAAGTCTCATGAGTTTCTTCACCACATCCCAGATCTTAGCATCTGGCAAGTGGGTAGCTGTCCAAGGAAGAAAATCATACCGGTGTATGGTGTCCTCTGCCTCCCACAACAGCTGTCTCCTGCTATCAATCACTCCTTCCTACTGGTGCTGTGGTGGGGCTTAATCTCAGCCTGCTTGTGTGCTTTGCTGAAAATAGCTCACAACTCCTCACCTACTGTCCTGGTTTGGGTGTGATTACTGCCCAGAGTTGGTTTAGTTCCTGGGGTCCCTCTCCCCCTTCCGTAGCAAGGTCCAGAAGCTGGGTGGGGCACACCACGTGGCCCCAGAACCAGGAGACCTCGGGCTGCACGTACAAATCCCACTCCCAAGTCAGGTGATCTGTGCCCTGTCTTAAGGTGTTGAGAAACCCACCCCTGGGTGTGGGACTATTTTGAACCAATTGGCCATTCAGTGGATGCTAAGTGCCTATTGGTCAGTTCCATGCTCTCCTAATGGGGTATTTAAGGAGGGTACAGTGGCCGTTACTTCCTCTGCTTCGTCTCCTTCTCGTGCTGCGAGGAACTCCAGCCTCACCCCCGTCCAGCACCAGCCACGTGCAGCAGCAACAGCGGCAGTGGCAGCAGGCATCGCAGCTTATAGCAAAGCGGCAAGGCAAAATCCTCTCTTTTCCTTTCTATTCGGGGTAAATCCTTCTCCTTTCCCCTCTCTCGGGAAGAAACATTGTAACCACCGTGTGTTTCGTGGGCTTTTATAGGCGTGGTTGGAATTGCATTGTATTTAGGCTCTCTGTTCTCTAAGTTCTGACTGTTTAAACTGTTATTTCTGTGTTTCAAGCGATTTCGTGCATTTATTCCTGCCAACCGCGCATCCAAAGAACCCAGGGGAAACTATTCCGGACCCCCTCCATGATTATCAATAATAATTAAAATTGATAATCGCGACACCTACTACCAAGGGTGCTGACCTTTCATAGCTGCAGATCAAGTGGACCATTTTGTAATGGTCCTCTAAACATGAAGAGCTAGAAAGATTATGTACAACATAATCATCCAGTAGAAAATATCTAGGGAATCTAAGTAAAAAGAGTATAATTATTGACATTGGTAGCTTGTATACATATAGATATTTCCTGGCATAGATATACTGATCTAATTATTCTGACATAGATTTATCAGTCTTAGTTCCCATGTGGACATCCCATATGCCCAAACTGATATATTGTATAAAATTACAGATAAAATAGCAATTATATTGAAACAGAACATTCATACAACTGTAACGGGATGGAATATAGATATATCATGAAATATCTCTGTAGACAAAGTACTAAAAATTGCTATGAGTTGCAATAATTTAGCAGGACTTTTTTTCCCCTGTTGATTTGGTTTTGTTAGTTTTTGTGTTTTATTTGGGGGTGTTGTTTGTTTGTTTTCTTAATAATAAGGTAGTGATTTGATTCTGTGGTACATGAGAATGAAAAATCATTCCAGTGCCACTGGGATCATTATATATGATTGTATCCTGAAACACTGTTGTTACCATTTAAGCTTTTCCAGAGCTTACAAGCCCAATGGAACAAAATTTAAGATGCCTCCCCAAATTAGATAGAAGAGTAAAAGGGGTAAAACACCCAAAAGAACAGTCTTGCAGTGATTTGGAAGTTAAAAGGCAACTTTAGCAATAAATAAAAAGGTATTTAAGGAAAAGGGAGTTTACAGAGGTGTAAGGGCAGGGAGTAGATACAGATACAGATACAAAAACAGATCAGATGGCAGTGGATTCTCTGGGTTGAGATGGATGTTGACCTTGTATACAAAGGTTGACCATGTGGTTGTTTGACCACGTGGTTGTTTGACCACATGGTTAGCTGGAACAGCAGCAGCAGGGAGATGTGTTAAAAGAAAAGAGAGGAAGGAAGAGAGTGAGTAGTAGCTCAATTGGGTCTTAAATAGGGTTCTAGACATGAGTAGGCAGTGGGATAAACTTTGACCTGGGGGGTACTCCCCCACCAGGAGGGGCCAGGGACACCTGAGGTGATCAGATTTCCTGACCACTCCCCGAGCCCAGCTGGGCTTAAGCTGGAACAACTGTTTACTCAGAATAGGTGTTTTAATAGATTATTCCCTATGTTCTTCTGAGTGATTATGAACTGTGTTATCTACAAAGGCATGCAAAATTTCAGAGCTGATTGTGCCTGACACCCAGCTGGAGCTGCTTGTTCAAACTTGTCTCACCCCCATGGTGGGATGCGAAGGACAATCAGGGGAATATAGTAAAGTCCAATGGGTTGAGATAAGGAGAGTTTAACAGAACAACACAAAAATAAAATAATAACAAGAATTCAAATGAAATAGCACATAAAATAGTCATAAATAAAGCAATTCCTCACCATCCAGAATCTGCTGCCTCCCACTATGCTCACTCGATCTGCACATGATGACATGATTGAATTATGAATCAAATATCCCATTGGGAAGTTTGATTTGGCTATGTTGACTATAGCTCCTCTCCACTTCTTGTGAAAATTAACCCTGCACAAACCCAGGGCAGAGCTCAACAAGCAGTAAATTACCACCATTAATGCAGTCTATTCCATGACACTTTTGGGGATTACAGCCCATGAGAGATGCTACAGTATCATAGAATCGCAGAATTAACCAGGTTGAAAGAGACCTCTAGGATTATTGAGTCCAACCTATCACCTAATCCTTCTAATTAACTAAACCGTGGCAACTAAGTGTCTCATCCAGCCTCCTCTTAAACACCTCCAGGGATGGTGATTCCACCACCTCCATGGGCAGCCCATTCCAATTGCCAATCACTCTTTCTGTGAAGAACTTCTTCCTAATGTCCAGCCTAAAACTGCCCTGGTGCAGTTTGAGACTGTGTCCTCTTGTTCTGTCACTGGGTGCCTGAGAGAAGAGACCAACCCCCACCTGGCTAAAACCTCCTTTCAGGTAGTTATAGAGAGTAACATGATCTTCCTTGAGCCTTCTCTTATCCAGGTTGAACAACCCCAGCTCCCTCAGCCACTCCTCCTAGGGCTTGTGGTCCAGCCACCTCACCAGTTTTGTTGCCCTTCTCTGGACACATTCCAGTACCTCAACATCTCTCTTGAATTGAGGGGAGCAGAAATGGAGACAGTAATCAAAGTGTGGCCTGACCAGTGCTGAGTACAGAAGAAGAATGACCTCCCTGGTCCTGCTGACCACACCATTCCTGATACAGGCCAGGATGCCATTGGCCTTCTTGGCCACCTGGGCACATTGCTGGCTCATGTTCAGTTGGCTGTCAACCAGCACCCCCAGGTCCCTCTCTGCCTGGCTGCTCTCCAGCCACTCTGTTCCCAGCCTGAAGTCCTGCCTGGGGTTATTGTGAATAAAGTGCAGAACCCAGCATAGTTACTTCTCTGAAATAGTGTTCCTCCTCATTATATGTCCTTATTCCTTTCTTTATTGTCCTTCTTCTACTGTCTCCTTCTTCTATTGTCCTGTCTACCATCTGTTTCCTTCAGTTAGTTTTAGTATGATTGGTGAAGAATTTTTCCTTACATGGTACATTAAATATAAACAGTCATCTTTACATTTCTGGATTTCTTAAAAGTTATCTAAGATTGAAATGCCACAGCCTCACATTATTGTTTTGTTCTGTGTGCTATTTTGAGACTAATTGGAATATTTTAAATAAAAGAAATTACATTATAGGCTGTGGGAAAAAGAAACAACGGTGATGTCTGCTTCACTCATAGGTTTGCTGAGATGTACAAGAGCAAGGACATAAACATAGGTAAGACAGAATTGCTCTGGTCTGGGCTCTGGGCTGTTGGTATCTCCTTCTCCTTGCCTTCTATCTGGATCTCTATAACCCAACTAATTCTGCTTTTAAGCCTCCTTGCTGATCCTCCTAATTCACCTTAAATGTAAGGCAGATTCTGGGAGAAGATCAGGGTGGAGAGTGGTTGGAAAAACCCTCTTGGGGACTCTGATCTCTGGGAGGGGTGTGGTGTTTCTGTATTACCTTTTTACTGTATATAGCTGTAAATATTTGTAATATATTGTATATATCTGCTTGTATATTGTGCTAAGCTGTAAACATAAAGTTTCATTCCTCAACTTCCAGCCATTTGAGTCCAGTCTGGGTGATTTCAAAAGGTGGAGGGGGGAGGGGAGGGAGGAAGTAAGTCTGAAACCAACACATTCTGAAATAAAGTAAACTTCATTCTAAGAATCTGAGATTCTCAGAAAAGCATTTCATTGATTTTCTTTCATTAGCTCAGCGGATAACAAACTATCATTTTAGTACATACATAGTTTTAGTACATACATACCAATGCAGTGTAAATGGCTTTCTCCTGTCCTTTCAGCTAACCTGAAAGAGGGCATTGTCTACCACAAATACTTCACTAAGACAACCTTTTAAGTTCTCTGAAATTCTTTGATACCTTCAATTTTTCTTGATAGAGAAACATTTGAAACTCATTCAAGAGTAATAACCACAGCCACATCTTTTGTTCTTTCAAGGATATCTCTAGGTTTTACACAGTGTATTTTTCTTGTTGATAGATGGAAGTACTCTATTCTGGGGATTAAAGACAGAATACACTCTCTGTTTTTTTAAAAGTTCTTTGCTGATATAGGCATTTAGCAGCAGAGCTAACAGCTTGATTCCTCAGAAAAAAAATCATGCAAACTCGCTCTTTGCAGAGGGGTACCTGTCACTCAATGCAGTGAGAGCAGCAACAGCTTATTCTGATCTTAGCATTAGCAGTGATTCCAGTAACCCATTTCTGCAAATTAGCATATTGAAAAGAGCAGTTTGAAGAGCCAAGTGGCTGAATAACTTCCTTGAGTTTCAGAGACATCATTTTGAACTGACTTTTATTTGTTCATTGCCGCATTAAGGAATTATAACAGGCATCCCAAGAAAAACAGAGAAAATATATCCTACTAAAAATGCCTGTTTGAGTGACAAAGGAAGACCAATGCCTAGTTCGCCTGATGGTCCCATAGAATAATAAAAGTCAAGTAACCTGGGGACATATAATATTTTTAAATGCAGTCAGTCAAACATATAATCTTAAAAAGTATTTAGATTCATGTTTAAAACACAAGAATAAATAAAAAGAAATAGCTGGAAGATAACACAATGTGCCACTATACATATATTGAAAATTATCAAGCTATGTAATAGCTCTGCTTATTTTAACAAAAGATGGTAATCTGCAGGCTGTTTGTGCTTATCTTACACTAAATTTATTAGGAAACAATATCTGAGTATTACAATTTTATAGCATAGTTCTAAATCAAATAAAATTTTCTACTAAAATGCTCTATTACTTTTACAAATAGTGTCTGTTGAGCTCTGTAGGTTTCAAAAATATTTCATTCCTAAAAGGCAGAGTTTTAGTAACTCTGTATCCAAACAGGAGGATACATCCTTCTCAACTTTACTCATGAAAAAGTCAGATTCCTAATCTAAACCACATGATCAGTTCTTACATAATCATTGGAGAGAAAATTTCCAAATCACAACTCTTCCTGTGTATCTCTGCAACCTGTCACAAAGAACTATAATATGGAGATGCATGAGAGAGTCTAACCAAATATTTTGAACAGAGTATCTGACTTGTAGATGTCGAGGGTGTGCCTGAGATGCATTCTAATCTAATGCTTCTAAAATCTTTGCTTTTGGTTTTGAGAACTGTGTTGGTTTTAGCAATCTGGCCCCACTAGAAGGGGCAGGGAGGCTACACACATACATCCCTCCACTTATCCCCACAATGGTGCAGTGAAAGCCAGGAGGGCAGACTCAATAGCATGCTAACTTTCCATAAGAGTGGCTAGTGATACCGAAGAGAGAATGGTTTTAGAATGGCGGAGAGCAGGTTTAGACTGGATCTCAGGAAGAAGTTCTTCAGTACAAGGGCAGTGGGACTCTGGAATAGGCTGCCCAAGGAGGTTGTGGATGCCTCCTCCCTGGGGATGTTCAAGGCCAGACTGGACGAGGCTTTGAGCATCTAAACCTAGTTGAGAGGCATCCCTGCCTATGGCAGGGAGATTGAAGTAGATGATGTCTCAGGTCCCTTCTAACCTAAGCCATTCTACAATTCTATGAAAAGGATGGCTGAGGTTGAAAGAGTTTAAGAGATTTGGAGTGTATAGCTTCTAAAGTTTCCTACTAGAGGGTTTTTAATGGTCCCTCCTTGTTCGTGGCACACCCCCCCAACTTTTAAGTGAGGGTGCAGTGCTTTGGCTTTGGTTTGTGGCTATGTTCAGGTTTGCCTATTCCCCTGCTACTATGTAGACCAGTATTTTTCTTTGTGTATCTGATATCCCTGCAGTAGTAAATCTTCCTTATCTCAGTTTTGCCTCTTGGGTCCTTTTCCTCTTCACCCACCTGGAGGAAATTGTTGCAGTAGTGCTTTGGGAGTTGTGAGCAGAGTGCTAGAGCTCAGCTGGTGGCTGAGTTAAAACCAGGACATTATAACGTTTTTTGTCAATCTCCTTCAAATATTCCTTACTCAGTCTTTCTGCAGATCAATCAGCTATGTTCCATAGGCTTATGTTTGGCATGAAATACATAAAGATGTATTTCATCTTTTGCTTGCAAGCTGTAAAGAGTTAGTGAGTCATCCTATCAATATTTACTTCATACGAAGCAAAAAAGCAGAATTATCAACATTGTATTTCTCTCATCTCTTCTCAATACCAAAGTTAAGCCAAATATTTCAGGTAAAAAGCATTAAAATTAATATTTGCTCTTTTAATAAGAAACACTGTGTTTAGAAAGAAAGATTTGTTATTCATCTGTCTGAGAATTCTTTGAAAGATTTGTTATTGCGCTGTGTTGTTCTGCAGTTTAGTTAAAGTATGCTCTGTTTGAACTCATCATTTTCTGAAAATATCCCTACTCTGCAATTAGTTCTGGGGAAAATATGAATCCTAGTTTCATTTTTGTGGAATACTTATGCTAAGATGAAAAATTTTCAGGCAGGATACTGAAGGAGATTGAAGGAAAATATCCTTACTCAGGACTTTTTTCTAATTTTTGTTTGCATTTAATCCATATTCTCTGATGTGATTTATAGCAACATAATACTTGGAAGAGTAAATCTCTACTCTTAAACCAGGGCAATGCAGCAAGTTAATTATGTTAAAACATTTTATTAAATCACTTTAAATAATTGAAATATTTTTATTATTAGTTTTTGTAGTTCAAACAAAAAGATTGATTATTAAAAAACATGATTGCTGGGCAAATTTGTATTTTTTTGCTTAGATATGATGTTTTAAGAGTCTATATTTAGACTCAGTATGACTAGAAGCATCAGCTTCTTAATACATTATTGCACACTAGACAGTTACTGCTGCTTGAAAATCCATGTTCTTCATTTGCATTCTATTGTCTGAAAATGTATGTGATAGTCTTTTTCACTGGAATTCATCACTTCCTCACTTTCATTTGAACATCAGCTACCAAAGTCAGAACAATGACCTTAACCATTAAGTTTAAATTCCGTTTCAGTTCTATGTATACAGTGATGATTGCTGCTGTTTAGTAACTCAGTTTTAGTTACTCTTGCAAGTGACCCTGTTCTGTAGTCAGCTTTGTGAAAGGCTTGATTACAGTTTCTTTTCCTAGGAAGCTGAAATTAGTTTGTCTTCTTATATCAAACCTAAGTTTCTGTGATTTCAGCCCTCCTTTAAAATTTGTCCAAATGATTCACAAGTCCATTCAAGCTTACTAGCCACAACAGCAGTTATGAAACTCCTGTACTTGTGACCTAGAAAACTGTTGTCTTATTTTTAAAACACTTATCATAACAGCATGGTAGTGTTTCATATATCTTATTCTTAAAGACATGGTGACATTTTCAAACCTAGCATATGGTACTACCCCCATAACACAGAGCACTTTTCACTCTACGCTTACTAAACTGCATGATGCTCCTGCAAGCCCATTTTCTCAGCTATTAGTGTCCCTCTGAATGGCAACATGACCCTCTCACGTATTAGCTATTTCACGTTTGTGTCATTGGCAAACTTGCTGGCGGGTACACCCTTCACTGTCGTCCAGATCACTAATAAAGATGTTGAAAACAAATTGGACCAAGTATTGTCCCCTGAGGTACACCACTAGTTGCTGGACTCCAACTAGACTTTGTTTCACAGATAGAATAGAACAGGGTAGAATAGAATAGGATAGAATAGAATAGAATAGAATAGAACAGAACAGAACAGAACAGAACAGAACAGACCAGAAAAGAACAGGATAAGCCAGGTTGGAAGAGACGTCCAAGATCATCCAGTCCAACCTATCACCCAGCCCTAGCCAATGACACTAAGTCCTCCATCCAGTCTTTTCTTGAATACCTCCAGGGATAGCAACTCCATCATCTGCCTGGGCAGCCCATTCCAATTGCATATCAATCACTTTGTGAAAAAATTCTTCCTAACACCCAGCCTATGCCTCCCCTTATTCTGTTGCTGGTTGCCTGGGAGAAGACAGTAACTTCCACCTGGCTACAACCTCCCTTTAAGTAGTTGTAGACAGCAATGAGGTCACCCATGAGTGTCCTCTTCTCCAGGCTAAACAACCCCAGCTCCCTCAGCATCTCCTCATAAGGCTTGTGCTCCAGTCCACTCACCAGCTTTGTTGCCCTTCTCTGCACATGTTCCAGTACCTCAACATCTCTCTTAAATTCAGAGGACCAGAACTAGACACAGTACACAAGGTGTGGCCTGACCAGTGCCAAGTGCAGGAGAAGGATAACCTCCCTGGTCCTGCTGGCCACACTCTTCCTGATCCAGGCCAGAATGCCACTGGCTCTCCTGGGCATCTGGGCACACTGCTGGCTCATGTTCAGCCTACTATCTACCAGCACCTCCAGGTCCCTCTCTGCCTGGTTGCTCTCCAGCCACTCTGTCCCCAGCCTGTAGCACTGACTGGGGTTATTGTGGCCAAAGTGTAGAACCCTACACTTAGTCTTGCTAAATCTCATCCCATTTGCCTCTGCCCACCCATCCAGCCTGTCCAGATCCCTCTGCAGGACCCTTCTACCCTCCAATAGATTGACACCTGCTCCTAACTTGGTGTCATCTGCAAGCTTACTGATGATGGACTCAATCCCCTCATCCAGGTCACCAATAAAGATATTGAAAAGGATCAGGCCCAGCACTGATCCCTGGGACATACCATTAGTGACTGGTTGCTAACTGGATGTGGCACCTGTACTGGTTTGGCAGTTATCAGCCACCTCTCACCCTGAAATAACCCAGGATAGGACCCAGTCAGCTGGAAATTAAGAAATGAAGCTTTACATTTACAGCAATGCACAATATACAAGCAGATATTTACAATCTATAACAGATATTTACAGATATATACTGTAAAAAGGTAATACAGAAACACCATATCCCTCCCAGATATCAAAATCCCTAAGAGTGGTTTCTAACCACCCCTACCACTTTGCCCCCCCTTCCCCAATCTTATCTCACCATCTGTTTTACACAGCAGAGAGGCGGAGATGATCGGCCAGGGGATTAGTAGCAGGACAGAAGTTAGTGGAGGTTGTTGTGGCAGACTGTGTCAAAAACTTTGCTGAAGTCCAGGTAGACTACATGCACAGCCTTTCCTGCATTCACCAGGCAGGTAATCTGATTGTAAAAGGTGATTAGGTTGGTCAGGCAGGACCTGCCCTTCCTAAACCCATGCTGGCTGGGCCTGATCCCTTGGCCATCCTGTAAATGCCGCATTATTGCACTCAAGATGACTTATTCCATAACCTTGCCTGGTACTGAAATCAGGCTGACAGGACAGGACCACTCTTTGAGCCCGACTGTTCAGACAGATTTTAGTCAACCTCACTCTGCTCATCCAGGCCCTACTTTTGTGGTTCCTCTATGAGGAGTGCTAGTGTGTATTGAAATTAATTTAAATACGTAGCTTCAACCAAGCAACTTATCATATTCTACTTTTATAACTAAAAAGTTTGTTGTTTTTTTTTTTTTTTTTAAGAATGAACATGTCTTTCTAGTCCAATAGCTTGGCTGCTCAACTGAGTGATAGAAAAATTGCAATCTGACTCATGCTCTCAGGAGCGTTTGCATGTTGACATCAAACAGACATTGAATAAACAAGTTCAGAATAGTTTCTAGTTTTCTAGGTAAAGCAAGGCAAATCTTATTTAAGTTCAATAGACTATTAATGCATACTAATGACAAATATGTCTTTTCACTTGAAGAAATTAGATCTCTTCCTAGAAACACAGACTGTCAGAGTAATTTTTTTCTGGCCCATGTCATGTCAAGCAAAACTAACATTTACTCCAATTTATGATATGGCCAAGTTTTTATAACCCTGAAACTCATTCAAATATATAATAAAACCTCTTGCAGTAGAGTGTAGTAGTATGTTTACATTCAGAAAAATAACCTTTGGTGTATAACATGTAATCATAAATATTTGAACAAAGCATAACATCTGAACCCTATTTATCAGGTTTATGAGTGGAGTTCTGATCTTAGCTGGCATTTCTTGAGATTTCAATAATTAAGAATAACATTAGAAAAATTGTGTATTTTTCAAGAAGGCAGAAGCCTGCGTGTTCAGTATTATAGTCTGCAACCACTCTAAACCCAGATGGACTAACTTCCTAAATATTAGGAAATAACTACGCAACATCAAGTGAATTCTGTATTTATAATGAAATTAAATTTACAGATTTCTCTTTTTAAAGTATTTTTTGACATTAATATATGCCTGACACAAATAGTGGTTGGAGGGGTAACAGGTAATGCACTTTAATATTTCCACTGGGATTTATAAAGTTTTTTGGTACTGCAGAACATACACAGATTCAATAACCTCTGTTTCTACCAAACAGCAAAGGAGGGACAAAATTTTCTTAAAGGATTAAAACATTTCTTCACTATTTTATGGACATTCACATTTTATTAGACTGAGTAATAAATAGAAGAAAAAAACAACAGCAACAACAAAATGAATAAGCAAAGACTGATTGTTTTGGGTCCATCAAAATACAGGAAAATGTGGTTAGAAAAAGATGTCATAAACATCTTGGGATGGCATAGTCTCAGATGTAAGAGGAAAGAATTTATAGAGAATTGTTTTCAAAATACAGCTAAAATAGATTAGTAAAATACAATGCTTGTAATAAAATATAATGCCAAAGGCAGGCATACATAGAAAGTCAATTTTAGTGGTTTGACAGTTATCTGTCACCCCCCACTTTGAAATAAGCCAGGCTAGGACTCAGTCAGCTGGAAGTTAATAAATAAAGCTTTGTATTTACAGCTTTGCACAATATACAAGCAGATATTCACCATATATAACAGATATTTACATATATATACACAGTAAAAAGGTAATACAGAAACACCACACCCCTCCCAGAGATCAGAATCCCTAAGAGGGGGTTTTAACCACCCTACCACCCTCCCCCTTCCCCAGTCTTATCTCACCATTTGTCTTATGCACCAGATAGGTGAAGGTAGATCAGCCAGGGGGATTAGCAGCAGGAAAGGAGTGAAAATTATTCAGATCCAGCTAAGAAGGTAGGGAGAGAGAGCCATGCAGCAGCAACCATGGCACAAAGTAATCTGTCTTATCTATGTTTGGGTTATAACTCTTAAACATTTTTTTTTTTCTTTTTCAGTAAACCTACGAGTGAAGTAGCATCAGCGTTTTCCTTTCTCAGCCTATAGTTTAATTTCTCATTCAAATCCTCCAACTAGTTCAAATCAGCACATCAACATATAGGGTTTTTTTAACTTTTTTGATGTGATCAGGTTTTTACTTTTTAGATATTTACACTTAACATCCACTTTATTTTTGCATCACAGTTATACATGACTTGAACTTCTCTGCTATGAAGAAAGACTGGGAGAATTGGAACTGTTGAGTCTTGACAAGAGAAGGCTGACAGGGGATCTTATTAATGTCTATAAATATTTGAGGGGTGGGTGATGAAGGTGAAAGTCTCTTTTTTAGTGGTGCCCAGTAATAGAACAGAGGACAACATTTATAAGCAGAACACTGGAAGTTCCACCTCAGTGTGAAGAGAAACTTCTTTACTGTGAGGGTGACAGACTAACCAGAGACATTGTGGAGTCTCCTTCTTTGGAGTCTTTCAAATCTCACCTGAATGCATTCCTGTGTGAACTACCCTAGGTACTCCTGCCTTGGCAGAGGTTGGAGTCGATGATCTCTGGAGGTACCTTCAAACTCCTAACATTTTATAATTCTATGATTATTGAAAAAAAAAAACCACTAACTCAGATTTCAGAAGACTAAACAATGGAGAAAGAACCATCAGAATTACTGTGAATTGTCTGAATAATGGGACCCCAAACAAAAAGAACTTGACATAAATCAATGAAAAATGCTTGATCCACTTACCTCCATTCTGCTTGGTTTACTTCACAATATTAGGTGTTCACATGGACAGTTTCTGTGTCTTAGCACATGTAATACAGCTAAAGGCAGTAACTTCTTCTGTTAGCCAGTGTGCTTTTGACATTGGCCTACATCATTTATAAATTAAAACTGCTGAGCTACAATAAAGAGTGTGGAAGTGATGGGAGAGGTCATACTTGTATAAGTTGTTAAATGAAAATGGAAAAATTACAACGTTCCTTATTCATATATATATAAAAAATTATAAAAATCATAGATTTAAGAAAATATGGAAAACTAGAATGTATAGCACCGTATGCAGATAATTGAAATAGGATTTATTTCAGACAACTTCAGATGTTTACACCTGAATTAATCAACTTAGTAGCTCTTGAAAGTCAAATAAGTAAACTCTCAAGCAACACATCCACAAAGACTCTTAGTGAATCTCATCCTTTGAGTTAAGCTTGGGCTGTAAGATCTTTGGGACAGGGCTCTTTTTTGGAACATAACAGGAATGATGTGCTCTTATGTGTTCCGATCATATTGTAATACCTTGAAAAATTAATAGTGAAAAAAATCAGGGAGGGAGGAAATCTACAATTTTAACATTCAAGAAAAGAAAGACAGTTTGCCTGAAAGAAGCATGAACATGAGATCTACTTTTGAAAACAGTGCATGACAAGCAAATGATTTCTCATTAATTATTCTAACTATTTGAGATTGGCTGATGAAGCATGGTGGGACCAGGAGTAATGGTGACTGCCCCATCTCCACCCCCCCACACC
>VWZI01016425.1:0-15960 GCA_013396835.1 Psilopogon haemacephalus
GCCGGAATTGCCTTGCAGGAGGTGGGCGTCTGTTCCTGATAGCAGTGACATGCACCCAGTCAGATGATGACGGAATGGTATCATGTGCCAGATTGGAGATGGAAGTTTTGATTTCCTCCTTCAGTTCTTTCATGCTATCCTTAAAGCTACCCTCTAGCTCTGTAGTCATGTCCTTTAGCCCGGTAGTCATAGTTTCTGTGGCAGAGATTAAGGTAGTATGTGACAGGCTGTCTTCAATTTCTCTCAGCTGATCAGTAAATTCACCAACTGTGAGCCTTTCATTATTACCCTTTGATAGAAACTTGCTAGCTAGGATGTTAGCATAGGTTGAAGGAGCAAGCTTAATAATTTTCTTCATGAAACCTGTTCTGAGAGGGATATTATCAGGCTCATATATGTCATGATTTCCATAAAGCACTTCCTTCACAGCAAACTCCTTCAGAAGCTTAATTCCCTGGTCAACTGTATTCCACTTCCTAGCTACCCATGGCAAGTCATCTTGGGAGGTGTATCTCATACCTACATCCAGCAGAAGACGTGTCCACAGGCTAACCACACAAAGAGTGGTTGCCAGATGTTTGTCCACTCCACTCTCCTTTGCAAGTGGGCCTAGATGCTTTGCTAGCAGCTGGTGCATTTGCACCAATAGTACGGCATCTCACCGGCCAGCTTAGGATTGGCTCTCCTGATTCCCTTGAGTATTCCTTTCTAACTTCCCTGACATCTGTAAGGGGATCATTAGAACCTTGGATGTCATCCACCTCCTCCTCCTCTCCTGGCTGGTCTGTTGGTCTGTTGGCTATATAAAACTCTTCTAACAGCATTCCTAATTTCCTGAGAGTCATCTGACCTGTTAACTAGTCTTGCATTGTCCTCAGACCTGAGCAAACCAGTTAGATCTTTAAGGCTAAGCTTTTCTTCTTCCTCTTCCTCCTGTGGGAGATCAGATGCACCAGTAGCACTACTTAGTTTCTTTTTTGAACCATGTTTTGATCCAATTTTAGCTGTAACTTTCACAGGGGCTAGTTTAACAGAAGATGGAGCTTGTGGTTGGTCGTTGGTCAGAATTTGGGGGAACCTGAACTAGTGCTACATTGGCATCTACATTGTCTTTTGCATTAGAATCAGAATTTACAGTCTGAGCTGCTGAACTACTTGCAGAAGAAGAGTTTTCGGACTCGAGTTGTGTTTTGGAACTCTGTGCCTTTTTTATGTAAACAATTCCAGGACATTTATGTACACATTGTCTGGGTGTGCGGCCAGACTCTGTTGTTTGGACTGAAGAACTTTTTTTTTATACATTTCCTGGCCTGATCGATATGGCTTTTTAAAGTTGTAGCAGAATTTTTTAGTCCCAAATCAGAAATTAATATGAGAATTATTATTAATAGGAAAACGATCACACAGCTTAAATATATCACCATGGCCTTTGAATAGAAATTTGCACAGGGATCAGGGATTGTGCTTTGGGGCAATATGACTTTTACTAATGCAGCTGAATAGCTAATTTGGCTGCTATTTTCTGATTTATTAAAAGCATCGAAAACAGCATTGGAAGCTAATTCAGTTAAATTTAACCCTACATAGCTGAAAAAATAGTCCCCATAATCCCAGATCATCTTTTTAAACTTCCACAATGCCATATTCCATATAAAAGTACCAATTGTTGCAACAAGCCATCTGTGCAAAAACCAGAGCGTCACAGAAGGAAAAACTGAATACAGTACCCAGATCAGCTTCATTTTTAACTTCCAGGATTTAATCAACAGTCAAACAGATGTAATTAAACCTCAAGCCTCATGTTGGGTAATCCAATTAAAAATATGTGGTGGTTTAGCAGTTACCTGCTAAAAGAAGACATGCAAAGAGCAGCTGCAGCCAGAGTGGTCAGAAACTGTCTGATACCCAGTGTTTTGGGTACAATACTTTAAAAACAATTTTTTTTTCTTTCTCAGTAAAGGTCTGGGTCAAGTGACATAATGTGTTTCCCTCTCTCAGCCAATAGTCTAATTTCTCACTCAAATTCTCCAATTAAATCAAGCCAGCACAGGAAGCTGGATGAGGCACTTGGTGTCATGGTTTAGTTAATTAGATGGGTTAGAGGATAGTTTGGATTCAATGATCTTAGAGGTCTTTTCCAATCTGGGTAATTATGTGAAAATCCAATTAAAAAAAATAATTGTCCAGTCAACTATGAATGAGAGAAATATAGGAGTTTGATGGGGAAGGTACAGCCAAGGGTTACAGAGTGATGAGGGGAATGGAACATCTGTCTGATGAGAAAAGACTGAGAGAATTTGGTCTTGCTAGACTGGAGAAGGGAGGACTGAGGGGGGATCTCATCAGTGCTTACAAACAATGTGGGTGTCACATGGATGGGACCAGTCCACGAGGTCCAGTGACAGGACAGTGGATAACAGTCAGAAATCTGAAAGGAAGAAATTCCTCTTTAATGATAGAGTGCCTGAGCACTGAGGCAGACTGCCCAGAGAGATGGTAGAGTCTCCAGCTCTGAAGGTAGTCAAAACCCACCTGGACACCAACCTGTGTAACCTGCCCTGGGTGATCCCGCTTTGTGAGGAGGTCTCCAGAGGTCCCTTGCAACCCCTACCATTCTGTGATGGTGTATCACAAAAAGCTTCTAAATGAAGTAGATGTCATTAAGAGAATGGAGACTGAGCTCATCTAGCCAAGATCTAGAAGAATTTGAATTTACTTAATTACTGCTTTCAAAATTCTTTATTAATTTTAATTATTAATATTTCATATGGAAGCTTTTCATGTAGATTCGTATTTGGACCTCAACCAATTCCTTTACTGCTCTCTGAGGTTATGCTGAGTAATGAAGGCATTTAGCAATTCTTTTAACCTGTTTCACAGGTATTTTTAGTTAGGTGCCATCTCTCTGAGTTGTCTCACTTTTTTTTCCCCCCTATTCTTTCCAAAAGTGAAGGAATAGAGAAAAAAAAAAAAAAGGATCCATGTTTGTACCAGGGCAGGTTTAGGTTAGGTGTTAGGAAATGTGGCAGAGCAGGGCACTGCCCCACCGGAGGTTTGAATGAGGTGTGAACTGTGGCAGGGCACACCCAGTTCACTGCCCCACCAGAGGTGTGAATGGGGCAGGAAACGGTCTTCCTCCCTCCCCACCTCTGTCACCAGAGGCTTAGTACAATAGGTGTGAAGTGCCTTCTCCCACCCTCCATGGGCTTGAACAGGGAGGCAACAGATCACCTCAGTATATATATGGCAGCTGGACAGATTGCAGCAGGACTTGCTTGGACTTGCTTGGACTTGCAAGGACTTGCTTAGACCTTCACTGTGACCTGCACGGACCTGCACTGGGACCTGAACATGGACCTGGAGACACGAACCTCGCACGGACTTTGAGACAGTCTCCTATCTGTAAGTAGGGCAAGTTTCATGCCCAAACCTTTCAATTTTTCTGATTTTTCCTGAATTACAAGAAAAGGCATCATTGTGAAGACTTTTCCCGACTGAATTAGAACCCAAACCTAAACTAATCTACACACAGATTGTGGGTGGGGCTTTTGGAAATTATAAAAGCTACATAATTTATAATTTCAGCCTCTTCAATAGCCCACAATCAATACAGGAAAATACTTTTTATTGCAAGAGTGCTTAGGCATTGGAACACAGTGCCCAGGAGGGTGGTGGAATCAAGAAATCTGTGTACACAGCACTTTGGGACATGGTTTAGTGGCGATGGTGGTGTTGGGTTGACAGTTGGACCCTACCACTTCAGAGGTCTTTTCAAACCAGAAGAAGTCTATGATGGTGTGATTTTCTGAGGTAGTTTTTGGCGGCACAACTCTGGACTGATGAATAAATATGTAGGTAAACAGGAAAGCAGTGTGGACCTGGCACGTGGCTTCGTAGTCAGGGTGGTGTCAGCTTGATGGTTGGACTTGATCATCTTAGAGCTCATTCCAGCTGAAACAATTCTGTGACGCTATGTGTTGTCAGCCAGCAGCATTCTCCTCTATACTAAAAATGACAGACACAGTCGATACTGGAATTATTTGGTGTTATTAGTATCAGCCAAACCAGCTCTAAACAGGTTTTGCTACTCCTGAATTTTTATCCTGAGTGTAATACAGATATTATCTGTCAGATTTCTGCTCAGGAAGTGGTTATGGCATTATACTATGCATAATTTATGGGATGGAGGAAGGCTGGGACTGCAGATGAAATGAAAAGTAGGGGGAAATGTCATCATCAGAGACAGAGCATATAAAGGAGATGCATAGCATCCTGCTAATCCTTGGAGGATGAACCCTGGAAATAGTGTTTTACAGAATTTCACTTAGAAACTAAGAGAGTGTTGATAGAATACATTGATGGAATCACCTGTGTGAGATGAGCCCAGTTTCATAGAAGCAATAAGTAACCTGAAAATAAAAGCGATAGAGTGTAATCCAGTTCTACAGAAGGAGGACAGCATTCTTGGTAAATGGGTGTTAGGATCTTATCTATTAAAGAATGTTGATTACAGCTTAAAAGAGGTGTGGGGCATGAGAAGAAGAATGGCCAGAAGAAAGCAGAAGCTGCTATAGAGGCAGTAACTGCAAGAATTTTATTTCTTTAGCCTGGCAAAATAAAGGTTGATGGCATGGTGGTGGTGTGGCTATTACTGCCCATTAAGATTACATAATAGCTGAACATCATGAGGCAGTTATTTAGGTTCCAGAGGAGTAATAGTAAATGAGCAAATGAATACAAAGGACCCATGAACAACAAATTTGACATGCATTAATGAAGTCCTCTCTCAGACTCTTCCCCAGAGCATCCATCCTCAGCTCCCTCAGCCTTCTCTCCTAAGAGATCTGCTCCACTGCATTGATCACCTTATAGTGGCTCTCCATTGGACTCTCTTCAGTAGTTCCTGGTCCTTCCTGAATGGGGAGCTGTGGTGGGGCAGGGCACTGCCCCACCGGAGGTTTGAATGAGTTGTGAACTTTGGCAGGACACACCCAGTCCACTGCCCCACCAGAGGTGTGAATGGGACAAGAAAAGGTCTTCCTCCCCCCCCACCTCTGTCACCAGAGGCTTAGTACAATAGGTGTGAAGTGCCTTCTCCCACTCTCCCTTGGGCTTGAACAGGGAGGCAACGAAACACCTCAGTATATATATGGCAGCTGGACAGATTGGAGCAGGATTTGCTGGGACCTTCACTGGGACTTGCACGGACCTGCACTGGGACCTGAACACAGACCTGGAGACACGAACCTTGCACGGACTTTGAGCCAGACCTCGAGGAGCATCCTGGCTTCTTTCTGCAGGACCTGCCTCTAACGGTAAACTGCAGCCATTCATGGGAACACTGCGGAGCACCCCTGGCTTTCCCCTGCCTTGCTTCACAATCGTGGCTTCATAAAAGCTGTGCCTACAGCAATCTTGGACTCTGGCAGGCACTGGACTCTGGACACTGCCGTGAAAGAGACAGTCTCCCGTCTGTAAGTAGGGCAAAGCTGTTTCATGCCCAAACCTTTCCATTTTTCTAATTTTTCCTGAATTACAAGAAAAGGCATCCTTGTGAAGACTTTTCCCGACCGAATTAGAACCCAAACTTAAACTAATGTACACACAGATTGTGGGTGGGGCTTTGGAAATTACAAAAGATACATAACTTATAATTTCAGCCCCCAATCAATACAAGAGCCTGGAACTGGATGTGATATTCCAGATGAGGCCTCACCAGGACAGAGCAGATGCACAGAACATCCTTTGACCTGCTGGCCACAATCTTCTGCAAAACAGCCTCCCACGGATCCTGTCTGCTCCTTTTCTGAACATACTGAAGCCTGCCTTCCCAAAGTAATTCTCTGCTTTCTTGCTTTCTTTAAGCTTCTTAAACTCACATCATGGTCTCTGTGTCCAACATAGCCATTGACTGTAACAAAACTTCATCAACTCTTTCCTAACCCATGAGTACTTGTCCAAAACCTGCATGCCCATGGCTGTGTAGTGCCACATCAAGCCAGATGTATCACCATGATGGCTAAAGGGCTTCGAGATGAAAACTTGGCACAATCTCTGACCCAACTGGAATGAAGGATCTCCAGTACAAGTTTTATGAAGAGTGGCTGAAAGGACTGAGATGCTTAGTCAGGGGAAGAGCAGACTGAGGGGAGACCTACTCACTCTTTTACAACTCCTCTGAAAGGAGGCTGGAGTAAGGTGGAGCTCATTCTCTTCTCCACTCTGCTTTGGTGAGACCCCACCTGGAGTATGGTGTCCAGTTCTGGAGCCCCTATTACAAGAGGGATGTGGACATGTTGGAGCGTGTCCAGAGAAGGGCCACAAGGATGATCAAAGGGCTGGAGCACCTCTGCTGTGAGGACAGCCTGGAAGAGTTGGGGCTGTTCAGTCTGGAGAAGAGGAGACTCCCAGGTGACCATCTTGTGGCTTTCAAGTATCTGAAGGGGGCCTACAAAAAATCCAGAGAGGGACTTTTTAGGCTATCAGGTAGTGACAGGACTAGGAGGAATGAAGTAAAGCTGGAGATGTGGAGATTCAGATTGGATGTGAGGAGGAAGTTCTTCACCATGAGAGTGGTGAGACCCTGGAATGAGTTGTCCAGGGAGGTGGTAGAGGCCACATCCCTGGAGGATTTTAAGGCCAGGCTGGATGGAGCTCTGGTTAACCTGATCTAGGGTAGGGTGCCCCTGCCCATGGCAGGGGGGTTGGAACTAGATAATCCTCGTGGTCCCTTCCAGCCCTGACTGATTCTATGATTCTCCCAGGTAAATAGTTAGAGGGCTGGAGGAAATGGCCTGAAGGTGGGTCAGGAAGAAGTTCTTTGCTGCAAGAGTGGTCAGACATTGGAACAGGATGCCGAGGAAGGTGGTAGAGACACCATTCCTGGAGGCGTTTTTTAAAAAGTGTAGACATGGTACTTAGGGTCATAGTTTAGTGAGCATGGTGGCATTGGGGTGACAGTGGAACTTGAAGATCTTAGAGGCCTTTTCCAACCTTAACAATTCAGTGATTCTACATGGAATGCTACAGAGAACCTAATGTTTAAGAAGTCAGAATGGTGACAAGTTATAGGAATATAATTCCTGTATTTCTTTATCTAAACTGGAATATGGTAGGACTATGACAACATTAAATAACGACAATGAAATTCTACAAATCTTAGGCCAATTGTGAACCAATCCTTCCATCACCAAGCTTAGGCTGATGTCAATAAGGCAAGGTGCAAAACACACAACAGAACTGAGGCCTAGATTCAGCAGATCTCTTTAAAATTGCCATGCAACTCAAACATTATCTTCTAGACACAGACTTTACTCCTGTCTCTGGGTCAGGGCAATGGCAGGCACCGATATAGCTGGGCTTCTGAGAAACTCTGAGGAAAGGGACTTGAGGGTGCTGGAGGGTGAGAAGCTCAACATCAGCCACCAGTGTGCACTTGCAATCCAGAGAGCCAAGCAGATCTTGGGCTGCATCAGAGCAGTGTGGGCAGCAGGGTGAGGGAGGGGATTTTGCCCCTCTGCACTGCTCTGCTGAGACCCCACCTGGAGCACTGTGCCCAGTTCTGGAGCCCCAGGTACAGGAAAGGTCTGGAGAGGATGGAAGGTGTCCAGAGAAGGGCCATGAGGAGAGTTAGGGCTGTTCAGTCTGGAGAAGAGCAGGCTCTGAGGAGGCTTTCTTGTGGCCTTCCAGGATCTTAAGGGGGCTCCAAGAGAGCTGGGGAGGGACATTTTAGGGTGTCAAGTAGTGTTAGGACTGGAGCAAAATTAGAAGTGGGTAGATTCAGATTGGATGTTAGGGAGTTCTTCATCATGAGGGTGTTGAGAGACTGGCACAGGTTGCCCAGGCATGTGGTGGAATCCTCATCCCAGAAAGTTTTTAAGGCCAGACTGGAAGTGGCTGTGTGCAAGCTGCTCTAGCGTGAGGTGTCCTTGCCCGTGGCAGTGGGATTGGAACTGGATGACCCTTGAGGTCCCTTCCAACCCTGACAATTCTGTGATTCTTGCTGTAGAGCAGAAGGTTTTAGCCCACAGAATAATCTGGGGAGAGATCAAGGCCATTCTAGTAGAAAGAACTGAAGAAAAAAAAAAAAACAACAAAGAAACAAAACAAAATAAAAACCTATATTCCTTTCACAACAGCAACAAAAGAACAAACTGCAAATGAGAGGAGGGCAAAAAATATCCATTGAATTCCCCTAAACAAACCCAGAATTCTCACTGTAGACATAAAATCCCTTTCTAAATTGCCTGGTGGTGTTACAAGGTGAGAGACAGAGGAGTTCTATAGGTATAAACAGAGCAGGCAATAATGCCCTGTAGGAATCACAGCATCTCCTCAGAAAGCAAGAAGGATAAACACAACATTTTGCATGTCATTATTCTGTACCACTGAGGGCTGCTACCAATTTAACTCATAGACCTGCAGCAGAAATATGCTCCACAGAATGATTTTTCAGAGCTGAAGACTGAGGAAATTCTTCATCTCAAATCCTGTCAAAGCAGGATCATCTAGGGCAAGACACACAGGTATTCATCCAAACATGGCATGAAAGTCTCCAGAGAAGAAGACTTCACAACCTCTCTGGGCAGCCTGCTCCAAGCCTCCAGCACCCTCACAGTAAAGAATTTTTTTCTCATTTTGAAATGGAATTTCCTGGGTTCCGGTTCGTACACTTGCCCCTTGTCCTATGACAGGACACCATTAAAAACAGCCTGGTCATTGCTTATTCTGCAGCCCTCAACACAAGAAGGGCATAAAACTCTTGGAGAGAGTCCAGTTGAGGCCACAAAGATGCTCAGAGGGCTGCAGCAGCTCTGCTATGAGGACAGGCGACAAAAGCTGGGGCTCTGCAGCCTAGAGAAGAGAAGGCTTCCAGGAGACTTTGGAATGTCCTTCCAGTATCTGAAGTGAGCTACAGGAGAGCTGGGGAGAGACTACTGACAAGGAAGAATGGGTTTAAAGTGTCAGAGGGGAGATTGAAAGTCAAATTTAGGAAGAAGTTCTTTGCAGTTGGGGTGGTGAGACACAAGCACAGGTTGCCCAGAGAGGTTGTGGCTGCTCTCTCCCTGGAGGTGTTCAGGGCCAGGTTGGATGAAGCCTTGAGTGACCTGTTCTAGTGGGAGGTGTCCCTGCCTATGGCAGGGGGTTGGGACTAGATGATCCTTGAGATCACTTCCAACCTAAACCATTCTATGATTCTATGATCTTATGATTCTTGACACCCACCCTTCAGGTATTTGGAGACATCAGTAAGGTCTTCTGTCAGCCTTCTCTTCTCCACACTAAATAGTCCCAGGTCTCTCAGCCTTTCCTCGTCGGACAGATGTTTCAGTCACTTCATCATTCTTATAGCCTCTATTGGACACTCTCTTGCATAACCCTGTCCTTCTCGAACCAGGGAGGCCAAACCTGGGCACAGTACTTCAGATATGGTCTCATCAGGGCAGAATATAGGGGGAGGAGAACCTCCTTTGACCTACTAGCCACACTTAATCATAGAACCCAGGTTGGAAGTGACCTCAAGGATCATCTGGTCCAAGCTTTTGAAGAAGGAAAAAGCCTTATCTCTACACAGAGTCTTGTCAAGAGCTATGTACCAGGTAACACCACTGAAGGTCCAAGTTTAATCTCATACAAAACAGGCACACGGAATCTCCGGTGCTGTAAGAAGAAAATTCCACCCACAAACTGAAGCCCTGAATATTTATTCAATTTCTGCTCCACCTTCTCTCGAACAGTGTATCAGCTGACATAAAAGGATATGTAAAAAGGCCCTGTGTGACCTTCTTTAGGAGACTCTGCCTTGGCACAGACGTTGGACTCCATCACCAGAGGTCCTTTCCAGCCCCTACCATTCTGTCATTGTACAACACACAAATTAATGGGTCTATGCCTGAGTGAGGAATGATGGAAAACAGAGGGTGGGGGAGAAAAAAGGGGAAAGAATAAACTGAGTCAACTCTGTGTTGTTTTTGTTGTGGTAAACCCCAGTTACAGCTTGAATTCCCTAGCCTAAATATATTTGCTGCTGCGTAATTGCCCTAGAACTTTATGGATTTTTAGCTGCAACTTCTCTCCATACATTTAGTAATTATCCTGGAGTAAGTGTTTGTTCAAGCAAGGCATTCACTGAGAATTGACCTAGTAAGTAGATATTATGACCTCTATTAGTTTTATTTCTGTTCAAATGGATGTGGCAAAACAAATTGAAATTCAAGGCAGGAAAAAAAAAAAAAAAAGGAGTTTCATAGGATAACAGTAGTCATAAAGACGGAAGAAGAATTTCCATCACATCCATGCCCTTAAAGCCTTGCCTCAGCAAGCATCTATTAGAGTCTGTCAGGATTCTTAGCATCTTCAGTATGCTACAAACATTCACATTTTTGTTGTTTTATCATTGTGAGAGACTAGGCGTTGCTGAGGCCACAACTCGAGTACTGTGTTCAGTTTTGGGCACCGCAATGCAGGCAAGATGTGGAGGTGCTGGAGTGGGTCCAGAGCAGGGCAAGGAGAAGTCTCCTTCTCTGGAGGCTTTTGAAACCCACCTGGATGCATTCCTGTGTGCACTACCCTGGGCAATACTGCTTTTGGTTCGGGGGATTGGACTCAATGATCTCTAGAGGTCCCTTGCAACCTCTAAAATTCTGTGATTCTGCAAATGGTGATAAAAGAAGAGGAAACACTTGGTGAAAAATATATCTGGTATTAAGATCCTATCTATTAAAGAATGTTGATTACAGCTTAAAAGAGGTATGGGGCATGAGAAGAAGAATGGCCAGAAGAAAGCAGAAGCTGCTATAGAGGCAGTAACTGCAAGAATTTTATTTCTTTAGCCTGGCAAAATAAAGGTTGATGGCATGGTGGTGGTGTGGCTATTACTGCCCATTAAGATTACATAATAGCTGAACATCATGAGGCAGTTATTTAGGTTCCAGAGGAGTAATAGTAAATGAGCAAATGAATACAAAGGACCCATGAACAACAAATTTGACATGCATTAATGAAGTCCTCTCTCAGACTCTTCCCCAGAGCATCCATCCTCAGCTCCCTCAGCCTTCTCTCCTAAGAGATCTGCTCCACTGCATTGATCACCTTATAGTGGCTCTCCATTGGACTCTCTTCAGTAGTTCCTGGTCTTTCCTGAATGGGGAGCCCAGAACTGGATGTGATACTCCAGATGAGGCCTCACCAGACCAGAGTAGATGCGGAGGAGAACATCCTTTGACCTGCTGGCCACAATCTTCTGCAAAGCAGCCTTCCACAGATTCTGTCTGCCTTGAACACAAGGCCTAGGAGGAATGACTGAGGGACCTGAAGTGGTTTAGTCTGGAGAAGAAGAGGCTGAGGGCAGACCTCATCACCCTCTACAGCTACCTCAAAGGAGGTTAGAGCCAGGAGAGGTCGATCTCTTCTGACATGCAACAAATTACAGGACAGGAGGAAATGGCCTCAAGTTGTGCCATGGAAAGTTTAGGTTGCAGATTAGGAAAAATGCCTTCACAGTAAGGGTTCTCAGGCACTGGAATAGGCTGGCAAGGAGGTGATGGAGCCACCACCCCTGGAGGGATTTAAAAAGGGTTAGCTCTAGGAGAGTGGTTGGACTTGAAGATCTCAAAGGTGTCTTCCAGCCTCAACAGTTTTATTACTTTTTGAGTCCAAGAACGGAACAAATGAGTGCACTCCACATTAATGGCTGAATTATTTGTTACTCATTAAAAAGTTATTAGCAAAAGGCTGTTATGTGTGATAGGCAGTAAGCAACATGATGCCAAACAGTTGGTGATGGAAATTAGGAAGATACATTTATAAGCTGGGAAGCACATTCCATCTCCAAATGGGTATCTCCAAATGCTGAGCATCATTGGTTAGGTTTCAGGGAGCTGATAATTCAAACATTTTTATTGCTCTGTGCTGTGTGACAGTGAAAGCATTTGCATGTGCCCTGCTTCTGAGCAAGGGAGGGGATTCTGCCCAATTACTCTGCTCTCCTGAAACCCCACCTGGAGTACCGTGTACAGTTCTGGAGCCTGTAACAGAAGAAGGACATGGAACTGTTGCAGTGAGGCCATGAAGATGCTCGAAGGGCTGCAGCAGCTGTGCTATGAGGGCTGGTGGGAGATGTGGTGGTTGCAAGCTGACTGGGATGCAGTGACCATGAAATGATAAAGTTTTCAGTACACAATGAATCTAGGAGGGCCCTCAACAAAACATCCACACTGGACTGCCAGAGGGCAGACTTCAGCTTATTCAAAGAACTAACTCGAAGAGTACCTTGGAAAAAAGCCCTTAAAAACAAAAGAGTAAAAGAAGGTTGGATCTACTTCAAGAAAGAAATATTGAAAGCACAAGGAGCAGGCTTCACTGATGTGCTGAAAGCAGAGTTGCTGGGGAAGATGACCAGCCTGGGTGGTGAAGGGACTTCTGAAGGAATTAAAGTTAAAAAGAGGGGATGGTAACTCACAAAAAAATTAAGGAAGTTGCCAGGTCGTGTAGGAAGAAAATTAGAGAGGCCAAAGCCCAGTTACAACTTAGACTGGCCACTGCTGTGAATGGTAACAGAAAATGTTTTCATAAATATATTAATGGCAAAAAGAGGAGCAAGGATAAGGATTGAGACAAGGAGGGGATTATAGTGACTAGAGATGAGGAAAAGGCAGAGGTGCTTAACACCTTTGCCACAATTTGCAATAGTAAGGCAGGTTTCCTCAGGCCAACTGGCCTCCTGAGCCAGTAGGTAAGGCCAGGGAGCAGAACAGCCCCCATGTAATCCAAGAGGAAGCCTCTTGCATCCTCACAAGTCTATGGGATCAGATGGGATCCATCCTAGGGTGCTGAGTGAGCTGGCAAATGAGCTGGCCAAGCCACTCTCCATCATTTATCATCAGTCCTGGCTCACTGGAGAGGTCACTGAAGACTGGAAGCTGCCAGTGTGGTGCCCATCCACAAGCAGGGTCAGGAGGAGGACCCAGGAAATTACAGTCTGCCCTCAGTGCCAAGCAAGATAATGGAATGGATCATCCCGAGTGCAGGGCACCTACAGAATGTGCAGGGGATCAGACCCAGCCAGCATCCATTTAGGAGGGGCAGGTCAGGCTTGACTAACTTGATGTTGTTTTATGACCATGTGACCACCTGGTGGACATGGGCAGGCTGTGGATGTAGTCTACCTGGACTTCAGCAAGGCCTTTGGCGCTGTCTGCCATTACAAACTCCTGGCCAAGCTGGCAGCCCATTGCACTCTGTGCTGGGTTAGGGACTGGATTAATGGCAGTGCCCAGAGAGTGGTGGTGAATGGAGCCACATCCAGCTGGGGGTCAGTTGCTAGTGGTGTGCCCCAGGGACCAGTGCTGGGCCCAGTCCTGTTTAATAGCTTCACTGATGATCTGGATGAGGGGATTGAGTTCATCATCAGAGAGTTTGCAGATGAAACCAAGTTGGGAGCAGGTGTGGATCTGTTAGAGGGCAGGAGGGCTCTGCAGAGGGACCTGGACAGGCTGGACAGATGGACACAGTCCAATGCCATCAGATTTAACAAGTCCAGGTGCCAGGTTCTGCATTTTGGCTACGACAACCCCATGCAGTGCTACAGGATGAGCAGAGTGCCTGGAGAGAAGCCAGGCAGAGAGACCTGGGGGACTGGTCCACAGCCGAACACAAACCAGCAGTGTGCCCAGGTGACCAAGACAGCCAATGGCATCCTGGCCTGGATCAGGAATGTCATGACCAGCATGGATAGACAGATCATTCTGCCCTGTACTCAGCACTGCTCAGGCCATACCTTGAATGCTGTGTCCAGTTGTGGGCCTCTCAGTTTAAGAAAGATGTTGAGCTGCTGGAATGTATCCAGAGAAGGGCAGCAAGGCTGGTGAGGGGGCTGGAGCACAGCCCTGTGAGGAGAGGCTGAGGGAGCTAGGGGTACGCAGCCTGGAGAAGAGGAAGATCAGGGCAGACCGTATTGCTCTCTACAACTACCTGAAGGGAGGCTGTAGCCGGGTGGGGTTGGTCTCTTCTGCCAGGCACCCAGGGACAGAAGAAGAGGACCCAGCCTCAAGCTGCAGTAGGGTGGGTTCAGGCTGGATGTTAGGAAGACATTCTTCACAGCAAGAGTGATTGGTG
Organism: Psilopogon haemacephalus; assembly: GCA_013396835.1. NCBI lineage: Eukaryota > Metazoa > Chordata > Aves > Piciformes > Megalaimidae > Psilopogon > Psilopogon haemacephalus. The sequence goes on from VWZI01016425.1 coordinate 14,116, forward strand.
TCAGAATGGGCTGCCCAGGGAGGTGGTGGAGCCACCGACCTGGAGGTGTTTGAGAAGAGGCTGGTTTGACAGCAATGGAGAGATGGGATGCTACTTGATGCAAGTAAGGTGTCCGTTTATTGAATGCAAAGCATCATCTTATATACTCTAAAACCCAAAGCTTTTACATTGTGATCAAATGGTGATTTGTTAGTACAGCTGTGTATATCAAGCTATTGGCCAGTAACACCTTATCGGGATGCAACCCTTTATTCAGGACAAAGCTTACATCCTTTTTGCTTGACACTGATTAGCTCCTAGACGCTCATTATCTCTAACAAAAACATCTGCCAAGTTTGGTCTCTTTATGTCTCTTCAGTCCTTCACATTTATCTATTTGTGCCTACCAGTAACTTTACACTAGTTCAGTTGCATTCTGTACCCATGGATTTCATTCCATTAAAGTGAAAACATCTCTGCACATCAGTCTCTCAATACTCTGAGCAAAGGTTAACAAAAGATTCCCTTTCAGGTACTGGATGAGGTACTTGGTGCCATGGTTTAATTCACTAGTAGGTGTTGGTTGATAGGTGGACTTGATGATCCTAGAGTTCTTTTCCAATCTGGTAAATTCTGTGATTCTATGACAGGCTATGAGAGTTAGGACTCTGCAGCTTGGAGAATACAAGGTTTCTAAGAGACATTGGGGTGGCTTTCCAGTATCTGAAGGGGGCTACAGGAAGGCTGGGAAGGGACTATTTGCAAGGTCTTGTAATAAGAGCATGAGGAGGAATGGGTTTAAAGTGGCAGAAGGGAGATTGAAATTGGATGTTAGGAAGAAGTTCTTTGCCGTGAGGGTGGTGAGACACAGGCACAGGTTGCCCAGGGAAGTTGTGGCTGCTCCCTCCCTGGAGGTGTTCAAGCCAGGTTGCATGAAGCCTTGAGTGACCTATTCTAGTGGGAGGTATCACTGCCCATGGTGTGGGGTTCAAACTGGATGAGCTTTGAGGCCCCTTCCAACCTAAAGCATTCTGTGACTCACATCTCAGCCCTCCTTTAACTACCACTATGATAAGCATCTTGTCCTCAGCTCCTAAACAATTGAGCAACATCCATTATTGTCCACCAAACATCTAATCCAAGCTGTAGATTTTCAATTACCAGAAGACTTTTTCCCTACTAGGAAATAAATCTTAATAAGTGTACTGCATTCATAGATCATTTGTATTTATGGACCTTTTGGCAGGGGCAAAAACCTTTCAAATTTTTATTTCCATGGAAACGTTCCACATGTAGCTTTGAAGTATTTTCCTTCGGGGTTTTCCTTTTGTTTTCTGGGTTCTTTTTTCCTTACACTACAGGAGTCTTACTTCATGGTTTTCCTAGAACCTCCACATCCATAGGCACTGACAGCAAGTTTATTGATGGCACCAAACTGGGTGGAATGGCTGAGACACAGGAGAGTTGTATTGCCATTCAAATAGACTTAGGCTGGAGAGTTGGGCAGGGAGTCACTGAATGGAATCCAAGAAGGGCAAAGGAGGAGTCTGGCAACAGGGAAAGAACAACCCCAGGCAGCAGTACAGGTTGGAGACTGACCTGCTGGAGAGTAATGATGGGAAAAGGACCTGGGGATCCTAGTGGGTGGAAGGATGCCCATGAGCCATCAATGTGCTCTGGTGGCCAAGAAGTCCAAGGGCATCCTGGGGTGGATTAGAAGGGCTGTGGTGAGTAGGTGTATTGGGTTAAGGCTAGCTTCCCCAAGCCCAAAAGCCCAATAAAAACTCAAAACAATTTGGAAGTAAAAAGGGTAAAACTTTAACAAGAAGTAGGAGGAAAAGGTGTGGGGTTTGGTTTTTTTGTTTT
>VWZI01016426.1:17959-28221 GCA_013396835.1 Psilopogon haemacephalus
GGAGAGAGAGAGGAAAAAAAAAAGGGGAAATTTCAACTGAAAAAAAAAAGAGAAAGAGAACTTACTGTTTTGAAAGAGTTTACTGGGTGGAGATGTCAAGCTGAAAGGATCTTGTGCAACTTTGCTTTTGAGGTCTAGCACGAAATTCACCCATTCGTTCTTTTTGCTTTGCCACAGGAAAATCACAGACCAATGCTAAGGGGGGAGGGGAAAAAAAAAGTGATTTTTTTTTTNTCTCCCCTCTGCCAATTTAAACCCATTACTCCCCATCCTGTCATTACAAGTCCTTGTCAATAGTCCCTCCCCAGCCTTCCTGCAGGCCCCCTTCAGATACTGGAAGGCTACTATAAGGTTACTCCTGGAAGCCTTCTCTTCTCCAGGCTGAGGAGCCCCAGCTCTCATAGCCTGTCCTCATAGGAGAGAACTTCCTCCTAACATCCAGTTTAAATCTCCCCTCTGCCAGTGAACTGCTGGAGCGAGTCCAGAGGAGGTCACAAAGATGATCAGAGCAGAGGCTGGAGCACCTCTCTTAAAAGGACAGGTTGAGAGGTTTGCGATGCTTCAGCCTGGAAGAAAGAAGGCTCCAGAGAGACCTTATAGTGGTGTTTCAGGGGAGGCTGCAGGACAGCTGGGGAGGGAATTTTTGTAAGGGCTTGTAGTGCTAGGGCCAAGGGGAATGGATTGAAACTAGAGTAGAGGAGGTTTACTTTGGGCATCAGGAGGAAGTTCTTCACAGCAAAGGTAGTGAAACCCTGGAACAGGTTGGGCAGAGATGTGGTGGAGGTCCCATTCAACACAAGAAGGAACTTCTTTACTGTAAGGGTCACAGAGCACTGGCACAGGCTCCCCAGAAAGGTTGTGGAGTTCCCTTCTCTGGAGACTTTCAATGCCTGTCTGGATGCATTCCTGTGTGACCTGAGCTAGATTGTCTGGTCCTGCTCTGGCAGGGGGGTTGGACTGGATTATCTCTCTGTGTCCCTTCCAGCCCCTGACATCCTGTGATGCCTGGAGACATCCAAGGGCAAACTTGATGGGATCCTGAGCAACCTGATTTGCTTGGCAGTGTCACTGCTCACTGCAGGGAGTCTAGGCAAGGAGACCTTTCAGAGTCCCTTCCAACCATGAGACCTGGACATTCCTGTGTCTCTTTGCTGTCTGGAGAGCTGGTATTTCTGCAGCTCCTCCCATCCTCCAAGTCCTCTGGAACCATGGAGGATTTTTTTTTTTTTTTTTTTTTTTGCATCCAGCAAAGGGAACAATAAAGGACGACTCAATTTTCCCATCTGTCAACAGCAAGTCCTGAACAAATTGTACATCTTTCTCTCTGGAAGGCAAGCTTAGGTAAATTAAAATCCCCAGTGTTCATTTCGATCTGACAGAGGTTCTGAAAGGAATTCTGTCATCACATTGCTGGCCTGAATTATTAACATTAGTTTTTAACCATATTACAAATCACAGATGACTTCTTTTGGGAACTCGGAGGCAGCAGAGCACAGGCTCTGCTTTGCAGGTCAAAAAGTCAACTGCATCCTGGGCTGCAGCAAAAGAAGTGTGACCAGCAAGGTGAGGGAGGTGATTCTCCCCCTCTACTAAGCTCTGGTGAGACCCTACCTGCAGTACTGCATCCAGTTCTGGGGTCCCCAGCACACGAAGGACATGGATCTGTTGGAGTGGGTCCAGAGGAGGCCACAAAGATGATCAGAGAGCTGGAGCACCTCTGCTATGGGGACAGGCTGAGAGTGGGGGCTGTTCAGCTTGGAGAAGAGAAGGCTCCAGGGAGACCTAAAGAGGGCTAGAAGAAAGCTGAGGGGGGACTTTTACAAGGGCTTGCAGTGAGAGGGGGAGGAGCAATGGCTTTGAGCTGGCAGAGGGGAGATTTAGACTGGAGATTAGTAAGAAACTCTTTCCAGTGAGGGCAGTGAGACACCGGAACAGGTTGCCCAGGGAGGTTGTGTATGCCACCTGGAGGTGTTCAAGGGGAGGTTGGATGAGGCTTTGAGCAACCTGGGTTAGTGGAAGGTGTCCCTGCCCATGGCAGGTTGGTTGGGACTAGATGATCTTCAAGGTCCCTTCCAACCCAAACTGAGTCCCAACTCAAATGGTTTGATGTTGGTGGTTCTTGCACTTGCAGGACTCAGTGTCCACCCCATGCAGGCAACAGAAGCTCCAGGTCATGTTGTGCTGATCTTTTCCCATCAGCCACGGGCCTGGAGCAGTTTATAAACCAAGAGGTACTTTTGAGTGCAGGTTTCCCTCTTATGTAGATGTGGTTTGTTCCCCCCCCCCCTTCCGCCTTTCTCCTTCCCCGGGAGTGACCCAGCTGGCAGGCTGAGATAAGAGCTGCAAGAGGAGATAAGAAGCTCTTTTCCTTCCCCTCCTTCATATGGGGCACCAACAGATGGTGAGGTTCCACTTCCCAAACCCCACCAGCTCTGTTAAATACCCGGGAAAAAGTGGCTCCCAGACGAAACCAGTCACACCTCCCCCTGCCAGGGTTTCCTAAAGAGGGATTCATCAAGCACAATTCTTTGACAAAAGAAGTGAAACGAGGGGGAGGGAGGAAATTAGACCTAGGTTGCCCTTCTCCTCAGCCCCGCACCACGTCTCTGAAGAAGCCACCCTTGAAGCTCCAGGATAGCTGAGTGAAGCCATCCGATGTGATGTGCTGAGGACACACCCTTGGAGAGGCAGGGAGGAATTTGGCTCTGCAGCTATTTCCACAGGAACACAGAAAGGTTTCTGTGATAGCTGGCAACAGGAGGCAGTTATAGGCTCTGGACTCTCTTAGTGCTCTGCTAACTGCAGAATGTCACCAGCAATGTTCATACAAACCCAAGGTAGCAGTTCCCACCCTTCCTAATCACCTCAGTGTGGTGAGGTAGTCCAGAAAATTGAGATTCAGGGCAAGCAAATCTTTCATGTCCCTTAGCACTGCATGTTTAGAGTGGCATCACCAGAACTTAAGGAGAAAATTGTTTGGCATGAGGGTGTTGGAGCAGGCTGCCCAGAGAGGTTGTGGAGTTTCCTTCTCTGGAGAGATTCCAAACCCAGGTTGCCATTGTGATGCTGGGCAAGCTGTTGTGGGTGCCCCTGCTTTAGCAGGGAGGGTTGGACTGGGTGATCTCCAGAGATCTCTTCCAACCCCCACCATTTGGTGAGTCTGTCATCCTACAACATCCATGGATGCACCAACACATCCATAATGGCACTTTGAATACCAGAGCACAAGAAAATTGTGGCAGGAATCCTCTGGGATTTACAGCTGGCATGATTCCTGCCACCTTACAAAGGAGGCATGATAGATTGATGCTCAGAGGGCTGGAGCACCTCTCCGATGAGGACAGGCTACAAGAGTTGGTGCTCTTCAGCCTGGAGAAGAGAAGGCTTCCAGGAGACCTTATAGTAACCTTCCAGTATCTGAAGGGGGCCTGCAGGAAGGCTGGGGAGGGACTATTGACAAGGACTTGTAATGACAGGATGAGGAGTAATGGGTTTAAATTAGCAGAGGGGAGATTTAAACTGGATGTTAGGAAGAAGTTGTTTACAGTGAGGATGGTGAGACATTGGAACAGGTTGCCCAGGGAGGTTGTGGCTGCTCCCTCCCTGGAGGTGTTCAAGACCAGGTGGGATGAGGCTTGGAGCGACCTGATCTAGTGGGAGTTGTCCCTGCCTATGGCACAGGGGGGTTGGAACTGGATGAGCTTTGAGGTCCCTTCCAAACTAAACCATTCTATGATAGCTTCATCCTACCAGCGATCACAAAGTAGAAGGGGCCATAAACAGGCAGCTATTGACTGTCTTGGGTCTTCCCTGCCCTGAGCCTGGGCATGAGAAGCTGCTGCCACCAACATCAGTGTCCATAGTGCGAGCCTTAGAGCAGATCAGGTTCAAGTATTTCTGCTGGGTTGAGCTCAGCAGCTCGTGGTGGCAGCAGGGATAAATGATGATGTCAAAACAGAGAGATGTTGTCACACAACCATCTCCCCTCCTGGGGTCAAGGTTCTGCTTTATAGCCTGGAAAGCCATTAGTCCAGCTGAAAGCATATGGCCAAGAATGGACACAGGGAGGGAGGGATGGAGGAAAAAAAAAGAAAGGTCTTGTGTGTTTGGGTCAGAGCTCCAGACAAAAGGCTCTTTGTGCTGGGAGCTGACAGTGACAAATAAAGAGGAACCTGTTGATCTAGGAGGGGAATGGAGGATTATGGAAAGATCACATGGTGAGGAAAAAGACCTTGGCTGTTTGTCTGGGTGTCGGTCTTGCCTGCTGTCAAAATGCTTTCTGCAGCTATGGTATATTTATTAACACAAGTAACCTCTCCTGCTCAGGGGGGGGGAATTTTGCTAGCCTACAAGATGCTACTTGGTGCCCAGATGTGCCACCTGTGTGACACCACACCAGAGAGGTGATGTGGTTCCTCACCGTGTCTTAGAATAATTCCAATACCTTCCAGTACCTGGTTACAAAGAAGCTGGGAAGGGACTTCTTACAAGGGCTTGTAGTGATGGGACAAGGGGGAATGGGTTGAAGCTCGAGGAGAGGAGAGTTACACTGGATATTAGAAAGAAATTCTTTCCAGTGAGGGTGGTGAGACACTGGAACAGGTTGCCCAGGGAGGTTGTGGATGCCCTCTACCTGGAGTTGTTCAAGGCCAGGGTGGGTGCAGCCTTGAGCAATCTGGTCTAATGAAAGGTGTCCCTTCGCATACCAGGGGGTTGGAACTAGACCATCCTTAGGGATCATTCCATTAATCTATGAGTTAATAAAAAGGCTCTGAGGTGACCTTATTGTGGCCTTCCAGTATCTGAAGGGGACCTACAAAAAAGCTGGGGAGGGACTTTTTAGGCTATCAGATAGTGCCAGGACTAGGGGGAATGGAGCAAAGCTGGAGGTGGGCAGATTCAGACTGGATGTGAGGAGGAAGTTCTTCAGCATGAGAGTGGTGAGGGCCTGGAATGGGTTGCCCAGGGAGGTGTTTGGGGCCACATCCCTGGAGGTGTTTGCAGCCAGGCTGGATGAGGCTGATCTAGGGTAGGGGGGGTTGGGCATAGGGTAGGGGGGTTGGAACTAGACGATCCTTTTGGTCCCTTCCAACCCTGACTGATTCTATAATTTGCAACTCTCTCCAACAGCAGCAGAAAGAGAGAATGACTTAAAAAAAAAAAAAAAGAAAAAAAAAGGGTCTGTCCAACCACACTACATAAATACAGGACAGAAAGAAAAACACCAATAATAACCCCCTCCCCCTATAATTCAGTAAAGATATTGGAAGGAACCCAAAAGCTATGTCTAATGCTAATATTAAAGCATATTTCCCAAAGGCAACATTTGACTTCTCTCCAAACCCTAACATATCTGAAGCTCTTCCCACCATGTCGTGGAGGAGATTAACGGAGACAGTTTAATCTGCGAGTATCACTACCAAGCCTCCAGCCAGGTGTTAAGGAAACAGCGAAGGTCTTAACAAGGCTGGGCCACAAAAGGCTGCCCAGATGACGTGGGGTGTCCACAGCTGGTCTGGAGAAAAGAGCGACAGGCTTTGGGCTGTGCACATCTGGTGAGTACTTCCGACGGGCGCGCAGAGAGCGCGCTGAACAGGAATATTGATATGGAGCATTGATGGGCTGCCTAAAATGACCTCCAGAGTCTACAAAGTGCTCTATAGATTAAAAAAAAAAAAAAAAAAAAAATCTATTATAGCCCATTATGTTCTGGAATGTATCCGAGTCCCTCATCAGAAGGGGTGCTGGCAACCCTCTGTTTGCTGTAGCGAAGGAGACCTCTGGAAATGTGTTTAATTCAAAATAAAAGGGGATGTGTGTGTGTGTGTGTGGTGTGTGTGAAGAGCAGAATGCTTTTTCTCTGTGGGTTTTTTTTTATTTTTTTATTTTTTTATTTATCCTTACAGCTGCGATGGAGAAGGTGAGTGGCAAATGGAACACAAAGGGAAAGGTCCCTTCGCTGTTCTTTGAAGCGCTGGGTGGAAATCAATGCAGATAATGCACTTGGAAGGGCTGCCTCATTTACTGGCTCGCAGTAAATTGCTGGGCTGTGCCTCCCAGTGCTAATGTGATAGTCGTGTCTGTGCCAGTAAGAACACACCTTTAAAAAAAAAAGTAGTGTAGGATTCCTTACATGCATCGTTTGGATTATTTAGTCTGGGATGCTTTGGGTTCTGTAGTTGACTGAGGACAGACTGAAAGAGTTGGGGCTGTGCAGGCTGGAGAAAAGAGGAGGCTCCGAGGTGACCTTCTGGTGGCCTTCCAGTATATGAAGGGAGCCTACAGAAAAGCTGGGGAGGGACTTTTTAGGCTATCAGGTAGTGACAGGACTCGGGGGAATGGAGCAAAGCTGGAGGTGGGGAGATTCAGACTGGACATCAGGAGGAAGTTCTTTGGAATGACAGTGGTGAGAGCTTGGAATGGTTTGCTCAGGGAGGTGGTTGGGGCCACATCCCTGGAGGTGTTTGCAGTCAGGCTGGATGAGGCTGTGGGCAGCCTGATCTAGGGTAGGGTGTCCCTGGGCATGGCAGGGGAGTTGGAAATGGATGACTCTCATGGTTCCTTCCAATCCTGACTGATTCTATGATTTTAAATATCCAGGGGTGCTGGGTATCTCTCCTGGTGACACGGTCTGTTTCTCTGTAGCTTATTCTAAAGACACAACAAACTGTCCTTCAACGCAATACCAAAAGCACAAACCCTATGAGGAGAGGCTGAGGGAGCTGGAGTTGTTTAGCCTGGAGAAAAAGAGGCTCAGGGCAGACCGCATTGCTCTCTACAACTATGCCAGGTGGGGGTTGGTCTCTTCTCCCAGGCAACCAGCAACAGAACAAGGGGACACAGTCTCAAGTTGTGCCAGGGGAGGTATAGGCTGGATATCAGGAGGAAGGTCTTCATGGAGAGAGTGATTTGCATTGGAATGGGCTGCCCAGGGAGGTGGTGGAGTCGCTGTCCCTGGAGGTGTTCAAGAAAAGCCTGGATGGAGCACTTAGTGCCATTGGATAGGGCTGGGTGATAGGTTGGACTGGATGATTTTGAAGGTCTCTTCCAACCTGGCTTGTTCTATTCTGTTCTCCTGCAGAGAGAAGTGACAACTCCTGCTCACTACAGCCTGGCACAGCCAAGGTATTTCCTAAGCACTGCTCTCCCTTCTTCTTTTTCTGTATTGGTTTTTCACCCCTTGTAGTCAGTGATATGTTCCTTGTGACTTCAGTGCTGCTGGATCAGGCTTAAGGTCCAATTATCCTCATTAAAAGTATAAACTAATAATGCCTAGTTCAAAGTAGGCTTGCTGTGGACAGCACCACCAGGGATTTAGTGCCTGATGCTGGAGTTGGTGCTTAGCCTTTTCCTTTCGATATTATTTTTTAACTGGAGGCAGATCTATTTATATATGCTTCGGGAGAATAATTTTATGGGTAAATATGATCATTATTAATATTTTCTTTGTTAATTCATTGATGTTAGTAAAGAGCTTTGAAGATGAAAGCGCCGCACGCAATAAATATTAAGATGACTCCAACTTATTTTAATGTTGCCAGCATTCCAGCTCCAGCATCTTTTCATCCAAGAATCTCAAAGCACTTTCCAAATGTTAATTAATTTCCTCTCCACAAGTCCAAGGGAGATACTTGCGATTATCCTCTCCCTTTCACAAAGGAGCCATTCTGAGCACATCTCACCCCAGGACTTGGTCAAAAGCAGGTAAGGTGGCAGAAGCCTGTTTTGGAACCGGTCCAAAAGAATTCCTGACTCCCATTCTTGCTGCTCAACAGCATTCCCTTCTTGGGAGTGGGGTGTGACACTCACCTTCGCAGCACTTGCCTGCCCTTCCTCTGGTGCTTTTATTGGTGGCTCTTCAAACAAAAAGGCCAGACAACGATAACATGCCACACCCAGGGCAGGCCAGGAAAGGAAACTCCTCAAAATCAGAAGTTCTGAGTTGGCTCAGGGTGGACTTGCGGTCTCCTTCAATGTGCAAGAGCACGTTTTATTTAGGCGCTGGCTTGGGGTCCTGTTGTAGAGCCAGAGTCTTACAACCCACGCTCAAGAGGCTGTTAAAATGGACCACTTTGCTCAAATGCAGCCCAGGTGAGGCTGGAGTGGCGGTGGAGAGAGCAAGCGAGCAGCAAGAGGCGTGAGCTAAAGAGCCCACGCCGCAGCTGAATCTTCCCCTGAAACACTCTCACCCGAACCAGAGGTTCAGTTAATGATGAGAAAAGAAGACCACGTAGAGACAGCATGACTCCAGCAATCCATGAGAACAATGCAAAGTTCAAAAATAGCAGTATTGACTGGTGGAAAAAACAACATACATATAATTTTCAGGTAATTACTACGGTATAATTATCTCCGTTGTTTTCATGTGAGCCATCCGAAGCCAACTCTGCTTGCTCCTGGAACTGGGTTTTATTTACAGTGTTCCCATGACTTAAGTGGTTCTTTAGAAAGAGTGATTTAGGTTTAAAAAAAAAAAAAAAGACAGGAGGATTTCAGACCAGATACTGCCTCTGTGCCAGTGGGCATAGCCCAGCTGCTGGCTCTTTACTCAGCGTTTTATCCACCTAACTCTGAGCCACTGTAGACAAGATGAGAGTTAAGAGACTGGAGAAGACAAACCAGCATCTCTGTTGTCTACATTACTTCCATGAGTAATGAGCTACACCTATACTTATCTATGTTGCTTCCGTGTAGCTACTTCTATGCTGCCTATGTTACACAGGATTCCCAGTGTGGTGGGGGTTAGAAGAAGACTCCTGGAGATCATCCAGTCCAACCCCCCTGCTAAATAAAGCAGGGACACCCACAGCAGCTTGCCCAGCATCACAATGGCCAGGACTAGGGGGAATGGAGCAAAGCTGGAGGTGGGCAGATTCAGATTGGATGTGAGGAAGAAGTTCTTCACCGTGCAAGTGATGAGGCTCTGGAATGGGTTGCCCAGGGAGGTGGTTGGGGCCACATCCCTGGAGGTGTTTGCAGCCAGGCTGGATGAGGCTGTGGGCAGCCTGATCTAGGGTAGGGTATCCTTGGGCATGGCAGGGGAGTTGGAACTGGCTGATCCTCGTTGTTCCTTCCAATCCTGACTGATTCTATGATTTTAAGTATCCAGGGCTGCTGGGTATCTCTCCTGGTGACACAGTGAGTTTCTCTGTAGCTTTTTCTAAAGACACAACAAACTTTGGGTTTAGGAGCTCTACAGAGGAGGAGACTCCACAACCTTTCTGGGCAGCCTGGTCCAGGGCCCCAGCACCCTCACACCAAAGAAGTTTCTCCTCATCTTCAGATGGAACTTCCTGGGTTCCAGTTTGTGCCCATTGCCCCTTGTCTTGTTACTGGACACCACTGGCAAGAGTCTAGATGTATCCTCTTGCCCCTTGCTCTTTAGCTCCTGCTGGGCATTGAGCAGAGCCCCTCTGGGGCTGCTTTTCTTCAGGCTCAACAGCCCCAGGGCTCTCAGCCTACCTTTGTAAACTTCTCCTCATGCATTCCATAATGGAAACTGTAGGACAGGGAGGAGGAGAGAGACTCAAATTGTAACAGGTATTTTTCTAGATCACTCCGTGATGCAAAAATGCTATAAATTAAGTTTGTATGAAAATGTTGCTATGTTACATCTACTCTGAGGATGGATGAAGTGGGGGAGTAAGACAAAACATCATAACCAAGACTTACTCTCAAGCCAAATTCTGGAAAATGCAGCACCTTGATTATTAAGGGTTCAGTTTTCAGCAGAATTCTACTGATTAGGAACTACTTAGTACCTGTAGAAAGTAACTTCTTAAGCATGGAGACCTTGGAGTTTTGGATAAAATGAAAGAGTCCAAGGCAGTTAAAAACCTGGTTTTGTTGATGGTCTGAGTCTGTAGAGCTTACTTAAAAGTCTACCTCACCTTTTGGAAGACATTTTGGAGATAGATGTAGTCTCCTATGATTCTCTGTCCTCATATTGTTTAAGGTCAGGCTGGCTGAGGCTGTGGGCAGCCTGCTCTAGGGTAGGGTGTCCCTGGGCATGGCAGGGAGGGGTTGAAACTAGATGATCCTTGTGGTCCCTTCCAACCCTGACTGATTCTATCATTCTATGATTCTATATTTGAATGTTTTTTTGACCAGTTTAAAGCATCTGAAAGAATTCTCTCTCTCTAGGTATTGGCTTTGATATGGCACCATGAACTCTTCTCACCGTGGATCAGCAAAGGTCTGTTGCAGTCATTTTTTACTCTTTCTTGTCTTGCTGGGTCCACAGATTAGAAAAATGGGTGCTA
>VWZI01016426.1:46713-100274 GCA_013396835.1 Psilopogon haemacephalus
TTTCCCTGGTGCAAAATAAGAACCTTTTGAAACAAGCCCAAGTATTTATTTGGATTTTTTTTTTTTTTTAGCTTATTGAATAGTCCATTAGAGGCAAACCATGTTGGGGCTATCTGTGGAGTTGTTAGGGCACCTCTGAGTATCTTGCACCAAGATGCAAACCGTAGAAGCTCAGCAGAAACAAAGCTGTTCTGTTTCCTAGGGTCTGTGTTGCTTTAGCAGTATCTGGTCAGGGAATCTGCAGAGGCCACTCTATGGCAGGGCTTCAGAATTTTAGAATTTTTTTTCTTCTTTTTTAATGAAGTATCAGAGCTGCTGTTGGTTTGAATTACAAGAGCTTCAGATAATATTTTTCTAGAGGGTGTACACCCAGGTCTTTTCTCTGGCTTAATTTACCTCTTTTGGTGTGAAAATTGGACTCTTTCAGTTGAGAAGTAATATTTTTATGAGAGGCTCTTGACAGTGTCGCTTGGGTTTCTGAGGAAATGGCTAAAAATAAACATGCTTTATAAACTGTAGAATGTGAAAGTAGCTGTAGTGGTTCAGACCAAGGGTCTATCTGACCCATAATTATATCTACAGCTTCCAGAAGTGAGCCTGTGTGGAAAAGCAGTGCCAGGAGAAAGCACGGTAAATACTTGTCACCCCCCAGCAGTGTTCTCCTGATCTCCAGTCCTCTGAACCTGATGAACAAGCCATAATAAATCTGTTTCTCAGGTGACTCTCCAGGTTCTTCATGAACCTCTGTAGATTTTTTTTTTTGTTCATAGAATTTCATAGAGATTTCTTCTTGCTTTGTTCTAAGCCTGGTTCCAACCAGTTTCACCTACATGTTGTGTAATGAAAGAGTCTGAACAGCTGATCCCTGTCAGACCTCCTTGGCCTGTTCATGATTTTTTGGGTTGCTATTATGCCTGCCCCCATGTTCGATGGTTTTCAGCTTGATAACTGTTATCTTTTGCTCTTTCTGAATTAGGAAAGTCACTCTGGACTTCCCTCATCCTTCTGTGAACATTTCCACTCCTGATGTATTTTTATTTAGTTTTTGAAACGAGACCACCAAACCCACCCACACTTGGAGATCTGTGTGAACTGAGGCTTCCTAGTCTATAGTGGCTTCTCATTTGCTCCCTGCTCCCTTCCTAATGATTTCTCATAATGATTTGTGTGTTTGACTGCTACCGAGCTGATGTTTTCCTATGTCTGTTTATCTTGGGCCCAGGAGCTTGCCCCAGTGTGGTAAAGGTCAGCCCAGAGCCCATCACTTTACATGTAAAGTGAGGTCTGACTGGTCTGCTTTTCCCCACGGGCGTCACTTTACATTTCTGTGCATCGAGTTGCTTAGTCACTGAGGTCTTTCAATGATTCTTCAGTTTATCTTCATCCTTACATCCAAGTCCTATCCAAGTCCTAGACTTAGTTTTCTCAGTGGTAAATGAATAGGTTAAGCTCCATGTGCTAGCATAGTGACACAGAACTCCATGCATGACCTTCCTCTATTGTTTGGGCTTGGAACAGCTTGGACACATTGGTAACAGAAGAACTTTGAATAGCAAGCTAGGGATCTATGGTCTGTTTTTAAAGCCCCCCCCAACCCCCCATTTTTAAGGCTGTAAGAATCCCCAGCCTGTGTGTGCGGGCTGGATTTTCCTCCTTTCCTTTGACCTGTGCTCTTCTGTTGTTTTTAAACATATGTAGAACTCTTGAGGTGGTGCCAAGGTGGTTTAAGGGGAAGCAGAGATCTGTTGAAACTTGTTTCCTCTCTTCAGTTAACTCAAGAAGTTTTTTAGAACTCTGCCTTTGTTTTTCAGAGAAGATTTGCATAACTTAGTAAAGGCCTTGAGCTAAATATTGGCCGATGGACTCCATTGACTTTCCTCCCACAAGCCTGTGCATGATTAATGTCTTGATACCTCTATTTTTGTTTCTCTCCAATATTAGACTGTCCTTTGCATTTGATCCAGAGGCTGAGTGAGGCTGTGAAGTAATACCACGCTTACAACATTCTTACCTGGAAGTAGAAGCTGTAGGTTATCTAGTGAGAGCATCAGAAGAGGCAAAAGAGTGAAGACACTTTGTATTAATATGACACAGCAGAAAAGGAATCACTGCTTCAGCAGCAGAGCAACAGGAATCGTGTCACTTAGGGCTTGGAACTTAAAGGATAGGTGTCAGGAGGATGGGACCAGGCTTTTTTTCACTGGTGTCCAGTGACAGAACAAGGGGTATCAGGCACAAATTTGAAGATAAGTTCCATCTGAACATGAGGAGGAACTTCTTTAATTTAAGGGTGATGGAATACTGGAGCAGGCTGCTGAGAGATGTCATGGAGTCTCCATCTCTGGAGACATTCAAAACCCGCCTGGGCATGTTTCTGTGTGACCTTCTTTAGGTGAACCTGCTTTGGTAAGGGGTCAGACTGGATGAGATCCAGAGGTCCCTTCCAGCCTCTACCATTCTGTGATGTTTTGATGCTTCATTTTGTCATGAGATCCTAAATAATCTGTAGTCCACTACTCCCCCCCAATATGTGAAAAGGCACAGGCAGGGTATAAATTCATCATTCAAAGGACATTAATGAGCTGCAAAAGGCTTGTGTGTATGCACATTTTTATTCAGAGTTGGACTTGGGTGAGTGGGGTTAATGAGGTGGGGCAGTAGATTGGGCAGTGAAGATGAAAAGGAGCAGTGAGCAGAGCAGCATCCTCCCTCTGCCCTGCCGTGGGGCTGGGATTTTAGAGGAGGCAGGGCAGGGTTTGGGTCTGCAGCCAGTGCTGCAGAAATGCTGCACATCCTCTGTTTTCACTTGGCCTGGATTTCCACGTGGAAGTTTTAACTTTGCTATCAAAGTTGTCTTAGGCAGTTCTCTCAACTCAAGTTGTTCTTGTGGCTAAAGCCAAGTTAAATGCAGTATCATTTTTGGAGGTTACTTGCAATCGGGTTTGTGTATTTTAAATCATAGGTGTGGCTGCAATTTGGCTTATAAAAACCTTCATTCCATCAAGCAGTTTATTTCCAGGCAGGGCAGGGGTTATTGTGTGGATGGATTAACTGAATTCAGTCTATCTTTGATTATATGGAGAAAAAAAAAACCCAACCAAAACCAGTGCTCAGAGGGTGAGGTGGTGGGGAGGGGGACAACAGTGTTGTCAGATCGATGGCCCTGCCCTGGGAAATGAAATATTCCTCTTCCCATTGAGCAAACACCATTAATATCTCTCCCTAACATGTGCCAGTGTGGCTATGAAGGAAATGTTTCTATAGGCTCTGTCTGTGCTATATGTTGGCCAGGAAAATATTGTATGGAGGATGTATTCTGAGCTTCCTAACCTGCTGCTGAGTGTCCTGCCCTGGGATTAATCACTGTGAGCCAAGGGGTTCTTCAGCACTGCATGCTGGCTTTTGAGCCTGAAAGTAACACACTGCAGCTAATACATCTGAAAAACAATTTTCTGGTGTGGACAGCACTGGAAGGACAGAGCAGACCAAATTCTGAGCAATGAGAGAGGGCTGTGGGGTGAGGTTCAGCTTTGTCGTGAGTCTTGTGCCGAAGATACATCTTCTCAGCCTGGCTGCGTGTTGTCATTTGAGACTGTTTTCTTTCTCCTCTTTTGAATGCTGAAGAAAAGCAGGAAGGTCTGCTTCCTCTCCTATTATTCCATCATCTTTCTGCATTTTCACATAGTGGGAAGAAACCAGGCGTTGTGGGCGATATGAAAAACTCGAGCTTCCTGCTCTCCCTTTCTTTGTCCCCTTGCCTCTTTTCGATGTCTTCCCCCCAGGATGCGCATTCAGTGCTTGGCACCACTGCTGCCCTGTTGCTCCCTTTCCAAGCTGTGCTGGTGCTTGGAATGGAATCAGTGTGATTCCTCACAGTCTTGCTGATGCTTTAGTGCCCTGAGTAGCAGCCAAAGAAGTCATCCATGTCTCGTTAACTTGGCTGGCCTGGGATCCTGAATCTTACTTGGTGGGAACTAGGTTGAGTATCACAGAATGGTGGAGGTTGGAAGGGACCTCTGGAGGTTGAGTCCAGCTCCTCTGCCAGTGCAGGTTCACCTAAAGAAGGTCACACAGGAACACATCCAGGCAGGTTTTGAATGGCTCCAGAGTTGGCCTCTACCACCTCTCTGGGCAGCCTGTTGCAGTGCTCCATCACCCTTAAATTAGAACAGTTCCTCTTCATATTTGGTGAATCTTTTCTTCAGGTTTGTGCCCTTGTCCTGTCACTGGGCACCACTGAAAATAGCTTGGTCTCATCCTCCTGACACCCACCCTTGAAGTATTTATGAGTATTTATGGGGATTCCCTGGCTTTGTATCTTTTCCACACCAAAAAGATCCAATTCTCTCAGACTTTCCTCATAAGAGGAGTGATAGAATACCTTTTTTTTTTTATTAACTGGGAGATGAATTTCTGACTGCCATTATTTTCACCTGGGCTTGGACAAGTGACATAACAGAAGCTTCTTTCACCCAGCTTCTGATTTCTAGAATAAGAAATGTATTTTGGCACCTGAAAATGGATCTGTCTCAATGTGTGATGTAAATATTAATTCTGTGTCATATTGTTGCATGCAATAAGTAATTCCATTTTTTACAGTGAGGAATAAATTAGGCTTTAGTGTACATTTAAGTGCTCTATAAATAGTCAGACCTATAATTTGTGTTCCCTATTGTGCCATGACAGACAATAGCTCTTCAGAGTTTGAAAAGCTGATCTTTCTTGAATTACTGGGTGGCCACATGTGGTTCACACATAGTTTCCTTGCTGGCAGTTTGCTGGTTTGTGGCTACTCTCTACCCTAGATGTCTTGTTGAGAGAGAAAATGAGAAAGGGGGGAGGCAAGAGTGATTTGATAAGGTGATGTTCTGATGTGGTTGCTTAGCCCTCTGTGTTCCTAGAACAGTCATGGGTAGTCATAATCCAGTGACTAAACATTCCCACATTGATGCCCTCTTCTGTCCACCTCTGCCTATGTTTCTGAGGTTTACAGTGTGGTTTTTGAAATTCATAGAATCATAGAAGGGTTTAGGTTGGAAGGGACCTCAAAGATCATCCAGTTCCAACCCCCCTGTGCCATAGGCAGGGACACCTCCCACTAGATCAGGTCGCTCAAGGCTTCATCCAACCTGGCCTTGCACACTTCCAGGGAGGGAGCATCCACAGCCCCCCTGGGCAACCTGTGCCAGTGTCTCACCACCCTCACTGCAAAGAACTTCCTCCTAAAATCCAGTTTCAATCTCCCCTCTGCCAGTTTAAACCCATTACCCCTTGTCCTGTCATTACAAGCCCTTGTAAATTCTTTACATCTGTTTATGGCCACTGCAATGCTGATAGATAAAATATGGGAAGCAGATAGATAAAATATGGGAAGCAGAGAAGTGGCTCCAAGATAAATGGTCATGCTTAAAGAAGAAATATTCAGTAGCTAAGGAACAGAGAATGGACTCTTAGTCCTTCTTTGGTCTTCAGCAGACAACTAAGACAAACTTTTTGTAGGAAAGACTAAGGCTAAGGAAACAGTGAGAAGAACTTGGATCACCTCTGGTTTGTGGTGATGACTCTGTTTCAGAAATTAGTAGAGGAAAGGCAAGAAAATGTGTGTCTCCTCCTTAAAAGAGGAGGAAGGCTTGAACAAGCAAAATGCTTATCTTGCCTGAACCGTGTGAAGACCTCAAAAATCTGCACAGGAGGAGTGATTTTGAAGAGCTTCACTAGAACATGCTGGAAATCAATACTTCAGCAAAGCAGAGGCCAACCTCAAGTAATCTGTGCTGTGATAAAACAGACGATCTCTAAGGAACTGGTGAGCAGATAGTTCATGTGTGTGGAGAATCTTACCTCGTACTCTGAGGAACAGTCATGTAAAAGGAAAATTTTAGTGTCGTTCAGACTTCAAATTCATCTCGATGACTTACAGCTATAGGACTGCTTACAAGTGTGTACTTGGTCTTCCTTGTCTGATTTCTGTAGGTGAGTGTGAAGGCCTCATGAAATCAGTTCTGTGCAGAATGAGCAGGTTTGTTTAAACCCAGCCTCTCCAGATGCCAGTCTGATTGTTTGATGGAATATTTGTTTTCAGCTTATTGACACCATGGGAACTTTTGGCTCCACTGCTTATCTCTGTGATAACAATCCAGACTAATTGTTAATAATAAAATATTATTCTCAGAGGACCAGTATTAGGAGGGAGTAGGATATTTGGCCAGTGTATTTCATAGGTATTTGTTGTCAGCAGATTTATTTCATTTGTGTTCCGTTTCTTTCTTTGCAAAGGGAAATCTTTTAATGATGAATTATTCAGCATTTCCCATACTTGAAGTTTTATCTGCTTTCTTAATTTTCCTGTTCTTCTCCCTTCCTTCCTCCTTTCCTTCCTGCCTAGTTTGTGTTCTAGATATTAACTGTTGTTGTGTTTTGTATCTTGCCCTGGTACCAGATAGAAGCACTACCAAATGTTCCTGTTTCATCTTTTGAGATGGTGTCTGAAAAAGGCGATGCTGGTACATGGTATCCAGTGACAAACACAGAGGCAGTGGTGGCCTGGTGTGAGTCCCAGCTCTGTGCATGGATCTTTGCTTGTATGCTGGAGCTCAGTATCTCAGAATCACTCTTTTTAGGTGTAATTCCCCAAGTCTGGAAATACATTTCTCAAAATTTTGTGAGAAGAGTTGCTTTAAAGTCTAAAAGAAAACACAAATTTTATCAGATACCATTTGGCATTAAACTCCCTTATTTTAAAGCAAGAATTTTGCACAGGTAACTTCAGTTTTCTGGTTTGCCTTCTCTGGGGGCATTAACACAGCAACTGGTTACTTTTTAAGGGAAATGGGATTCAATTAGAGACTGGCTTCAGCCTGCTGTTCAGTGCTTTGCAAGGCGGCATCCAGCTTTAATACGATTTTTAATTAAAGCTTTTTGAGATACCAGAGCAAGAGGCAGTGGTGATGTAGTCTGTCTCCTGTGCTGCATCCTGCAACATGGGAGAAATGAGGGGAAAGCAAGCTGAGCGTTGAAGTGTTTCAGCATATTCACAGAATCGTGGGATGGTTTGAGCGGGAAAGGACCTTTCAAGGTCATCTAGTCCAACCTCCCTGCAGTCACCAGGGACATCTGAAGCTAGAGGATGTTGCTCAGAGCCCCAAACAACCTGATCTGCAATGGTTCCAGGCATGGGGCAGCTCCCACTTCTCTGGGCAGCCTGGGCCAGGCTCTCACCACCCTCAATGTCAAACATTTCTTCCTTCTCTCCAGTATGAATCTCCCTTTAAAAAAAAAATAAAAAAAATTCAAACCATCACCCTTTGTTCTGTGCCCTGCTCAAAAGTTTGTCCCCTTGTAGGCCCCTTTAAGTACCTGTGACTGTATGATCTCATATCCTGAAGTGTTGTCTCATTGGTAGCTAATTAAATAAGAGAAGTTTGTTTATAGTGGACAAGGAAAATCTCCAGCAGCGGGTGATAACTTAGAGCAATGTGGGGAATTGATCACTTTACAGTTCTGCTAAGGTATAGATATAAAGAGAATTAAAAAACCAAAACCAAAACCCCAAAACCAAACCCCAAAACCAAAAAACAACAGCTTAGAGGAAAACATGCATCTCTTTTCCACCTAAATAAAAGAAAAAATACTTCTTGGGTGCTGGAGCTCTAGAACAGGCTGCCCAGAGAGGTTGTGGAGTCTTCTCTGGAGAGATTCCAAATCTGCCTGGACATTGTGATTCTGGGCAGCCTGCTGTGGGTGCCCCCTGCTCAAGCTGGGAGGTTGAACTGAATGATCCCCACATTCAGGGATACTGCAGTTATGACAATAATTGGTTTCAATCAAGCAGTGCTGAAGTTGGCTGAAACATAGAAAGAAACAATGCCTGTTGATGCAGTAGAGTATTAAAATTGCTGCAAGCAAACATCAAACACTGGATGTAAGAATGTAGGTCTTGAAATTGTGTCCCCTGCTGTTAAGAGGTTCTGTAAGCTGCTCCTGGAAGCTGCTGCTTTATCCATGTTGCAATGTGAGTACATTCATTGAATTCCAGGTGCATTCTTCTCCAGCTTTCCTTCAAAACTGACTTCCAAAAGCTACATGTGTTTCATGCAGGTATTTTAGATATTTCAGAAGTAACTGGAGCTTCATTCTCTGGTGTGCTGCTGGAAGAGAATGGCTAAAAGGATTCTCATTTAGTGAGCTCCCAATTTAGAAATCCCAAATCAAATTATTTATGTAACCATTGCTTTTTCTTTTCTTCATTATTTATTTAAAAACATGTTTTCCTTTTAAAATCACTGAGGGAGGGGAAATCAACATTGGGTTTTTGAAGGTTTCAAACACTGAGTCTTCTTGGTTCTATTTTTTTTCCTTTTTTTTTTTTTTTAAATACAAAGTGCCAATCTTTTAGTGCTCTTTAAGTTGTTATATCTTGATTATAATGAAGTAGACTTTTTGTGTTCGTTGTTGGAGAGATGCTAACAGGACGTACTGTGTTTAGCAGGCTCCTTGGCCAGCTGTGTCTGTGGCTAGCTTGGTCTCTGCTGAAGCTTATTGCATAGGAATTAGCTCTTCTGCCAGCCAGTTGAAAGGCTTAGTTAAGGATAAGAACATTTTTAATAAAAAGTAAATTTGTCTGGCAGTGACCCTCTCCCAAATAACTGAAAAGAATGGGTTTTGTTATTAGCCTTAGGTATAAACTGTTTGTCTTCAGAGAGGCAGATTGTTTTGTACCCAGAGATTGTCTAAACTGGTTTTTCTGCAATTACCTGTCATAAGAATCATGCTGGTGTGTAGCTCTGTAAAAATAATTCCCATCTGCAAAGATAAATCTACCAGGGACAATTAAGTTTGAGTGTGGCTGGGAAAAAACCAAACCAAACCAAACCATCAACTTGAGGCTCCAAGAACCAAAAAGAAGATTACTACTGTGTCAGCAACCTTATTTAATACCAAAAGCAATAATAGCATTCACCTAGTAAATTAAAAAAAAAAAATAAAAATCTCTTGAGGACGGTGAAACTTTTGTTATGGATTAAGATAAAATGGGACTGACTTTGAATCAAGTACAGTTTAGCTGTGACTAAAGTCCTGGCAGACTTTCTCCAACAAATTACAGTTAAATAATGGTTGGACTCGGTGATCTTTAAGATCTTGTCCAACCAAAACAATCCTATGATTCTAAATCTAGCTGTTGCTGGAGGAGCAGGTTCCTGCCCCAGCTGCCTACCCCTCTCCTCTTTGCTATGAGGGTGTAATAATGTACAGCCAGGAAGGCAGGGCAGGATAAAAGTGTGGTTAAAAAAAATTAAATAATTAAGAAAAATCAGTAAATTTCTCAGATTTCAATGTTCCAGCAGCAAAGTGGCATTTTGGGTAGATGGACACACAGTCTGCTCTCAGGAGCAGAGGAAATAACCTCTAGGGAAAAGGGTGGAGTGGTCTGGGAGGGCAATTGCCTACACTAATTAGCCAGGTTACATGTGTCAAGGCTTTTAGAAGATATTTCCCATGCATGATAGCAGAGCAAAATACCACAGGCATCTGCAAAAGCCATAAGACAACTTTTAACACATGGGGATTCTATTAAACATTCCAAACTTTGTCTGTTGTTAGGAGCAGCCAGTTCAGTGGGGCTTGAGCTGTCTCACTGTTTGCTTTTGCAATAGCCTTTCACTCTCCAGTGAATTTTGTTGTGGTGGATTTTCTTGTCTCCAGTAAGCAACAGACATCTCTAAGAACTTGGTACAGGATTAGATGGAGGCTTCAGAGCTCTGGGCTGGAAGGACAGTTTGGATTTTTTAGTGCTCATGGATGAAAAAAGGTGCTCTGACCTTACTAAACCGTTAAGTTTGAGGATGGTCAAGTTTCACCAGCACAACAGACAGAAGGAAGCAGTGTTTGCCAAGAGCAGATAAGAAGGCTGTTCTTTGTGCTAGCTGATCTGTGGAATTGAGAATGAAATGGTTATGGGGTACTTGCTGAGTTGGTACATAAGCTGAGTGCACAAGGATGGCAGGAGGAAATTTACAGAATCACAGAATTGTTTCAGTTGCAAAAGACTCTCAAGATCATCAAGTCCAGCCATCAGTGCAACATCACCATGGCCATTAAACCATGTCTCAAAGTGCCATGGCCACGCATTTCTTGAACACCTCCAGGGATGGTGACTCCATCACTTCCCTAGGCAGCCCGTTCCAATGCCTGACCACTCTTGCAGGAAAGAAATTGTTCCTGATATCCAACCTAAATCTCTCCTTCTACAGTTTCAGGCCATTTCCTCTTGGTCTGTCACCTGATACTAGAGAGAAGAGAGCAACCCTTCCCTCAATCCAGTGTCCTGTTGGAGCTGTAGAGAGCAAGGAGGTCTCCCCTCAGCCTCCTCTTCTTCAGACTAAACCCCAGTTCCCTCAGCCACACCTTAGCAGACCTGTTCTCAAGACCCTTCTCCACCTTTGTTGCCCTTCTCTGGACGTACTCTAGCCCTTTAATGTCTTTTTTGTAGGAAGGGGCCCAAAACTGAACACAGAATTCCAGATGTGGCCCCACCAGTGCCGCAAATACAAGGGCACGATTACTTCCCTACTCCTGCTGGTCATGCTACCCCTGATCTAGGCTGGGATGCTGTTGGCCTTCTTGGCCACCTGGGCTCACACTGTCTCATGTGTGAGACTCTCATGTGTCAACCAGCAACTCCTGGTCCAGGCAACTTTCCAGAGGACCTCCTGCCCAGAAGCCCCTGTAGACTTCTGCAATTTTTAGATGATCCTGAAGGTGTTTAAAAGCTGTACAGATGTGATGCTTGGGGCTGTGGCTCAGTGGTGGACTTGGTAGAGCAGGGTTAATGGTTGAACTCAAATGACCTTGAAGGCCTTTTCCAACCTAAATCATTCCATGTTTCGTCACTGCCAGAGATTCCTAGTGCTTTCAAGTGCTTGAGTGTGAGGCTTCATCCCTTGAGTAGGTAGGTTCAAGGGTCACAGTATTTTTATTAACAGATAGGCAGCCACATCATTCACAAGGAAGTGTATTGTTTGTGAGCATGCTAAAGTAAATAACACCTGATGACTTCAGCTTGATAGCACACGTTCTCTGCTGCCCTGGCAAGAAACATCTTACCTGGTGAAAAATCAGCAGTGCACTGTGGGCTTCCTTGAGGTCAAACATCCATGGAGATATCAGCAGTTGGTCAGTCCAGGCTATTTTTGGCGTTTACAATATTTGGACATCATTTTGTTGACATAATGGATCCAAATCTTCTTTTTTATTGCTAGTTAAGTGAAGGCATAGATTTGGCTTTACAGATCCGACATGTTCTTTATGAGCACTGATACACTGTGTAAATAGAGGGGTTCTTTGATTAAGAAAGATTCTATCTCCTCACTTGGGTATTAAAAGGCAAATAAGATGTATACCTGCTGTTGGTTTCTGCCTCTTCTTTTAGTGTTTCCCTGCTTGCCAAAGATCACAGAATCACAGCAGGCTAGGGCTTGGAAGTGGCCTCTAGAAGAGTCCAACCCCCCTGCCAAGGCAGGTCTACCTAAAGACTGGTGGAGTCACCATCCCTGGAGGTGTTCAAGAAACATGGGGACATGGCACTATGGGATGTTATTTAATGGCTATTACGGTGTTTTGGTTCATAGTTGGACTTGATGATCTTAGAGGTCTTTTCCAACCCAAATAATTTTGTGATTCTATGATACTATCAATGAGAAGTTGCTTATTCATCTAGCTGGAAGTCAAAGAATTTGTTGCTATTAGAGATGCCCACAGAGCAATCATCAGTAAATAGTTGTGTTTACAAACTTGACTTTGTACTGGCAACTTGTTCCTTTGCCACTTTTAACCCCTTCAGTATGGCTGTCCTCAACTGTGTATGGAAAATGGAAAATTCACAGAATGACAGAATGGTGGGGGTTGGAAGGGCCCCTTGGAGATCATCGAGTCCAACTCCTCTGCCAAGGCAGGGCCATCTAAAGAAGGTCACAAAGGAACAAGTCCAAGTGGATTTTGAATGTGTCCAGAGATGGAGACACCACTACTTCTCTGGGCAGCCTGTTCTAGTGCTTTGCCAGCCTTAAATTAAAGATCTTCCTTGTGTTTAGCTGGAACTTCTAGTGTCAGTGCCCTTTACCTCTTGTCCACTGATAAAAAAGCCTGATCCCATCTTCCTGATACCCACTCTTAAGTATTGATCAGCATTGATGACTTCCTCTCTGTCTTCTCTTTCCCAGACTGAAAAAAACCCAATTTTTCCTCATAAGAGAGATGTTCCAGTCCCCTCAGCATCTTTTTTTGCCGCTTTAGGTGACAGCTGAGTTTTTCATTGCAGAAAGCAGTAGCCCCCTTAAAGCTTGTGAGCATGTTGCATATTTATGAGTGTTCTCCTGTGCCTTTGCCTCCCCCTTCCATTTTGAGTTACGGTGACTTCAACCTTGGAGTGTTTTGGTTGCGTTAGACAAACGCAGGAAGTTACAGCCTGTCATCAAACTGCTTGAGCTTCGATGAATTGGGCCTTTCACTCCCTCTTGCAGGGGTTTTTTGCTAGACCCATTTCAATTTTTTTATAGTTTAGTCTTGATAGCTTCCTGGTGTGAGCCTCGCAGATAGGATTTAGGAGTAGGGAATGCGCCTTCGTAAACGGTGGGAATATTTTTACCTGCATGGTTTCCTATTTTCACAAATCCTAAACATCTATGAAGCCAAGAGTTTAGTCTGGAGAGCTCCTGGAGCTCAGGTCTAGCTTTCTTCTCCAGAAGATTTATAGCAGGGGTTAAAGAGGCTGCTCATAGCGTGCAAGAACCCTCCTGTATTTTTACAGCTGGGTGTTGGAGGCATACTGAGATTAACTCAAAACCGTTTCCATACTAATGTAATGCTTCCTAGTTGCTTTGAGTAGGAAAAAATCCCCCAAAACCAAAACAACAGAACGATTTTGATGTTCTTTCACTTTTTTACTTTGGAAATACATTCTGGAATTCCTGGCATAGTAGTGTCTTTGTTTTGTGGGGGGCATGTTTCCACTTGTGTTGTCCTTGAGAGCAGTATTAGAGCTTGGCCAGTGTGACTGTGTCCACATGGTTAAACCTAACTGCAGCCAAAGCTCATGCCTCTGGATGGTCCCAAAGGTGTTGGACAGGGTGTCAATGTGGAGGCTCCTTTGGTGGAGCATTCAGAAGAGCACAAGGGTGTAGTCAGGAGGATTTTCTGTCTCATGCTTCACCTCTGAAGTGGCTTGTTGCAGTGCTTCATGTCTTCCCTAATAATCAGTCTTAATTTCAGACACTGTTAGCAAACTGTTGTAGCCTGAAATTGTGTCAGGGGAGATTTAGGTGGGATACTAGGAAAAATTAGGCACTGGAACAGGCTGCTGAGGGAGGTGGTGGAGTCACCATCCCTGGAGGTGCTCAAGAAGTTTGTGACCATGGCACTTTAGGACATGGTTAAATAGCCAGGGGTGGGGGGTTAGGTTGACGATTGGACTCAATGATCTTGGATGTCTTTTCCAGTTGAAGCAATTCTTTGGTTCTGTTTCTAATCACTGTGTTTGTAATACCAGAAGAAATTTCTTGTCAGTGTCTTAAATTACTGAATGTAAATGAGTGACCAACCCTCCAATCTCTGTTTTAATTTCTTCTTTCTCCTTTTGCTCCCTTCAACTTTGAACTAATGCTTGAGACGATGTATTTTTTTTCTTTTTCTTTTTTTCCCCCTTAAGTTTTATGTTACCAGTTAGAGAATTCTGAAGGACCTGTTGTCTAGCTTTAGGCACTAAATGCGGTGTGGTACCTAGCCAAACACTTCTTATTGTGCTGGCAGAGCTTCTGGATGTGTTTTGAAGGTTATTCACAGCTTCTAGTTATCATAAACAGCCGGAAATAACTTGTTAAATTCGCCAGATAGATCCTGGGGCTGATTACTGGAGATGGAGAAATACCTTTTCTAGAAAGCATTCATCAAATGGTGGGGACTGTTCAAGCTGCTGTTGATGGATGAGTGTGCCTCTCTGAAGACACTATCTTGTGGTGCTGGTGTTTGTGATAAATTCTCAGTGTTGTCCATCATGCTTTTCTAGGGACACTGCACAATTTATTAAAAAAAAAGAAAAAAGAAAAAAGAAAAAAAAAATCACAAAATCCCTCCATGCCAGCTTGGTGGGGGTTGGAATGGACCTCAGGAGATCATCCGGTCCGAGCCCCCTGCTAAAGCAGAGGCACCCACAGGACTTTGCCCAGGATCACAATGGATACGGAAGGTTTGGAGTCTCTCCAGAGGAGACTTCACAGAGTCTCTGGGTAGAGCCTGCTCTAGGGCTCCAGCACCTTTATATCAAAGAATTTTCTTCTCTTCAGACGGTACCTCCTGGGTTCCAGTTTGTGCCTGTTGCCCCTTGTCCTGTCCCTGGGCACCACTGACAAGACTCTGGCCCCATCCTCTTGTCCCCCATCCTTTAGGTCTTTGTGGGCATTAGCAGATCCCTGCTGGGGCTGCTGTTCTGCAGGCTCAACAGCCCCAGAGCTCTCAGCCTTTCCTCACAGAGGTGCTCCAGGCCCCTTAGCATCTTTGTAGCATCTACTGGACTCTTCTCCAGTACTTCCCTCCCTCTTTTGAACTGAGGAGCCCAGAATTGGACTCAGAATTCCAGGTGTGACTGACCATAACTGTCCATTGACTGTTTTTTTACCTCTTAGACAAGTCCTCCCCTTCAGAAACTGGGACAAAAAGATGAAGGCTCACGGTCTGTGGTGTTGGATCTCAGCAGATAACCTGTACCTGATCCTTTCTTGAGCAGCTGGACTTAGAGTTCATCTTCTGCATTCCAAACCAGTGTTTCAGTCCCCATGTATTTTCCAGTCTAGAAATTACGTTCTCTGCCTGAATCCACTTAGCTTTCCAGGTGCACTTCTCTCAGAAATGTGCCAGTGAGACCAGCCACACGGAGTTGGTGGAGGGATTTCTTACTCAGAGCCACCGACACTAGATTCTATTTTTTAAACTTAATTCCCATTCCCAGCCTTTTTACATCAATGAGACAGGGTCCAGTTCCTGAAAGCTATTTTGTTTGGTCTGGCTGTTAACCTGTGCTGGGGACTGGACTTCTCTATGGAGGAAGCTGCCTGAACATCTTTCCTTGATGGGTGGAATGTCTGGGCTGGGGTAGAAATCCATTCTTTAGAAATAAACATTTATCTCTCCTGGTTTCTTTGCAGAGAGAAGATAAAGTAAATAGTTCTTAAGTTGGCTGCTTTGTTAAAAGTTCAGGTTCCAGGTAAAGTATTTATTCTGGGTCCTGAAGAGAATTCGTAGAGCAGAATGGTCCTGTTGTGTGGCACTGACACATGTCTCCAACCAGACCTGTTTGTTTATTGAGAGAACTCGATGAGTCAGGAGCTACAGAACATTCATTGAAGTTGAAGCCTGGTGGTTTTAATTTAGTAGTCCTTTTGTGAATGTCTTGGAGAAAACCTCCATTCTTTCTTACCTCCTAAGTGTCTATGTGCAGTTTTCTCTTTGAGGAGCTTGAGCAGTGTTAATTTCTTCTGGCTTATAAAACAAGTGTACCAACTTTTTGGAAAGACAAAGCCATAGGTAGAACATCCTTCCTATCGATAGGCACCAGTAGGTGGATGACGTAGGATGCCACCCATAGATTCCTTTTACATCCTTAAGCTATTTCCTTCCCAGCTTTATTGGTTGGCTGAAGTAGCTGTGGAGCAGGAAATCATCCTTGTTTCCAGATGAGTTGCTCAAGAACCTTTCCTCCACACACAGAAATAGGGGGTTGCACCTGCTCATGTGGCTGCAGCATGAGCCCATCAAGTGATTGGGTTCACACAACCTGGTAGGAGAAGGACGGCACAGATTTGGAAATAACAGCTGAGAGGTTGGAAAATAAACTGACCTCTTTGTTTTCGTGAACCTTCTGCCTAGTGAGTTACCTTAAGCCAGCAAAATCATAGAATGGTTTAGGTTGGAAGAGACCTCAAAGATCATCCAGTTCCAACCCCCCTGTGCCATAGGCAGGGACACCTCCCACTAGAACAGGTCACTCAAGGCCTCATCTAGCCTGGCCTTGAACACTTCTAGGGAGGGAGCAGCCACAACCTCCCTGGGCAACCCATTCCAGTGTCTCACCACCCTCACTGTGAAGAGCTTCCTCCTAACATCCAGTTTCAATCTCCTCCCTGCCAGTTTAAACCCATTCCCCCTCATCCTGTCATTACAAGACCTTGTGAATAGTCCCTCCTCAGCCCTTCTGTAGGCCCCCTTCAGATATTGAAAGGCTACTATAAGGTCTCCTCGAAGCCATGATGGCTTTAGGAAGGAGGGCCTGTGGTCAGCATCCTTGGGTGGCCCTGAGCTGAAAGAGGAGCATGCATCAAGAGCCAGACAATCCCCATGACTAATGCAGCTTGTGGGGAGGAACACATGGCTGTGTTGTGGAGCAGGAAATGTCAGATGGGTGTTTATAGATTAGAGCTACCTTCTAAACTCTGAAGGTCTTCAGGGTGAGTCAAAATAGAAATACTCTCTGTTAAGCTGAGATAAGGTGAGTTTCTGTAAAGCTTGTTCTTACTCTTCCACATCTTGAACGAGTTCTCCGCTGTCCTCACCCTCTCTTTGCGTTTTATGTGGTGCCTCAGTGTGACGGGTACCAAAATGCACACCACCATCCAGACACTTGAACTCCTGATACTGGGATTTGCTGGATCTCGAACTGCCTTGCAGTCAGCTTGCTATGTTTCTCACGCAAAGTTAGGCAGGTTGGAAGTAGCTCAACCTTTTTATAGAATCATGAAATTGTTTTGGTTATAAAAAACCTCTAAGATCATCAGGTCCAACCTTCAGCCCAATACCACCACACCCACGAAACCATGACCCAGTGTGCCATGTCCACACATTTCTTGAACACCTCCAGGGATGAGGACTCCACCACCTCCCCGGACAGCCTGTTCCAGTCCCTGACCACTCTTGCAGGAGAGAAATTGTTCCTAAACCTCCCCTGACACGATTTCAGACCATTTCCTCTCATTGCATCACCTGAAACTCCGGAGAAGAGACCTACCCCCACCTCCTTTCAGGCTCCTTTCAGAGAGCTGTAGAGAGCAATGAGGTCTCCCCTCAGCCTCCTCTTCTCCAGATGAAACAACCTCATTTCTCTCAGCTGCTTCTCATAAGACTGCTTCTCTAGACCCTTCACCAGCTTTGTTGTCCTTCTGTAGTTTCTGTAGCCAAATACCATCCATTTCTTGCGCACCACTGTGACGCTTGTTGGAAGATGTAGATGAACACACAGCTAAGCACCTTCCTGCCTGTAACTGCAGCTTCCAAGCTCTCCCTTCCTTGTCTTGCAGCTGTGTATATCTTTTTAGTTGTGTTTGCTTGAGGTTGTGGTTTTTTTTTCCCTTTTGTTATCTCTATTTTTGTTGTTTGTTTTGTTTTGTTTTGTTACTTTCTTTTGTGCTAGGAAAGAAAACCCCAAACATTTTCTCCAGCTCTGGTAAACAACCCAGAGGCAGGGGCAGTTATTTGCCTTGTGGATATTTGCCGTTGTTGGGAGCCAGGCTCTTTGTGGAAGGTTTTGTAGCACGCTGCAGCTGCAGGTGTACTGCTGTGAGTGATCTTTTTCACTTTTCCACTTCAGGCAACAGGGAAAAGGGGAAAAAAAAGGGAAAAAAAAAAAAAAAAAAAAAAAAACCCCAAGATTTCCTGAAGCAAAATGCTTTGTGTCTTTGCCCTTCAGCTTTGCTGGTGGAACTAAGCCAGCAAAGGGTTTGAATTGTGACGAGGTAAGATGTGACAGGGGACCAAAAACATGATAAATTGCAGCTTTTTGGTATTTACTCTGTGTTTGACAGTCCTCAAGTTGTTTCCCTGATATAATTAGCCCACCCATTCTAAGATTAGGTTGCCAGTGTGATACAGGCCAAGGACTCCTAGCCTGGGTAGTGCTTGTAGAGGCTGGTGGCACTTCTGTTGGTGGAGCTGGGCTGTGGCCTCAAATAAAACACAACTGGGGTGGAGGAGGGGAGAGGAATTTCCACGTTCAGATTGCAGCGACGCAAGAGACTTGTGCCAGCGCGGCTGTCTGTCGGGCTCTGCTTCCCCCTGCCACTGATTGACACAATCCACTGGCACAACCCTATGGATGGTGGGGGGGGATTGTTTTCAGGAATTCTTTTTTTTGCTTGTCAAGAAAGATTTATCAACAAAGGATGAAACTCTTAATAAACCCACAATCTTTTATTGCCGGTTTTTGCATGACTGCGTTTTTGGTCTGTGTAACTTAGTGCTCTCAACACTGCAAATAAAAATAGAATCACAGAATTGGTTTGGTTGGAAAAGACCTCCAAGATCGAGTCCAGTCTTCAACCTAAGATTGCCATGGCCACTAAGCCGTGTCCCAAAGTGCCACGGCCAAATGTTTCTTGAACACCTCCAGGGATGGCAACTCCACCACCACCCTGGGTAGCCTGTTCTTATGCCTGCCCACTCCTGCAGGAAAGAACATCCAACCTAAACCTCTCCTGGCACAAATTCAGGCCATTCCCTCTCATTCCATCACCTGATACTGGGGAGAAGAGCCTGACCCCCACCTGGCTCCAGCCTTCTTTCAGGGAGTTGTAGAGAGCAGTTTCTTGCACCAGGGTGGGGTAGATCTGGGGAATTTAGTGTTTTAGTTCATGTTAGGCTGCATGATGGACCCTGCTTTCTGTCTGCTTATTTCTACCTTGCCTATACCTTCAAAAAAGGAAAAATATCTAACATGTAGCAGGAGCTTTGCTGTTAGATCAAATATTTCTCAGTCCTCTGTGGTTTTTTTTGCACTGTGGGTCTAGGAGTTTATTACACAACAAGAAGAGAGTGAAGATCTGAGAGGCTCTGGCTGGTCAGGAAGTGACTTTTAATGGCGATGGTGGCAGGCATCAAACCCTTCAGCTGTAACTACTCATTCTGCTGAAGGAATGTTTGTAAAACATTATAAATAGTGTTGTTCCATGTTTCAGATCTATTTGTTTCACTTTCCTTTCAGCTGTCAACACTTCAGATTGTAGCTGAGATGCCTTATTCTTTTAAGACATCTCTGTTTCTCACAAAATACCTCATCTGTTCTCATTAGTAGCTCTGTGACAGTCCTGTAGTTGAAAGTGTGAAGCAGGTTCCTGGGATATTCAGGGAAACAAATGCCAGCAAACTCCTGTTACATCCAAAATATTTGTGGTGATCTGCAGCTATTTTGATGTAGGTTTGCACCAAGTTCTCTTGGAGTGGTTCAAGAGAGCAGAAGTTCTGTGGCAAATGTAGTTACATCTACCTGGGTGCCTCATTAAATAGATGAATCATCTAATTTAGGGCTTTTAAATAACAGGACCTATTTCAGCAGAGGAAAGTAGCCCTCGTGGACACCTCTACATTAGGGATCTCTTGCAGGTGCTGGAGGTTTGAGGAATCAGCAGGAGGTTTGGGCTGGCTTTGTTAAAGCCAGAGATAACCTTTCTAATAGTAGCACTTCTAATAGTACCTTCGAATATTAGCACTTCAGGTTTAAGAATTCATGTGAAAATAACTTGAATAATGTGTATGTGTGAAACTTTGGCCAGTTTGAAGAGCTAGAGAGGATGTGAACATTTGTTCTCTTGCAATTAGTAAGTCACAGTTTGGCTATTCACCCAGGACAGGGGTCTGCTGGAGAGGGTCCAGAGGAGGGCTACAAGGGTGATTAGAGGACTGGAGGGCATGCTTTATGAGGAGAGGCTGAGGGACCTGGGACTTTTCAGTCTGGAAAAGAGAAGACTGAGAGGGGATTTAAGAAATGTTTATAAATATCTGAGGGCTGGTCAGGAGGGAGGGACAGGCTCTGCTCACGTGCTCCCTGGGGTAGGACAAAGAGCAATGGGTGTAAGTTGCAGCACAGGAGGTTCCACCTCAACACAAGGGGAACGTCTTGACTGTAAGGGTCACAGAGCACTGGCACAGGCTCCCCAGAGAGGTTGTGAAGTCTCCTCTGGAGCCTTTCAAGGCCTGTCTGGGTGCGTTCTTCTGTGATCTGTGCTAGATTGTCTGGTCCTGCTCTGGCAGGGGGGTTGGAGTTGATGGTCTCTTTGGGTCCCTTCCAACCCCTGACATCCTGTGATAGCCAGCTGTGGCAATGGGTTCCAGCCACTACACTTGCCTGTCATTTTTTGGGAGTGCTAAATCTGCAGGAGTGTCATTTCAGCTGCTGTCACAGGCCTTGTGATGGTGAATGAGCTGCCGTCAAGCCCTGAAAGAAGTTTTTAAGTGGAAACCAGGCTTGTGAGTTAATTTTCTGGCTCTTTCTTGACCGGTGGGGCTGGACTCGGTGCGCACCAGCTGGTTTCACTGCTTTGCATGATGTTTTTCTCCCTTGCTGAAGAAGTAAAGCAGTTTACATGTCTTACCAGTTTGATTCATTAGACCATATTGGGAGAGTAAAAGACTGTGTAAATGAAGATGCTAATTAATAGAAGGCAAAGCCCTACTCCCCCATCCAAAACAGAACATGCAGCTGTGATGTGAGAAGGGAGGAAGTGGAGGCAGGAGAAGTTTCCTGTAAGTCATGCACGATCGTGTGGGGTTGAACACAACTCAGATGATATTTTTTCAGTCTCTTGTTAACATTGGTAATTTTGCAGTCTCTTGTTAGCATTGGTCATTTCTCTCTTTTCCTTTGAAACTGGGGATTAGTTATGCTGCAAAAAGTGAGGCAGGAACTTGAAGTGAAGTAGGGTTCTAGAGTCAAGCACTGGTATAGCTTTGAGATGAGCCAGCAGTGTGCTGAGGTGGCCAAGACCAACAGCATCTGGGATTGGATCAGGCATAGTGTGGCCAGCAGGACCAGAGAAGAGTTTGTCCCCCTGTGCTCTGCACTGATGAGGCCACAGCTCAAATTCTCGATTCAGTTTTGGTCCCCTCACTCCAAAAAGAATATTGAAGTACTGGAGCAAGTCCAGAGAAGGGCAGGGAGTCTGGTGAAGGGTCTGGAAAACAGATGTGATGAGGATCAGCTGAGAGGCCTGGGGCTGTTTAGTCTGGAGAAGAGGAAGCTGAGAGGAGACCTCATTGCTCTCTAAAACTCCCTCAAAGGAGGTTGGAGTGATGTGGGTTTGATCTCTTCTCACTGGTATCAGGTGTTAGAGGAAATGGCATCAAGTTGCCCCAGGGGAGCTTACGAAAAATTTCTTTCCTGCAGGAGTAGTCAGACATTGGAACAGGCTGCCCAGGGTGGTGATAGAATCATCATCTTTGAAGGTGTTCAAGAAATGTGTGGATGTGGCACCTGGGGACACATTTGAATGGCCATGGTCATCTTAGGTTGAAGGTTGGACTCAATGATCTTAGCATTGTTTGGGTTGAAAAAGTCCTCTGTGATTCC
Source organism: Psilopogon haemacephalus (assembly GCA_013396835.1). Taxonomy (NCBI): domain Eukaryota; kingdom Metazoa; phylum Chordata; class Aves; order Piciformes; family Megalaimidae; genus Psilopogon; species Psilopogon haemacephalus. Next base: position 68,093 of record VWZI01016426.1, read on the forward strand.
ATTATGTTGTCTATGTGTGACTTTGTATTCATCTAGCTGGAAGTCAAAGAATTTATTGCCATTAGAGATGCCTACAAAGGAGTCATCAGTAAATAGTTGTATTTACAAGCTTGGCTTTGTACTGGCAACTTGTTCTCCCAGTTTTAACCCCCTCAGTATTGTTGTCCTGAGCTGTGTATGGCAAATAGTAAATCTACAGTCACAGAATGGTGGGGGTTGGAAGGGCCCTCTGGAGGTCATGTCCAACTCCTCTGCCAAGGCAGGTTCACCTAAAGAAGGTCACACAGGAACATGTCCAGACATTCCATGTCTTCCATGATGGAGACTCCATCACCTCTCTGGGCAGCCTGTTCCAGTACTCCATCAGTCTTAAATTAAAGAAATTCCTCATGCTTAAATGGAACTTCTGACATCCAGGCCAGTGCCTGTTACCCCTCATCCTATCACTGGGCATCACTGAAGAAAGCCTGGTCCCATCTTGCTGACACCTTTGAAGTATTGATCAGCATTGATGTGACTTCTCCCACCCTAGTCTTCTCTTTCCTTGAAAAATAGCAGCTCATTGCAGCTTTTGAAAGCAGCTTCATCTCCATAAAGTGGTACTGGTTTATTCTAGAGACCAAATAATCAGTGGGGCAAGAGCAGTGGTGATGGTGGTGGTGGTGGTGTGCCTTTAAAAACTCTATGCTTAATAGAATTAAGCCGCTTTCTAATGTTAGTGGTTAAGATGCTGTCTCTTGAATACTAATTATGATTTTTCCCCCCCACTCTTGTTTCTTTCAAGCAAATGGTTATGAGCCTTCGAGTTTCTGAACTGCAAGTGCTGCTGGGTTACGCAGGGAGGAACAAGCACGGCCGAAAACACGAACTGCTGACAAAAGCGCTGCATTTGTTAAAGGCTGGCTGCAGCCCTGCTGTCCAAATGAAAATCAAAGAACTCTACCGGCGAAGGTTCCCCCAGAAAATCATGACACCTGCAGACTTATCTATCCCCAGCGTACACTCGAGCTCCATGCCAGCAGCTTTGTCTCCATCTACCATTCCACAGCTCAGTTACGATGGCCACCCAGCCACGTCACCATTGCTTCCTGTTTCACTTCTGGGACCTAAACATGAACTGGAACTCCCCCATCTCACCTCTGCGCTCCACCCTGTCCATCCTGACATCAAACTGCAGAAATTACCTTTTTATGACTTGTTGGATGAGCTGATCAAACCTACCAGCCTAGGTAAGGCTGCAAATCTTCTAATGATATTCCAGCTCTTTTTTTTTTTTGGCTTAAAGAGTAAAGGATGAGTTCGGCTGCTAATGCAGCAACTGGTTAAATATTGCATCACAGCAGTGTTTAGAGAATTGCTATTTTTGGTAACTTTTGGAACAGATTGTTCTAGATGGAGAGACATCTTACGTAACACTCATTAGTTGCTTTAAGTGAGCCACTAAATATGCCTCAAAGATCCTTTATATTGAAGGGGTGAGTTTGACAAGAAACAAACGAAACCTTAGAAAAAGGAGTAAACTTGTCTGCTTTTAGTGGTTCTTAGAAACCTTAGAAAGTTTAATGACTTAAATACCAAACAAAACCATCCCTAAATCCACCAAGCCCCTGCAAAAGCTTCTGCTACAGGCTGGGGAGGAATTCCAGGCTGGATATTTGCTGTGCTGAACGTTGTGGAGTGGAGGAAAGCCTTGTGGTTCTCTTGCAGTTGTGGCTACTTGTCTTTTAAACTGTCTTTTTGCGTTGAAGGTTTAAATCACTTTGAGGAGCTGCTGAGAATAATCTGCTGCTTACAGAGCATTATGTAAGAGTGCGTGAGTTTGCTGGCTCTGACTCCACGCAGCACTTAACAGCGTGGTTAACTTTTAATACTCTTAAAGACTGCCAGAATACAATAGTCCTGTTGATTTCTGGAGGGACTGCTCGCATGTTGAAACCTTCTGTTGTCTTGAAAGCCTGGAAGAGATTCACTGTGGGAGAGTTAGCTGGGAGGTGGAGATTTCTGAGAGCAGATACGAGGAGGTGGTGGGTGAGCGAAAACAACTCCTTTGCAAAAGAGATCTCTTGTAAACAAAAATGAGCAGGTATTTCACACCAACAGTCTCAACAGCTACAGGAGTGGAGGAGGCTGGTACAGATTCATAGAATTGTTTTTGTCTGAAAAGACCTTGAAGATCATCAAGTCCAGCCCTATCTCTAACTCTGCCAAGGCTGGTGCTAAACCATGTCCCTGAGCACCACATCTCTGTGGCTTTTAAACACCTCCAGGGATGGGGATTCAAACACCTCCACCCCCTCTGATGTTTGAGAACCCTTTCACACTGAAGAAGTTTCTTCTAATATCCAACCTAAACTTCCCCTGGTGCAACTTGAGGCTGTTTCCTCTTGTCTGGTCACTTGTTACTAGGGAGAAGAGACCAACCCCCACCTGGCTCCAGCCTCCTCTCAGGGAGTTGTAGAGGGCCAGGAGGTCTCCTCACCATGTGAGCGGTGATGGTGGTCTGCAGGTGTCTGAAGCATGTTGCAGAGTTGTTTGCATTTTTGGTTTTGGTTGTTTTATCTGTTATAACTGAGACATTGAGGGGGAGCCAGCTTCTGGCAATCCCATCTTCTGGTTCAGGTATTTTTAAGAGGTATATTCTGTCTGTTTAGCTTTAATTTAAACCTTAATTGATTAATAAGCATTCCGTGCAGTGCTGGTGGCATAAGGATAATTAGGTACTCAGGATGTATCTCATCACTTTTACATGGTAAATACTTAACAATAATGCTTTAATTTCACTGAGACATTCCAATGCAGGAATGATGGGATGCCTTTATTCCTAGATGTGGTAAGAACCGTTTGCTGTCGGTTCTGTGCCTGACAAACTGGCCCCAAGTGAAGAGATCATAAGTCACACTCTGAGATCATAAGTCACACTCTGCCATGTCTGGTTGCTTGAGGAGTTTACACAAAGTGGGATGAGTTTTTTCCTCCCCTCTTTATGGACTTTTGAGTGTCGGGGTAAGAAAATAGAAGGGTATGAAATTCCAACCAGATTAATTTGTAAGCATTTTTGGTCCTTTTGGGGTATGTGGGGTGTGTATGTGTGTTGTTTTGCACATGAACCCTGTCTGCAGATGTCTTTGTATTTGTCTGAAGCAGTGCTGTCAAAAAGCTGTTTTTCTTGTGCTTTTTGGCTGAAGAAAGAGCTTCAGTATCCATGCACATGAGAAATGGTTGGTTGTTTCCTTTTGTAGTGGAAAATAACGTTGCTAGAGTGCAAAATTGCTGGCTATAAATGTCATGAAGGTATTTTAGAGTAATAAATAAATATATGTTAATGAAAAAACCTATCATGCTAATAACCAGTGATATGCAGTTTTAAACACTTGCAAAACAACGTGGAGCAGTTGTGCCTACAGTTTAAATGCAGGTATGGAGCAGACTTGGATTACTTTTCTCCATTTATGCAGTGCCTGATACCCTCAGCTAAAACTGATCTGAAGTGATTTGTAGAATCTTTGCCCCAAATGGTGTGAGCATCCAAGTTACTGCTGCAAACCATGTGGGTTTCCTCAAACGTCAAGTTTCTAGGTTCTCTGGCTTTGTTTTTAAGGGCAGATGCATGTTGCAAACACTCAGAAGTTCTCCTTGGCATCTGGCCATCCTTCAAGCATCTCCTGTGTGCTTTTTCCCATCAGATTCCTCATAGGGTAGGAATAAGGAACTTTGGAATTTACTGTGGTTGTCTCTGCCACAAGAATGAACTGATGACCTGATTTGGGGCTTTGAATAGTTATCTCTCTGCTTAAAATGAAACTTACTGGAACATGAAAAAATGGGTGAGAGAGAGAGAATGAGTGTGATCTCCACTGATTTGAGGATCTTTAGCTTCTTCTGATCATCATTACTGCAGTAAAAGTTGGGCCAAGCACATATTTGGATGTGTTTCTCCTCAGTCTTTGGCAAGTCTAGAATGCTTTATGTTGGAAGAGGCCTTTAAAGCTCAGCTAGTCCAAGCCACCTGCAGCCAGCAGGGACATCTTCATCTCAAGCAGGTTGCTCACAACCCAACCTAACTTGGAGTATTTCCAGGGATGGGCCATCTCCCACCTCTCTGGGCAACCTAGACCAGATTGTTACCACCTTCAGTGGTAACAGTTCCTTCCTTCTATGCAGCTGCTCAGGTCAAGGTGGGATTGCTTGGGAGGTTTGCTGTCCCATCAAGATGTGATCATCAATTTAAAACCCAGTAATTTAAGCAAGCCTCGGGGCAGGGAGTTGCTCAGCAGGGCACTTGAACACACATTCTGTACCCAAATATCTTGTGTAGGTGGGTAGCACACAAGCTAATCTGAATAACAGCCAAGGAAATTAAATTTGCTAACTATTATTTTTAATGTCAGGAACAAAAGCAGGAAATGAATGTTACCTACTTACACTTGCTTCCTCAAAATGTAGCTTTGTGATTAAACTCCACAGGCTGACTGCTGGCTGGACAGGATTCATGGTAAGGCAGAAGGCAGTGCTTTATCCATCCCTACCCTTCTCACCAGCTTTGGAGGATCTTTTCTGAGGGTTGCTTGCTCAGCATGCTTCAGCATGTGTCCTGTGTCCAGCTATGGGACCCCCAACACAAAAGGGAAATAGATCTGCTGGTGTGGGCCCAGAGGAGGGCCACAAAGATCAGAGGGCTGGAGCTCCTCTTCTCTGAAGACAGGTTGAGAGAGTTCAGCCTGGAGAAGAAAAGGCACCATGGGGGGACCTTAGAGCTGCATTTTGGTATCTGAAGGGGAGCTACAGGAAGGCTGGGGAGGGACTGCTTAGAAGGGCCTGTGGTGATGGAGCAAAGCTGGAGGCGGGGAGATTCAGATTGGATGTGAGGAGGAAGTTGTTCAGCATGAGAGTGGTGAGGCCTTGGAACGGGTTGCCCAGGGGTGTGGTTGGGGTCACTTCCCTGGAAGTGTTTAAGGCAAGACTGGATGAGGCTCTGGTCAGGCTGATCTAGGGTGGGGTGTCCCTGCCCATGGCAGGGGGATTGGAACTAGATGCTCCTTGTGGTCCCTTCCAACCCTGACTGATTCTATGATTCTATGATAGGATGAGGGGCAATGATTTGAAACTGGCGCAGGAGAGATTTAAGTTGAACATTAGGAAGAAGTTCTTCACAATGACAGTGAGGAAACACTGGAATAGGTTGCCCAGGGAACCCCCGTCCTTGGAGACATTCAGTATCAGACTTGATGTGGATCTGAGCAGCCTGATCTAGTTGGAGGTGTCCCTGCTGACTGCAAGGTGCTTGGATGAGATGACCTTTGAGGGTCCCTTCCAAGCCATTGCAATCTGTGAGCCTGTAACAAGCTAAGGTTAGAAGGCATCTAACTAACTTTGTAATTTTGTTAGCCGTCTCTGGCTCACAGCAGCTCCTACAAATTGTAGCAGTGAGTAGGATGCTTGCGGAAGTGCAGACTTGCCTAGCTAGTTGAACTTGTAAACTCAGCCTGTGCTACCTCAACCTGCTCTTGTTTGAAGAACTGAAAATAGCAGCCAGGCCTTGCTGACGGTGGGACTCTTCTCCTGCTGTTCCTCTGCTCAGATTGCGGAGTCTCTCGCTTCCTTATGAGTGTTTCAAGTACTCGACTCCTGTAGCTCTCTCAGAGCCCTGTGGCTACTACTGACAATTACAGTTAAGCTGGCTGGGCTGTCAGCCTTTTCCTTACTCCCAAGAAAACTGTCAGTGGGCTTGTTTAGCTGAGACTAAGAGCTATCTGTCCTTGTTCAGTGGAGCTGTCGAATTTGATCCATATTTTATTAGTCATCCTCATTGCAAAATCAAGAAAAGCATCTATATGGGATGTTTTTGTGTACGAGCCAAGTGGGAAAGCTCTGTGCTCTGAAAATGGCTCGTGGTGGATGAATCTGTGCACTGAGCTCTTGCAGCACCAGTGAGAAGTCTGAGCCCTCTGCCCCATGGTTAACCACAGCTCGATGTTAACATAGCTTTAATACTGTGTCCAGCTCCGGGGCACCCAACACAAGAAGGACATGATCCTCCTGGGCCAGGTCCAGAGGAGAGCCATGAAGATGATCAGAAGGCTGGAGTACCTCTCCTGTGAAGACAGGGTGAAAGTTGGGTTTGTTCACCTTGGAGAAAAATAAGGCTCTGGGGAGACCTTCTAATTACGTGTCAGTATCTGAAAGGGACAAGAAGGCTGAGGAGGGATGATTTCAAAGGGTGATGGGATGAGGGGCAATGGTTTTAAACTGGGCTAGGGGATATTTAGATTGGACATCAGGAGAAAGTTCTTCACAATGAGAGAGGTAAAATACTGGAACAGGTTGCCCAGAGATGTGGTTGAAGCTCCATCCCCGGAGGCATTCAAGCTCAGACTTGATGTGGTCCTGTGCAGCTTGATGTAGTTTCCACGTCCCTGCTGACTGCAGGGAGATTGGATGAGATAACCTTTGAGGGTCCCTTACAACCTGAAGCAGCCTGTCACTCTGTAATGTGGTTCTGTGACTGAGTTTTTGGGAAGAAAAGCTGTCCAGTTTGGCTGGAACAGATCAAAGTTGCCTTATTAGTGTGACTGTTGGTTTTTGCCTAGGAACTCTTTGAAATAGGAGAATTTGGGTTGTTGTTCTCGAGTGAAGCTGCAGCTTTCACTTGATTTTCCCCCGCTTTCAGCCCCTGGTGCACAGACACTAATTGGTTGTTTTTGAAGCATAGGCCCAACTTTCTAAAAGTGCAGTAAGATCTGTTTTGTGTGGTGAAATGTTTACTATAAAATGAGTAACAAATACTAGGAGTCTTTCAGATAATTATGGAAAGGACATCAGATAGTTAAGCAACATCTTAAAAATAGTTCTCTTTGCACCCTGTGTCATTCCTAAGCTGTGCTGTTGTTCCAGACCCCCCATTTTTCACTAGATTGTGAGTCTTTGCTGACCTGTAAAAGGAAAATAACCTTTTCATTTAAAAGGGTTGAAGAGGCTGTGGGTTAGCTTATTCTCTAAAGCTGCCCACATGGCATATGGATAATCACCCTACAATTTATTTGCTGTGCTTCAGGGTTAAGCAATATGGAACACAACACTGAAACTCACATCTGAGCTATGGAAATGAGGATCTTTGCCTTCAGCTGTCACCCTCGTGCAAGGAAGAGACAAGCATCCAGCTTTTGGGGAGCCACAGTATCACCTGTGTTGACAGACTGCTGATACTGGCTCCATGAGGTGCAAGGAGCTTCCAGTGGCTCTACTGAGGCTTCTCTTAATTTGCTTAGGCCTTAGCTTAATTTCTTAATCTGTGGACTTTAATAACAGGGTTTCTCCAGCAGGCAGAATTTCACTCCCTGGAGATTTATGTGCTTACAAACCAGCATTTGTACATCTGACTTGCATGGAGAAAGACTATTTCTAAGGGCATGTGGTGATAAGGAAAAGGGGCAATGGTTTGAAACTAGTGCAGGGCAGATTTGGACATTAGGAAGGTGCTCTTTACTGTTGTGGTGGTTCAGCAGTTACCTGCCACCCCCCCACTTTGAAATAACCCAGGCTAGGACTCAGATGGCTGGAAGTTAATAAATGAAGCTTTATATTTACAGCTTTGCACAATATACAAGCAGATACTTACAATGTATAACTGATATTTATAGATATATGCAGTGAAAAGGTAATACAGAAACACCACAGCCCTCCCAGAGATCAAAATCCCTAAAAGGGGTTACCAACCACCCTTACCACCTTCCCTACTTCCCCAATCTTATCTCACCATCTGTTTTATGCAGCAGAGGGGATTAGCAGCAGGAAAGAAGTCAGTGAAATTATTCAGATCCTGCTATGAAAGGCAGGGAGAAAGAGCCATGAAAAAGCAGCCACAGCCCAAAGCAATCTGACTTACTGTATTTGGGTTACAACTCTTAAAACAATTTTTTTTTTTTCTCTCAGTAAAGCTGTGAGCGATGTAGCATCATCAGTGTTTACCTCTCTCAGCCTATAGCCTAATTTCTCATTCAAATCCCCCAATTAGTTCAAACCAGCACAACTGTGAGGGTGGGGAGATACCAGAATGGGTTGTCCAGAGAAGCCAGGGATGCCTCATCTCTGGAAGTGTTTAAGAGCAGGCTGAATGAGGCTTTGAGCAACCTGGTCTAGTGGAAGGTGTCTCTGTGGTACGGGAGTTGAAACCAGATGATCTCTAAGGTCACTTCCAACTCAAGGCATTCTGTGATTCTGTGATTTACCGTGAAATTTACTGTCTGACTGTGATTTATCATGGCTACTTGGATGAACCAGATGATCCTTGGGGCCCCTTCCAACCAGGCATTCTGTGATTTCGTGTGCTGCCTTCTTGAAAACAGAACTTGCAGCTGATGTGGCTAAAATTTGAGGTTGACTGTAGTTCAGGGTACAGCTATTAGACAATTAAACAACTCCCCGCACTTAAGAGATCCAGGCTGGAAACTAGAGGAGTTTTGTTTGGCAAGTGTTTCTCCCTTTCATGTATCAGCAGGCTGATCTGTTGCTCCGTGCAGTCAGTGCCATGGTTGATATGAAAGTCACGCTTTTACTGTCTCCTCTGTTTGTTATTTTTTTACTTTGTGGGAGGAAGTTCAACAAAATGCTTTATTCTCAGCTCAGGCTTCAGCTTTCTGACTTCCGCCTTGACAACTTCTAATTGTGCAAGAAAAAGCTGAAATATTTGCTCTGTGCTGCTCATGTGCTGGAGCTGAACTAGGATTACAGTGCACTTAAGTGTCCTTTTTTTTTTTTTTTTTTTTTTTTTTGGCTTCAGCTTGCATTTGCATGTGGTTTGCCTCGAGTTCATCTATAGAGAATCTTTCCAGAGCCTGTTTTAAGTATAAGAGAGTTTACAGGTAGGTCCTGTGCTGTGAGGGAAGGAGTGCAATTTATCCCTGCTCTCTTCAGCTGATTGCTCAATCTCCTCATGGGTACGACTGACATCACCCAAATTCCAAGGTTCTGCAGGATATGGATATTTTCAGATGCTGCCTCTCTGGTTTGAATGGATCTAGGGAGGCACTTTGCTTCCCAAGATCAAATGAGGTTGTCTTTTTGGTGGTTGTGGCCAGCAGGCTGAGGGAGGGAATTCTGCCCCTCTGATCTGCTGAGACCTCAGCTGCTGGAGCCAGCTCTGGAGTTCTCAGCACAGCAGAGACATGGACCTGTTGGAGCATGGCCAGGGGAGGCCACAGCAGTGCTGGCAGGGCTGGAAGCACTCTGCTGTGAGGCCAGGCTGGGAGAATTGGGGTTGTTCAGCCCAGTGAAAAGAAGGTTCTAGGGAGAACCTCTGGTGGCCCTTCAGGACTTAAAGGGGTTGATGAGAAATCTGGGGACAGACTTTTGAGCAGGGCCTGTTGCAACAGGATGAGGAGTGATGAGTTAAACTAAAAAGGAAGATTCAGACTAGACAGAAGGAAGAAATGTTTGTCCCTGAGGGTGGTGAGAGCTTGGCCCAGGTTCTCAGAGAGGTGGGAGATGCCCCATGCCTGGACCCAGGTTGTTTGTGGCTCTGAGCAACCTGCTGTTGCAGCTATCCCTGCTGACCATGGCGGGGGTTGAACTAGATGACCTTTAGAGATCATCCAACCCAACCCATTCCACGACTGATGATTTGATATGGATTTGGGCTCAGTGATTCTCATGGGTCCCTTCTATCTCAGGATACTCTACAATTCTAATTAAAGCTTTTAATGGAAGGAATTATGGCAAACCACGTGGTTGACTCAGAGCATGTGAGTAATCCATTAATGCTCAGTGAGCCAACCTAAGCTTGGAGTGGTGTCTCTTGGAGCACTGGGAGAGCTCCAGGCCAAGGTGTAGAGCTTGCAGAGCAAAAGGGAGGAAGCTCTGCTATTGCAATCTGTATTTTTAGGGATTTTCTCTTGCAACCAAGACATTGAGTTCACTTCGTAGAATCATAGAATGGTTTAGGTTGGAAGAGACCTCAAAGATCATCCAGTTCCAACCCCCCTGTGCCATAGGCAGGGACACCTCCCACTAGATCAGGTCACTCAAGGACTCATCCAGCCTGGCCTTGAACACCTCCAGGGAGGGAGCAGCCACAACCTCCCCGGGCAACCTGTGCCAGTGTCTCACCACCCTTACTCTGAAGAACTTCCTCCTAACATCCAGTTTCAATTTCCCCTCTGACAGTTTAAACCCATTCCCCCTCATCCTGTCATTACAAGACCTTGTGAATAGTCCCTCCCCAGCCTTCCTGTAGGCCCCCCTCAGATACTGGAAGGCTACTATAAGGTCTCCTGGCAGCCTTCTCTTCTCCAGGCTGAAAAGCCCCAACTCTCTCAGCCTGTCCTCATAGCAGAGGTGCTCCAGCCCTCTCAGCATCTTCATGGCCCTCCTCTGGACTCTCCAACAGTTCCATGTCCTTCTTGTGGTGTGGGCTCCAGAACTGCACACAGTACTGCAGGTGGGGTCTGATGAGAGCAGAGTAAAAGGGGAGAATCACCTTCCTTGCCCCATTGGCAATTCAGGGTTGTTGGCAATGCTGCTGGAAGTCTTCAGTGCTTTGGAGTCTTTTAGAGATGGATTTCTCTGTCTTTCTAGTGGCTTCTAGAAAAGGATAGTATGGGTTGTGTTGACCCTGGTAGAGAGCTTGCTAGGCACTATAATCATGAACTTTAAGCTTAATTTTTTTAGCCTCATTAAACTTGTTGCCTTCTTGGTGAGAGTAAAAACACACTAAAAGCAGCATGGTCCTGGCCCATGTAGGGAGTAGATGCAGTTAGTGCTGTTTGCTTCAAGTGTTGCCCAAGGAGGTTGTGATCCTCCTCTTTGGAGAATCTTCAAGTTCTCTTCCAACCCAACCTATTCTATGAATCTGTGAACTTCTGTTAGGGTTAGAAGCTAAAATTTTCAAGCCTTAGTGGCACCAGCTGAGTTATAGGACATCTATTTAGGTGTCTAAAAAAATTAAGGGACCTCACTAAGTCTTACATACTCAAGTTGGGCTGCATCAAAAGTGTATGATAAGTGAGGTGTTTCTCCTCCTCTGTTTTGTTCTGCTGAGACACTACCTGCAATACTGAATCAAATTCTTGGGACCCCAACATAGAAGAGATAATGGAACTGTTGGAGTGGGTTCAGAGGAGGCCATGAAGATGATCAGAGGGCTTGAGCACCTCCCCTGTGGGGCTAAGCTGTGAGAGTTGGGGTTGTTAAGTGTGGAGAAGACTCCAGGGAGAACTTAGAGCAGCCTTCCAGGACCTGATGGGGGCAACAGGAGAGCAGGGCTTGTAGTGCTAGGACAAGGGACAATGGCTTTGGGCTGGAAAAGGGGAGATTTAGACTGGAAATCAGGACAAAATTCTTTGCCATGAGAGTGGTGAGAAACTGGAACAGGTTGCCCACAGAGGTTGTGGATACCCCCTGTCTGGAGGTGCTCAAGGCTAGGTTGGTTGAGGGCTTGAGCAACCTATTCTAAGTGGGAGATGTCCCTGCCCATGGTGGGGGGGAGTGGGACTAAATGACCTTTAAGGTCCCTTCCAACCCAACCTGTTCTGTGCAGTTATGTTCCTTCCCTCTGGCAAAATGATGGAGCAGAATTGTAGTAGAAGTCTTGTGGGCTCAGGATGGGCAGTGGCAAGAGGAGACCTGGAGTAGATGGGTGTTTATTCCACAGAGACAGGTTGGGAGGACAGAGCGTTCTGGCACAGCATGAAGTTGTCCCTTAGTGTAGATCTTTCCAAAAAATCCTCGTTGCTCAGAAATACTCTTAGTAGAGGTTGCAAAAAGTAACCCAACTTAAATATCTGTCCAATTGCACAGAGTTTCCAGCTGATCTGTTTATACAATGCATCACAGAGTTATAAAATACGTAATATTTATGAATTAATTGTAGCCCTTGGAGGATTTCCAGGCTATTTTCAGCTATATATTTAGGCACTAATTCAAATAAGCTCCTTCGTGTCTCTTTTACTTCCCGCCTTTCCCACCCCCACTGTAGCTCTGCCTCTTCATTCTGAACATTTAACTTTTTCAAAGCTTAAACTGAACAGTCTGGAGCTGATCTGAAGTGATAAAAGCTGCAAACTGACCACAAAACAGGTTTCCATCTGGTTGAAGCTGAAGGATGTGGCATTGGTGCTTTGCAGCACCCCGCTGTATTTTGGGGTGTTGCAGAGTTGTAACCTGGGGAGAAGCGGTCCAGAACTAGACACCATGGGCAAGGAAGGAATGAGTTGTATGTTTACCAAAATGCTTCCCTTCAAGTAGTTTTGAAGTGTTCTGAAATGTTAAGGTTACACAACATCCAGTATGACCAGGGGCTGAAGTGAAATGAAATGGCCAAGGTGTCACAGCCAGTAACAAAACAGAAATGGGAGACTCCAGGGTTTGGCTTGGTGCTGGATGTGAGCTGGGTATGGCTGAGCTCCTGAAGCCCACAGCTTGTGCAGGGCACAGCCTTCAGCCTTGCTTTTGGAGGTCACCCAGTCAGGGTGAAGGGTCCAGCTTTGGCCTGGTCTCACAAGAAGGCCAACTGTGTCCTGGCTTGGATCAGCAGCAGTGTGACCAACAGGAGCAAGGCAGGCATTGTCTCCCCTCTACTGGGCACTGATGAGGCCACTCTTTGAATACTGCGTTCAGTTTTGGGCCTCCCACTCCAAGAAGGACCTTGAGGTGCTGGAGCAGGTCTGCAGCCACACCTTGAATACTGGGTTCTGTTTTGGGCCTCCCACTCCAAGAAGGACCTAGAAGGTGCTGGAGCAGGTCTACAGCCACACCTTGAATACTGGGTTCCGTTTTGGGTCTCCCACTCCAAGAAGGACCTAGAAGGTGCTGGAGCAGGTCTGCAGCCACATCTCGAATACTGGGTTCAGTTTTGGGTCTCCCACTCCAAGAAGGACCTTGAGGTGCTGGAGCAGGTCTACAGCCACACCTTGAATACTGGGTTCAGTTTTGGGTCTCCCACTCCAAGAAGGACTGGAACTAGAGAAGGGCAACGGAGGTGGTGGAGGGTCTACTGCACAAGTTATGTGTGGAGTGGCTGAGGGACCTGCCGTTGTTCAACCTGGAGAAAGGGAGACTGAGGGGAGACCTCATTGCTCTCTGCAACTCCTAGAAAGGAGGTTGAAGCCAGGTGGGGATTGATCCCTTCTCCCTAGTGACAGGTGATAGGACAAGAGGAAATGGCCTCAAGTTGCTCCAGGGGAGGTTTAGTTTGGTTGTGAGGATCAACTTATCCCCACAAAGGGTTGTCCCAGGCTGCCCAGTGCAGCTATGGAGTCCCCAGCACTGGACTCCACATTGGTGTGTGGTGCCGAGGACATGTTTTAGTGGTGGCCTGGCAGTGTTGGGTTATTCTTTGGAGTCAGTGATCTTAAAGGTCTCTGGCAACCAGAAGGATTCCATAAGAAAAAAAAAGTGTTGGAGGTCTTTTTGTTTGTAGTTCAGAGTGTGTTGAAACCTTGCTCCTGGCCTTTTTCATTTTCTGTTTCCACGACATGGCTCTAGCAATTAGAGGTTTTCCTGCTTTCCAGGGGAGAGGGTGACTGAGGTGGGGTCTGGCAGGGACTGACCTGATACTCACACCGAAGTGCATTTAATGAGTGGCAGGAGATGAAAGGTATGACAGGTTGTCCTTTAAAAAGGACCTGCTCCGTGAATCCAGAAGAAAGGAGGAGGTGGGTGCTAAAGAGGTTGTGGTTAAGAGAAAGGAAGTGTTTATGTGTAAACATTTTCGTTACCCAGGAGCTTCATCAATTGCGGTGGTGGCTTTAAAAGGGCTAATGATCCATCCACGGTGGTGTAGAGCTCCCATTAAGGTGCAGGCTCTCCCACATAGCTGCTGGGTTTCTGCTAGCATGGGGATGTTGCAGGGCACTTCACACAGGCTTTTTGACCTCGCATCCAAAAGCAGATGGATAAATGAACCCAGCTGAGGATTGATAGAAGAGGGTCTCGGCCAAATGACATTGTGAGGAGCTGTGTGGATGTGGTGTTGTGTGACACATGGCCTGGCTTCTGCTGCAGCTGCACATAATTCAAAGCCTGTCTGAATGCTACCTTTTGAAAAGGTAAATGTTTTTCTGTGCCTTCATCTAAATGCAGTAAATTTGGGCTAGCTTGGAGGCAGAGTATTAAATCTTCGGCAGTGGTATTTGAAAGAGGATTGGACATAAAGTGATACAATGCCTTCTGTTGTTCAAAAGCAAAAAGCAAAATGTCTGTGCTGCAACAAAATGAGGTGTCTTCTCTATGCAGGGAAGATAAGCAAGAATTATTTATGGTGTTGGGTTGACAACTTGTACAGCATTTAGGTTTTCCTGGTTCATGTTTTGACAAATAAAACCGATTGAATTCCCAGAAAACCCTCCTGAGACTGCAGCTGAGCCAGCTCCCAAGGAAGAACCCACCCCTGGGCAGGGGATGCAGGGCATGCATATGGCTGAACCTCCTGGGTTCCAGTTTATGACCATTGCCCCTTGCCCTGTCACTGGGCACCGCTGGCAAGAGTCTGGCCCCATCCTCTTCCCCCCACCTCCTCCCTTTATCTCATGCTGAGCATTGAGCAGATCCCCTCTCAGGCTGCTCTTCTCCAGGCTTACCAGCCCCAGGGCTCCCAGCCTTTCCTGCTCACAGAGCTGCTCCAGGCCCTTCAGCATCTTTGTAGCCTCTCTGCAGTATTTCCCTGCCTCTTCAGAACTGGGGAGCCCAGAACTGGACACAAGACTGTTCTCCACTTGACAGCCTTCACAGCTGCACAGTTCCCATGTTGCCCCCCTACACTTTACCTCTTGCTGAGCGCTGAGCTGATCCTGTCTTAGGCTGCTCTTTTCCAGGCTCACCATCCCCAGGGCTTTCACCCTTTCCTCCTCACAGAGATGTTCCAGGCCGCTCATCATCTTTGTACTTTCCACTGCACTCTCTCCAGTAGTTCCCTGCTCTTTTGAACTGGAGAGCCCAGAACTGGACCCAGTACTTGCAGCTGTGGCCTCACTCTGTACTGCCTTAGGTGGTGAATAATCAGTTAGATATCTCTTGTTTATCTTACACCACGTAGCAAAAATGTGCTATAGTGCTCCTGTTCTCACTTAACTATTTCTGCCTTCAGAAATAAAGATTATGTTATAGGAAACTATTGGTGCTAGATCAGGTCACTGATAGCTTTACTCATGGCCTGAGCATAGGTAGTTACTGCAGTCTAAAGTGCAAGTTTAATTTTAGCCCGTGTTTAATTTTAGTCCAAGTATAATTTTAGTCTAAGTTTAATTTTAGTCCACGTATCTTTCTTTATTAGAAGGTAATATATTCCTGTTACTATTTAATAAGCCAGATTTGGGAGGGCACGGAGCTGTTGGAGCAGGTCCAGAGGAGGGCCACAAAGGTGATCCAAGGGCTGGAGCACCTCTGCTGTGAGGATAGGCTGAGGAAGCTGGGATCGTTCAGCCTGGAGAAGAGAAGATTCTGTGGGGACCTTACAGCTGCATTGCAGCACCTGAAGGGATCCTGCAGGAAGGCTGGAGGGGAACTTTTCATAAGGGCATCTAGGGGGAGTGGTTTTAAGCTGAAATGAGAGTAGGTTTAGACTGTATCTTAGGAAGAAGTTCTTCAGTTACGAGGGTGGTGAGAGTCTGGAATAGGTTACCCGGAAAGACTGTGGATGTCTCCTCCCCAAGGGTGCTCAAGGCCAGGTTGAATGAAGCCTTGAACAACCAAGTCTGGTTGAGAGGCATCCTTGCCCATGGCAGGGAGGTTGAAGCAGATGATCTCTAAGATGATCTCCCTTCCGACATAAGTCATTCTGTGCTGATTCTGTGCTGCTGCTGCTAGATGGAAAAAAATCAACCTTAGTGTCTGGGCAGCCTCATGGTCAACTGCAGCTGGGTTAGGAAGCATCATCGCCTCCACACTGTGATAACTTCAGACTCATTAAAGATTTTCAGGTGTCTCTTTTTGAGTGGGAATTGGAGAGGCCAGTTCTTTCTCAAGGCAGCAAGAGGTATTTTACTGCAGAAAGATTGTGTGGCTATTTTTAGCCCTGGGTACTGGTGAGGTGGAACAGAATATTTTTAGAGCATTAGAGAATGCAGCCACTCAAAGCTGGGTTGTTGGTTGTTGGTTTTTTTTTTTCCACTCTCAAGTGCTCTAGGGTTTTTCCAAAATAAAGAACAAAAATAGGTAACAAATGGTTTTTATCTGTCATTATTATTACTTATAGAAGAATATGTTTGTCATCTGTCTCTATAGATGCATTTATACAGACATTCAGCTAGAAATGGAAGTGTTTTGGTCTTCTGAATGATACTGTCAGGGATTAAAAGAATTTAAACTAAAGTGCTGACAACTCAGGTAGAGTGTTTAACAAAAGAAACAACCAGCAAGGCAGAATTGGGTGACTCTAACTTAATATATACCAAACCCATAGGCTGTTTGGATCACTACTTGAACGAGGTAAGCATGAGTTGGGGATGTTCAGCCTGGAGAAGAGAAGGCTCCAGGGAGACCTTAGAACAGCCTTCCAATACCTGCAGGAGAGCAGGGGAGGGATTTTTTGCTTGTGATAGGAAGAGGGGCAGTGGCTTTGAGCTGGAAGAGAGGAGATTTAGGCTGGAGATTAGGAATAAATCCTTTCCAGCGAGGGTGGTGAGACACTGGCACATGTTGCCCAGGGAGGTTGTGGATGCCCCCTCCCTGGACACACTCAAGTCCAGGCTGGATTAGGCCATGACCAACCTGATCTAGTGGAAGGTGTCTGTGCCCGTGGCAGGGAGGTTGGAACTAAATGACCTTTAAGATCCCTTCCAACCCAACCCATTCTGTGATTCTCAGAAATAATTTGGGAAAATGTGGTGATAGTGACTTGGTCAAAAGAAGAGTTTTATAGAAGCAACTCTGTCACACTTCTGTGATGTTTTAAAGTATTTTTGGATGTGTTGTGCTAATGCTGGGGACTTGTAGAAGCAATAGAGCTGAGCTTGTGCTGGTGTATTTCTGTTTTCACAAGAAAATGTGGGGGTTTTTTTCATTGCCTTTCCTGATTTAAGCTGAATGAATGAAAAAAGCAGTAAATTTTCCCCTTCACCCCTCTTCAGCACCCTCTCAAAAAAAGGTGAGATTCTGGTAAAACAAGAAGTGGATTTTATCCAGCTTGTCTGAAAACTTCTTGTTGACACCCAGTTAACTACATAAGTCTGCTTGAAAAGCTTTTTATTGTACTTTCAAAACCTGGCCTTTCAGGTTTGTGACTTATGAAGGCAATTTTCTAGCAGCAAGGTAAAGGCAAACTTCTAACTCATGCACTATTTTCTTTAATTACTGTGTCTCTGTTCTTTATATGTAAATTAAAACAAAAATAAAAGTCACTGTACATCTTCTCTGAGATTGCAAAGATGTGGCCTATGAACTAATCTTGACTGATCCTTCAGGCTCTTTATAGAATCCCAGTGTAGTGGAGGGTGGAAGGGACCTCTGGAGATCATCCAGTCTGACCTCCCTGCTAAAGCAGGGGAACCCACAGCAACTTGCCCAGGATTGCAGTGTCCTGGTGGGTTTGGAATCTCTCCAGAGAAGGAGACTCCATAGTCTCTCTGGGCAGCCTGCTTCAGAGCTCCAGAACCCTCACATTGAAGAAGTTTCACCTCCTGGGCTCCAGTATATAACCATTGCCCCTCATCTTGTCACTGGGCACCACTGAGAAGAGTCTGTCCTCTCCCTCTTGCCCTCACTCTTTATTGCTTGCTGAGCACTGATCAGATCCCCTCTGGGGCTGCTCTTCTCCAGGCTCCACAGCCCCAGGGCTCTCAGCCTTTTTATCCTCACAGACCCCTCGGCATCTTTGTAGCCTGTTGAACTGGGAAGCCCAGAACTGGACACAACACACCAGCCGTGGCTGTACTGGGGCAGAACAGAATGGAAGGAGAACCTTCCTTGACCTGCTGGTCACAGTGTTCTTAAAGTGTTAAAACTGGCAGAGGGCAGATTTAAACTGGATGTTAGGAGGAAGTTCTTCACAGTGAGGGTGGTGAGACACTGACACAGGTTGCCCAGGGAGGTTGTGGCTGCTCCCTCCCTGGAGGTGTTCAAGGCCAGGTTGGATGAGGCCTTGAGCAACCTGATCTAGTGGGGGGTTGGAACTGGATGATCTTTGAGGTCTCTTCTGACCTGAACCATTCTATGATTCCAGGGTTCCATTGGAACTTTGGTCATGAGAGCACATTGTTGACTCATGGAGAACTTTTTCACCAGGTTCTGTCTGCATGGAACTGCCTTCCAACCCCTCAACTGTGTTGGTGCAGGAAATGCCATTCAGAGAGTTTAGAGAAAAGGTTTAATAATTCAGGGTTATGAAAAAACACCCAAACAAACCTCCTCACCCCCACCCCCCAAAATCATTCCTGGACTCTGCTGTCCTGGCATGATTCCAGCTTATAAATTCTACATGAATCCACTCAGTTTTCAGTTGGGAGATCTGTTTCTGCTGTTCTTTTATTAAATAATAGTGGTTGTTAGCAGGGCATGGTTGCATCTTTCTAGCCATCAGAATGATTTTTTTTCCCCCCCTCCCTTGTATAAAATGCATATTTGCATATTTCTGGTTTTAATCATACTCCGGAACTTGAGCGGTAGATGATGTGCTTGACTTGCCAGGATCTGTTTGGTGTTCTTAAACCCACCAGATGAATTATTACGAATCTCTCTGCTTTCTAAACTCTGAAATTGCAGATTTCTCATGTCTGCTCCTTTGGAAATCTTAACTCCTTAGAAACAGAGGAGTTTGTATGGTCACAAATAAGCTTGGGAGCTTGGTATTTCATAGTAAAGCTGCTCAGTTAGCTCCATTTAATGTGTTTTGTTGAAGTTTTCATGCATTGTTTGTTGGATATAAAGATCTAAAAGGAATAGATACGAGTGTAAAAAGATTGTGGGGAAAC
The DNA here is from genome assembly GCA_013396835.1 of Psilopogon haemacephalus. Taxonomy (NCBI): domain Eukaryota; kingdom Metazoa; phylum Chordata; class Aves; order Piciformes; family Megalaimidae; genus Psilopogon; species Psilopogon haemacephalus. The sequence goes on from VWZI01016426.1 coordinate 86,989, forward strand.
ATATGGGAGAAGATTAGAGAAAAGCAGAAAAAAAACCCCAAACCCAACATTTCTCATCTCTTGTCCAGAGGATGTGTCTGGGTTTGCTGCATTTTTTCTAGGCAAGCCCTAGACACACAAACAGCTTCCTTGAGGGAACTTAACCTGCTCCTTCTCCATCTCCTGTCCTGCTAATCAATAGCCAAAGGGTGGGGGCAAGAGGATGGGGGCAGAGTATTTTCAGTGGTGCCCAGAGACCAGACAAGGGACGATGAACACAAACTCTAGGAGGTTTTACCTGGAGAGGAGGAGAAATTTCTGTGGTGTGAAGGTGCTGGAGGCCTGGAGCAGGCTGCCCAGAGAGGTTGTGGAGTCTCCTTCTCTGGAGAGCTCCTAACCTTCCCCCCACCCCCCTCCACCCCCCCTCCCATGCCATTGTGATCTTGGGCAAGCTGCTGTGGGTCCCCCTGCTTTAGCGGGGAGGTTGGACTGGAATATCTCTAGAGGTCCTTTCCAACTGACTCCAAGCTGGGATTAAAATTGTCATTATGAGTAGCTGAATTGTGCCTGATTCCTAATAGTTAGACCTCCTTCTGGTAGCACACACTGAACTGGGCAACTGTGATGAAATTTTTTCCTTCTCCTATTGGTTGTTACACACCTAAGGGGCAGAGCTGTATCCTAGTTTAGAGTAATGTAGCTTCTCGTGTGTCTTCCTCTGCACTGCTCAGTCGAGTTTGGATGTCTTCTGACTGGCTTTTGGATCATCTTTGCCTAATTGATGCATTATTTCTCTGGCAAGTTGACCATGCTCCCGTGGCAATGACAATGATTGCTGCTTGTACACAAAGGCAACATATTGGCAGTGTGTTCTGTGGGTATCAATGCTGCTTTACACCTAAGAAAGCATTGAGCGGCATGGCATGAAATCATCTCACATCACTTGGGACCTTTAGCTTAATAGATGGGTTATTGGTTATTAAAGTGAGTACATCTGAATTTAATAGCCGGCTCCAGGAAGGACATTGAGGTGCTGGGGCAGGTCCAGAGAAGAACAGTGCAACGTTTTGTGCCCAGGTGGCCAGGAGAGCCAATGGCATCCTGACCTGTATCAGGAATAGTGTCGCCAGCAGGACAAGGGAGGTTATTCTTCCCCTGTATTTGGCACTGGTCAGGCCACACCTTGAATACTGTGTCCAGGTCTGGTCCCCTCAATTCAAGGGAGATGATGAGGTACTAGAATGTGTCCAGAGAAGGGCAATGAGGCTGGTGAGGGGCCTGGAGCACAGCCCTGTGAAGAGAGGCTGAGCGAGCTGGGGTTGTTTAGCCTGGAGAGGAGGAAGCTCTGGGGTGACCTCATTGGTGTCTACAACTACCTAAAGGGAGGTTGTAGCCAGGTGGGGTTGGTCTCTTCTCCCAGGCACCCAGCAACAGAACGAGGGGACACAGTCTCAGGTTGTGCAGGGGGATGTATAGGCTGGATGTTAGGAAGAAGTTCTTCACAGAGTGATTGGCATTGGAATGGGCTGCCAAGGGAGGTGGTGGAGTTGCTGTCCCTGGAGGTGTTCAAGAAAAGCCTGGATGGAGCACTTAGTACCATTGGCTAGGGCTGGGTGCTAGGTTGAACTGGCTAATCTTGGAGGTCTCTTCCAACCTGGCCTATTCTATTCTATTCTATTCTATTCTNATCCTATCCTATCCTATCCTATCCTATCCTATCCTATCCTATCCTATCCTATCCTATTGATTAAAGGTCTGGAGCACAAGTCTTATGAAGAGCAGCTGAGAGACCTGGGGTTATTCAGCCTGGAGAAGAGGAGGCTACGGGGAAACCTGGCTCTCTACAACTCCTTGAAAGGAGGATGGAGCCAGATGTGGGTTGGTCTCTTCTACCAAAGAACAAGAGGAAATGGCCTCAAGTGGTACCAGGGGAGGTTTAGTTTGCACACGAGGAACAGGATTCAACGTGCAGCTTCATGAGTACAGTAGCATGATCACTTCTCTGATGCTGCTGGGAATATTTGCTGTTTGTTAACATTTATTTTGCTCCTTCCTTCTTTCTAATGTGTGCAGAAATCCCTATTAGCTGCTTGATTCACAAAACTGGTTCATTCTTTAGATGAGGATGCTGCCAAACCCAAACAAGCAAGAAGAGGAGCAGTGGAAGGTGTGCTGGTTTGAGGCTAAGTGGAATATTTTCATGAGAGAAATTAGATTATAGTCTGTGAAAAGAAAACAATAGTGATGTCTACTTCACTCATAGGTGTACTGATACGTATAAAAGCAAGGACATGAACATAGATGAGGCAGTGTGGGTCTGTTTGGAATCTCTTTCCCTGGCTTCTAGCTGGATCTGTGTAACCCAACTAATCAGATCTGCCTTCTGACCCCCCTTGCTGATCTTTCCAGTTCAACTCGCATGTAAGGTAGATCCTGGGATAAGGTTGGAGGGTGGGGAGAAGGTGGAAGGGTGGTTGGGAACCCCTCTTGGGGACTCGGATTTCTGGGAGGGGTATTGTGTTTCTCTGTTACCTTTAACTTGTATATTTCTGTATATAGCTGTAAATATTTCTAATATATTGTAAATATCTGCTTGTATATTGTGCTAAGCTGTGAATATAAAGCTTCATTTCTTAACTTCCAGACAGCTGAGTCTAGTCTGGGTGAATTCAAAAGGGAGAGGCAGCAGGGAACTCTCGAACTATCTCAGAAAGAGATTGCTCAGGAAATTCGGGGTTAGACTTTTGGTAATTGCTGTTCAAGTTCTGTGGATAATTAAGCTCTAAATGAAGGCAGCATTAGTGAAACGTTCAGCAGTCTTCTCCTTTAATTAAAGGTGTTGGAATTCACAGCAAAAGTTCACAAATAACTTTCCAAAACTTTTCTAATAAAGCCAAAGGTGACGATTTGCAGGGTAAAGCAAATAAAACATGGGAGGAAAAGAAAACCTAACAGATGAAGTCCGTATTGAACCGTGTGAACGTACAGAATAACTTGAATTCATCCATTTCTCTGGGCTGCAGGACAATGACTTTGCCAATTGCAGTGTGTAGTTGTGGTCTCTCCATTTATACCTAAAAATAGCTGTGAAGTTGTCTTAAAGGGCAAACATTGCAACAGGTTTCCATTGTTAATTGTAAACATTGTGTTTCTATATCCTTACATTGTGATAGCCTGGCTGGCTCTCATCTGAAGCTCTGTGCCTTCCTCCTTTGACCAAATGCAGCTGAAAAACCTGCTAGAATTAAGATAGATGCTGGATTATGTGGGCACAAGAGTCTAAAACATATATTTGAGTCTGCATCCCAGCCCTGATGGTGCTTTTGGGGCTGAACCCTGGCCCAGGTGGTGCTTTTGGACATTTCAATTGAACTTAGTATTGAAACACAAGGAAACGTATGAAAAATCTCCTCACCACAAGAAAAGGAAATATGTGGTCAATCTCTTCAACACAAAAAGAACATGGAACTGCTAGAGAGGGTCTAGAGGAGGCCAACAAGATGATCAGAGGGCAGGAGGAGCACCTCTGGTGTGAAGACAGGCTGAGAGAGTTGGGATTGTTCAGCCTGAAGAGAAGGATCCAAGGAGACCTTAGAGTAGCCTTCCAGGATTTGGAAGGGGGCTACAGAAGTACTAGAGGAGGACTTGTTACAAAGTGACAGGACAAGGGTTAATGCCTTCAAACTGGAAGAAGCTGGATTTAGGTCAGACATAAGGAAGATTTTTTTTTTTTCACCATGAGGGTGGTGAGGAACAGGTTGCTTAGAGAAGTTGTGGAGGCTTCAAGCCTGGAAGTGTTCAAAGCTAGGCTAGATAGGGTCTTGAGCAACCTGGTCTAGTAGCAGGTGTCCTTCCCTGTGGCATGGGAGTTGGAACTAGATGGTCCTGCCAGTCCCTTCCAAGCCAAACCGTGCTCTGACAAAAAGTTATTTATATAATGTAATGCTTTAAAAAGCTTGACTGTGGCTGGTGCCTGACAAAAGCTGCTCTTTGGTGTGCATTAGCTCTTCTGGCCCACCTAGCTGTGGAGCAGCTGATAAGCAGCTGCATGTGCTTGTTGCATCTGCTGCCATAAAGTGTAGAGATCCTGCAGCATGCTCAGAGGAGAAAGCTCTAAATGTAATTTAGTGAGATGGCTGCTGTTAATATTTATACTACCTCAATGTCTATTCTATTGTTGGTTCCAACCTACCACATGCTGGTTTTAACACAATATCGGAGGTATCACCCTGAAGCGTTCACTCATCTGTCACTCAAGGATGAGTCAGGAAGTGTGGTAGAGTAAAACAAAAAATGGTAAATTTATGGAGTGTTTAACACACAATATAGTTATTCATAACCTCCTAAAACCACAAAGAATAATGAAATTGAGCAGCAAGCTTCTTTACAACTTTCACTTCAGTGCACGTGTTGATGAGCATGTTGAACAGTTCTCTGGGGAGATGTTTCTCTCTTTTATTTAAATTTAATTTTTTTTTCCCAAGCCATTTTCCTTGCTGTTGTTGTGTGTGGTTCTGCGCTGCAGTGCTGCTTGTAGCCCTGGTGAAGGGATGTGCTTTTGATACAAGCATTGTTTGAGAGATGTTTCATGTGGAATCTTGGAATCGCTAAGCTTGCCTACAGCCCTGGTGGAGGGATGTGCTTTTGATGCAAGCATTGTTTGAGAGATGTTTCATGTGGAATCTTGGAATCGCTAAGCTTGCCTACTGCCCTGGTGAAGGGATGTGCTTTTGATACAGGCATTGTTTGAGAGATGTTTCATGTAGAATCTTAGAATCGCTAAGCTTGCCTACGGCCCTGGTGGAGGGATGTGATTTTGATACAAGCATTGTTTGAGAGATGTTTCATGTAGAATCTTGGAATCATAGAATGGTTTAGGTTGGAAGAGACCTCAAAGATCATCCAGTTCCAACCCCCCTGTTCCACAGGCAGGGACACCCCCCACTAAATCAGGATGGTTAAGACCTGCTCAAGAGATGTTTCATGTAGAATCTTGGAATTGCTAAGCTTGCCTACAGCCCTAGTGGAGGGATGTGATTTTGATACAAGGCATCATTTGAGAGATGTTTCATGTGGAATCTTAGAATCATAGAATGGTTTAGGTTGGAAGTAACCTCAAAGATCATCCAGTTCCAACCCCCCTGTTCCACAGGCAGGGACACCCCCCACTAGATCAGGATGCTCAAGACCTGCTCAAGAGATGTTTCATGTAGAATCTTGGAATTGTTAAGCTTGCCTACTGCCCTGGTGAAGGAGATGTGCTTTTGATACAAGCATTGTTTGAGAGATGTTTAATGTAGAGTCTTAGAATCATTAAGCTTGAAGAAAAACTCCTAAGATTATCAAATCCTACCATCAAGTCCCCAGCACTACCCTGGTCACCACCGAACCGTGTCCCTCAGTGCTACATCTTCACAGCTTTGAAATCTCTTCAGAGATGGGGACTCCACCACTACCCTGGGCAGCCTGGGACAGGCCTTGACAACCCTTTCTGTGAAGAAATTGTTCCTCATGTCCAACCTAAACCTCCCCTAGGGCAACTTGAGGCCAATTCCTCTTGTTCCTTGGGAAAAGAGACTAACTCATACCTGGCTCCAGTCTGCCTTCAGGGAGTTGTAGAGAGCGATCAGGTCTCCCCTCAGCCTCCTCTTCTCCAAGTTGAACAATCCCAGGTCCCTCAGCCGCTTCTGTTCTCCTGACTTTGATTTCCATCAGGTGCATTCATTCTTCCATTGTGTTTTTGTTAAGGAAGACTATGGCACAGGGTCCAAGCACTTCAAAACCAGATTTCATGCTTATCTCTTGAGTTGTGTGTGTATTGTATATTTGGTGCATTTAACTCCATAGATGAGCTCACTGAAGGGTGAGAAGCTGCATGTGCTGTAGTGCTCAATCACTCTCTATACTTTTACAGGCCACGATCTTGTTTCTGAAAGGAAACTAAAAAGTAATTGATGAGAGTTCTTAGTTTTTCCTTGATAGCAAAGAACATTCAGCACAAACTGAGAGATACTCTAAAGCTGATTGGGCTCAGCTTTGCTGTTCTCCAGGTCACTTTTTTTTCAGTGTGCAATTTATATTTCGGGGTATAGTTTATATTCCAGTGTATAACACGTACATTTTTTTTCCCCAGTTTATAATTCATATTCCAGTATATACTTCATATTTCAGTGTCTACTTCATATCTCAGTGTGTACTCCATATTTCAGCGTATACTTTGTGTTTCAGTGTATACTTTTATATTCCAGTGCATACTTTGCACGCATAGAAAGTTTGTTTATTGTATTTTTTTATTTACAGGAGGGTTTAGACAGCAACTTTCTTGGCTCTGCGGTTGTTTACAGAAGCAGACACGTGTGGGGCTGTTGGGCTTGCTGTAAAAATGTGTGCGTTTCTGGGTCGACCCTTTACTGGAAGTTGTGTTCACGATTCTCTGTTTGCTGGTTTTAAAGTGATGCTCTCTTGTTCTCTCCTAGCATCAGATAATAGTCAGCGATTTCGAGAAACCTGCTTTGCCTTTGCACTGACGCCACAGCAAGTGCAGCAAATCAGCAGTTCCATGTGAGTGAGTTTGATCGCTAATAAAGTGTTGCCGTCAAATGACTCAACAGGGAAACTGGTTTTGCCCTAGCCTCCAGTTTGAAAGGTCACCTGGGAGGACCTACACACGGTTGTGTGGGTAGCGCCTCAGAGAATTGTCTTCTCGGGGGATTTTCTCCTTTGTGTGTGTGCTGACGGAGAGGAGAAAGGTGAGGGAGAGAGAATTTAATAACTGCCACTGCCCAGAGAGCGCCGGGCAAGGTTCCTCTTGTACTAAGCACTGCACAAATACGTCAGTCTCCTTCACAGATTGCATTGGGTTAGAAGGGACCTTCACAGGCCATCTCATCCACAACTGCCCTGCAGTCAGACATCTCCCAACTAGACGAGGCTGCCCAGGGCCACACCGAATCCAATCTGTAAGGTCTTCAGGGATTGAAGACCTCAACCACATCTCTGGGCAGGCTGTTCTAGTGTTTCATCACCCTCATTATGAAGAACTTCCTCCTAATGTTCAACCTAAATCTCCCCTGTTCCAGTTTCAAACCATTGCCCCTTGTCCTATCACCACAGACCCTTCTGAACCTTCCCCAGCTTTCCCGTAGCTCCTCTTCAGATATTGAAATGTATCTCTGAAGTCTCCATGGAGCCTTCTTCTCTCCAGGCTGAACAGTCCCAGCTCTCTCTGCCTGTCCCTATAGGAGAGGTGCTCCAGCTCTGATCATCTTCATGGCCCTCCTCTGGATCATCTCCAGCAGGTGCATGTCCTTATGCTGAGGGTCCCAGAGCTGGACACAGCCCTCCAGGTGAGGTGTCAACCAGAGCAGAGGGGCAGAATCACCTCTCTCATCAGATGGCCACGCTGCTTTTTATGCAGCCCAGGCTGCCATTGGCCACCTGGGCCGCAGGTGTCCATGGCTGGTTCATGTCCAGCTTCTCATCCCCAGCACTCCCAAGTCCTTTTCTGCAGTGCTGCTCTCAATCTCAGCATCCACCAGCCTAGACTGATACCAAGGATTGTCCTGACCTAGGTGTAGGACCTTGCACTTTGCCTTATTGAACCTCATGAGGTTCTCAGCCCACCTCTCCAGCCTGTCCAGGTCCCTCTGGATGGCATCCCAGCCCTTCCCATCATTCACGTCCCGTGTCAGGTTCTGTGTTTATTCGTAGTAAAGACAGAATGACAGAAACATTCTAGTTGGGAAAGACCTCTAAGATCACTGAGTCCCACCTTCATTCATAGTATTTCATAGTGACCCATCAGAATTTTTTTTTAACAGTAGACAAAAAAAGGAAGTGATAGAGTTCAAATGAGAAGAGAATTGATTTATTTCACTTAAAAAATGCCAAGTGTGTCTTGAGAGTGGTGGTTTGACTGACCAGAAAGAGGAGAGTGTGGTCTAGACTGTATACACCACAAAGTGTGATTTGCATACATTGAACTAACAGCAGAGTCTGAGGCAATATTGATGAAGCTGTTGTACAAACAGTATGTTCTAACCTGTGTTCTCTTGTTTCCAGGGATATTTCTGGGACCAAATGTGACTTCACAGTACAGGTCCAGCTAAGGTAGGTGTTTGTATCACCCGCTTGTGACGCTGCTGTTGTTTAAAACATATCATTTATATGTTACCCAGAAGGTCAGGCTTTCCTTCATGGAGAAGAGTCTCATCCTGTTGTTTTCTTGAGAAAAGCAAGCTGCTGGCTGCTTTGAAAAGGGCAGATTTAACTACTTGTCCTTGTTATGCGCAGCTTTCCTGAAGCGGGCTGAGGTCTGGTGTGTCAAAATCCTGCATGCATTTAGCTCTAGCCAGCTGATTTTCTTCAGGTGGTTATTTTAGTGTATGCTCCTTCCTCTAACACTACACACACCAGATTCCAGGTGCCTGCACCTTCAGCATTTATTTGTAGGGAGGGTGGTTTTTCCTAGCAGAGAAGGCAAACATAGTAGTTCCTGAATGTAGCAATCCAAGGTTTACTTTGTTTTAGACAATAGGAGGCACAGCTTCACAGGAATCATTAGACTGGATCCTAGGCTGTTGGTTATTTTAGAAGGTTTGACAAATGTGTCATCTATTGATTAAACACTGCATATATATGTCTGTAATTCTGCAGAGGGTTGTAAAGAGAGCTGGCTTCAGAGCTTGCTTCTGTCAAAAATGGCTATCTTGCCTTTGTTCCCCTGGTCATAGAATAGTTTGGGTTGGGAGAGACCTTAAAGATCATTAAGTCCAACCATTAACCCAGCACTGCCAGGTTCCTACTTAAACCACGTCCCTCTGCATATCTCCATAGCTTCAAAACCCCTCCAGGGATGGGGACTCCACCACTGTCCTGGGCAGCCTGGGACAGGCCTTGACAACCCTTCTGGGGAAGAAATTGTTCCTCATTTCCAACCTAAACTTATCCTGTTAACTCACCAGACTGAAAGCAGCTGCTTTTGGCTCTTCCTTGTTGGACTATCTTTTGCTAATCATCAGGTTGTATTGGCTTGGTGTGGGGTCAGGTATACAAAGGGATGAGGAGAGCATGAGGACAGAAAGTAACTTCCTCCTGTTAGGTTCAGTAGATATATCCCAATATGATAGTACAGTCATGTGGATGGAGTAGGTCCCTTGGAAGAAATCCAGTGGAGTTGAGAGGCTCTTTCTGGTCCTTTGAATGCCTATTGTCCACAGTCTTGACCTACACACATTTTGTAGCACAAGGAAGGGTGTGTCTTATTTTGGTTCCAAAAGCAAATAAACCTGTCTGGAACGTAAGGAAATGATTAAAACTCTCTGAACTCAAGAAAGAGGCTTGACACAGGCATGAGGATAGCATTTGATGCTGTGGCTGAACAGCTCTCTGGTTTGTTGGGGGAGGGAGTGTTGAAGAGGCTTGTCCTCTGTGAAACCCAGGTCTTGTGTTGAGAGGTCAGGCTGGAGAAATGGTAGGAAAGACAATTCAGATCTGTCTCTTGTAACTGGAACCTGCACATCTGAATGAATCAGAGTTGGTCTGAGGAATTCAGGAAATTTGAGGAGGAACCTACATCCATCTTGAGCCAGACTTGTCATTTGGGGGGGTGGGGGTATCTTCCCTGCTTAATAACCTGCACAGCTAATTAGAGCACTGGGTTTAGCAAGATCTGTCATGCTTTCGTAACTCAGTAGGGAAAACAGAATCCTTCCAGGAAGAGATGATCTTTTATTTGCTCTAGAAGTGGAAGGTGATGGAAGCTCTTTGCTTTCAGGTTTTGTTTATCAGAAACCAGTTGTCCACAAGAAGATCACTTCCCACCCAATCTGTGTGTGAAAGTAAATGGGAAACCCTGCAGCCTTCCAGTAAGTAAGATGTGATTTTGATCTGTGTATTTGGACAGCATTCTTGGGAGCTGTCTGTCAGAAAGTAGCCTGAGACTTTCTCCTAACCTTTGTTTTCACATTTTGGATTATTTGAACCAAGATGGATAGACATCTGGAAAAGATGGTTGAGTAAATTGATTTTCAGGAGACCAAGCAGGATAGAATCATAGAACCACTCAGGTTGGAAAAGATCTCTAAGATCAATTCCAGCCTTCTACCCAACACCTCCATGACCACTAGACCATATCCCAAAGTGCCACATCTAACTAGTTGTTTGAACACCTTCAGGGGTGAAAAATCCAGTAGGATCCAGAAGATTAGTTTTCAAAGCATGGGACAATAAATTGTTTGACAAGGATTCAGTGAATCTGGCTGTAGTTGGACTCACTTGGAGGTCACCTCTTGCAGGGAATACACCATCACTGACAAGAGGACTGGGGAGCAACACTGCTTGGAGAGCTGGGGCAGCACACAGGGTTAGGCTGGGTGATATAAGCCGGGTAGGGGAGACAGGAGAGATAAAAAAAAGTGCCTTTTGATACTCATTGGAAAATGTGAGGCTGTGTGTAAGGAGGGGAGGGCCTGTAAAACGCCTGGTATTTTACTGCCTGCTAGATAGCTCTTTAAATTGAAGAAGGAGCCTGGTTCAGGCGAGAGACAGCTTTTACTGGGGCAAGGTTGTGGTGAGAGGGGAAGAAGGCAAGAGCAGCCTGTCTGTTTCTTTCTTACTGTGGGGAAAAAATACCTTGATTTCCAGGGCTATCTTCCACCAACCAAAAATGGTGTTGAACCAAAGCGACCTAGCAGACCAATCAACATTACCTCACTCGTCAGATTGTCTACGACGGTACCAAACACAATCGTTGTCTCGTGGACTGCAGAGATTGGAAGAGTAAGTAACTTCGGTACAAAATGCTGTCTGAAGCTTCTTAGCTTCTGCTTTGGCATCTCTGTGGAAGATCAGCGAGTCTAATTGAGCAGAAAATACTTCATGGTTTAGCAGTAAACTGCTCCTTCTTTTGATTGTATCTGCTAGGCAGATACGCTGTGACACCTAGGGCAGATATCATAGAATCATAGAATGGTTTAGGTTGGAAGAGACCTCAAAGATCATCCAGTTCCAACCCCCTGCCATAGGCAGGGACACCCCCTACTAGAACAGGTTGCTCAAGGCCTCATCCAGCCTGGCCTTGAACACCTCCAGCAAGGAGGCAGCCACAACTTCCCTGGGCAACCTGTGTCAGTGTCTCACCACCCTCACTGTGAAGAACTTCCTCCTAACATCCAGTTTCAATCTCCCCTCTGCCAGTTTAAACCTATTCCCCCTCGTCCTGTCATTACAAGACCTTGTAAATAGTCCCTCTCCAGCCCTCCTGTAGGCCCCCTTCAAATATTGGAAGGCTACTATAAGGTCTCCTCAAAGCCTTCTCTTCTGCAGGCTGAAAAGCCCCAACTCTCCTAGCCTGTCCTCATAGCAGATAGATCAGTAGCCCTCATTTTTTTTTTTTTGTGTGATCTCTTCTCATTTTACCCGCCCCCCGCCAATCTATCATCTTTGATTCAGTGAAGGCCCAGATAGTAAGATCAAGACATCCTATAATACTTTTTTGTCTGACATAACTTCAGACTTCTAGTTCTCCCTTTATTTAGAGTCTTGACAAACCCAGTCTTGGCCTCGACTTGTAACTAGCCTGTGACATTCAGAGTGGACTTTTATCACAGTAAATGTGGACATACTCAGGTAGGGCCCAGGAGATTCAATTTGCCTTTTTTCACACTTCTATCCTCACAACTGCTGTCCTTATACTTAATATTTTAAAAGTCATGTGTTTAGAGCTTCTTTGTGGGTAGAACGTTACAGTTGGCATTATAAAGCTGCTGATGTTCCACTGGGCTAATTAAATCTGGAACATGCTGCAAAAAGATACTTCAATAAATAAATTAGCCTCTGAATGAGTGCACTGCTTTCTGATGGCAAAGGAACCTACTAGATGCATGTTACAGAGTCAACATGTACTTGAAAAAATGGTGGCTTTGCCACTGCAACCAACCATCCTGCTTTTAGAAGTCCCTTAAAAATTGTCCTGAAGGTGAAACCTTGTCCAAGAATTTGTCAGTGTGCAAATCCTGGGATTCCTGAACCAGGATGGAAAAATGCTTACAGCCCAGTCAGGCACAATAGACTGGTTATAAAGCATCACGGTGGTGTTTCATGATGGATTTCTTGTGGAGCGTAAAACAGCCTCCATCCAGATTATGGAATAAATGATGGCTGAGTGATTGTTTTCAAACCTCCTTTTATCTAATGAGAACTGCAGGTATCAGAAATAAGCCTTGAAAAATGAACCTGGTGTTGGTTTATGTTGCCGGAGCGCCTGTGTGTGAGCTGATAATTCATAGCATCCCTGAATCCCAGCCTGGTGGGTGTCAGATGGGACCTCTGGAGATCATCCAGTCTGACCTCCCTGCTAAAGCAGGGGCACCCACAACAGCTTGCCCCATATTGCAATGGCCGGGTGGGTTTGGAAGCTCTCCAGAGAAGGAGACTCCACAACCTCTCTGGGCAGCCAGCTCCAAGGGCTCCAGCACTCTTACACAGAAGAAGTTTCTCCTCATATTTAGCTGGAACCTTCTGGGTTCCAGTTTGTGCCTATAGCCCCTTGCCCATGCACTGGGCACCACTGAGAAGATTCTAACCCCATTGTTTTCCCCTCCTTCCCCCACCTTCCCCCTTCCCCTCCTTCCCCCTTCTTGCTGAGCATTGATCACATCCCCTCTCAGGCTGCTTTTCTCCAGGCTCAACAGCCCCAGGGCTTTCCTCCTCACAGAGATGCTTCAGGCTTCTCAGCATCTCCATAGCATCCGCTGGATCTCTCCACTAGTTTCCTGTCTCTGTTACTTGTACTGGGGAGCCCAAAACTGAACTCAGTACTCCACATGTGGCCTCACTAGGGCAGAGTAGAGTTTCTGGTTACTGCTCCTGCATACAGTGCTTCAGTTTTGCTTAGGAAGATCAGGGAGGATTTAGGGAAAGGAAATGCTATCAGTCTGCATGAACTCAGAGCTAGGCTCTCATCAACTAGGTAGTTTCTCAGGCTTTGTAGCTACTTCAGTTATAAACCCCATATTGACTTGCAGGTTAGAGTACAGAACTGAAGGGAGTGACAAATTCCTCATGCATTTCATATGAATTAGATGCCAGTCAGGACTTCCCCACTCAAGTTCTGCTTCCTAAAGTGACTGTTGAAGACCTTGACAGTTAAATGTGAGCAATTGGATGTGTGCACCATTTGAATTGCCCTCCTCCCCTTCCCTTCAGAGTCAGTTGCATGTCCCAACTGGTGCACTCTACCTTTCCTCAAGTCATAATTGTCTCTTTTTTTTTTTTTTTTTTTTTTTACAAAACCTTTTTCCAGGCCC